>JARHVA010004087.1:1237500-1430000 GCA_037957365.1 Torreya grandis | reverse complement strand
ATCATATTATCCAAATTTTATATCATGGGAGTGAGTGAGGTAAAAGATATGATGGTCCAAAGCTGGCCTTCTAGGCAAATAAGTAATGGTCCCCATAGTTGATTTTATAAGTGTTAAAGAAAAAGACAAAATGGAGATATAATGGATCATGGGAGTTAATATAGTGAATATATATGGTTAATATCAATTCAAATAGGTTAAAGTGTTCACTAGTTAAGCAAAGTTAAAGATTAAGACCAAATGAAGATCTAATGGTGCACATGCGATCGTATAGGAATGACCTAACAATGCATGGTGAGAGAGATGGAAATAAGTGCATGATGTTTAGTGAATAAGAAAATGTATATTATAATGATTTAATTAAAATCATGTGTTCATACATATTGATCAAATGGTGAGCATTGCTGGCTAAAGACCTAGTTGATCTAAAGAGATCAATGGTGTGTGATAAGTGAACATTACAAGATTGCACAAGATGAGGTCAAAGTGATTGAGGTTTTTATTTGAAAATTGGTAAATATGAATTAAATTCAATATAAAATTAATTGTGTGATATTTATCTAAATTTTAGAGGACATAATATGCGAGTATAGTGTTCGATGTTTAAATGTGACTATTGACATTTAAATATTTAAATTTTACGAAGGGAAAAACTAGTCTATGGTTTTTAGACCATATCTTTCGATCTAGATAAAATTTTCTCATTATATAAAAAGAAAATATGAATAATACTCCATGTTTAATATAATTAAACTAATTTTAATATCATAAAGTGTGTACAAACAAATATATTAAGCTCCAAATTAATTGTGTTCATGTATATTTTGTAAGTAACCCGAGAAGATTATTCGAGCTTGTTTTAATATTGTTTCAATATATCTTGATAAATTAGAAATTTAGGAGTGTTATAGACTCCATTAGGATACTCTATATTAATTATAAATGTTTTAACAATTGTATGCAATATGGAAAAGGCTTATAAGGTGACTATGTATTCACTCATAATGACCATGTGTACAAAGAGTTGTTTGACCAAATTGTGCTTAAATAAGTGGGTACTATGATGGTTGTTGAAACTTAAGTAGGAATTGTAGATCATTTTTAATGGATACATGCATTTTTAAATTATTACTATGTTATTATTTTTCTTAGATAAGTGTCAAATAATTGAGTGGGTCTCCATATGACCTAAAAGTGACTTAGGCTTATTTGAAAGTGGATTGTGCTTAAGTGTGACTCATGTGAGATGCCTTCAGGGTAAAGGCATTTTTTGTGACCAATTAGGAAATATTATTATATTTTTAATTCATTAATTATCTTTAAATTTTGGAACCAAATGAGATGGTTTCTAGACATGTATGTGTGAGAGAGACTTACACAAGGTGGATGCAAGAGTTGTGAAGTGAAGGATAGGTAGTGTGTCTGTTGGTTGAGTTAATGAGTAGAATAGTTTATTGACTATGTTTATGACCTATAGTTCATGTTCCTAATGTTAGGATAGTGATATTTTATTTTTAGGATATGTGAAGAGGTCTAAGTATGCATATGAGGGAAGTTTGAGTGAAGAAGGAAAGAGTTTATGATATGCCTCTATGAGAGGCCTATTTGAGATAGAGAGAGAGAGAGTTTATGTAGAGGTTAGAAAATAGAGATCCATCATCAGGTATTGAAGAAATTATTTCTAAAGTGGAGGTGTTTAAAGGAGGGTTTAAAGGACTTATTCTTCTTTAGGGAAGTTCTTCCTTGTGAAATAGGTGTTCACTAAATACATTTGGTTATGAGGATATGAACAAGGTTTGTTGGTATAAATGAGTTGATTAGTCTCTTATTTGTAATTTATTTTAGGATATTAGTGCATTTGTGTTTTAGGCTTAATATTGGGTTTTATTTCCCATGAGGTTTTCCCATAAGAATTATGTGTTATGTGTTTGATCTTGTGTATGCATTGAATGAATGAGCTCTCTTATTAATGTTTCTTGATCAAATTGATATATGTTGATTTTTTAATAGTTTAAAGGAGTGAAATTGAAATTAAAATATCTAGGATCACTAATTCACCCCCCTCTCATTGATTATACCTATAAAGATTAGTATCAAATTGGGTCTTTTGGAGGAGGCTTAAAGCTTGAAGGTGATCTGAGGTACAATATGGGTAGTCATCAAGGAGGTTTATCTACAAAGAAAGCACCAATGTTTAATGGATCCAATTATGATTTTTAGAGTGAAAAGATGAGGACATACATTATGTCTCTAGGTTTTGATGTTTGGTAATTTGTTGTGGATGGATATGTTAATCCTACTATTCCTTCATCTAGTGTTTCAGACAAGAACTTGTTTGAGAATAATTCAAAGGCAATCAATGTTATTAATTGTGGTCTTTTAGAGACTAAATACAATAAGGTAATTCATTGTAAATATTATAAATATAAATGAGATAAAAGGTAGATCATTTTTTAAGTATATTAAATGGTCAATCTTGCTAAGTTGTAGACTCACAAAAGGTAATTTGAAAGTCTCAAGATGAATGAAGAAGATATTGTGGCAACTTTTCTGTAGAGAGTTGATGAGATTGTGAACATCATTAGAGGTCTCAGAGAGAACCTTGAAGAAGATACTATAGTTAAAAAGGTATTAAGGTCCCTATCCCTCAATTCTAATCCAAAAATATTTGATATAGAAGAGAGTCATGATGTTACTCAGTTGCATATGGATCAATTACATGACACCCTTACTGCCTATGAGATGAGGAAGAATGATGATATACCACCAAAGAAGGAAGCAGCTTTCAAGACTAAAATGAATAAAATGTAGTTCCAAGGTAAGAAACTCAAGGAGGATGACATTCATAATATAGATGAAGATGAAAGTGTTTTGATTTCAATGAAATTAATAACATGTTTAGGCAAGTATAAACATAAACTACCCCTCAAATACTTCAATTTTGGTGAGATAGGACATTTTGATAATAAGTGCCCTCATAAGTATAAAAAGTTTGATGATAAAGAGCATGATCAAGTTCATGATGATGGCAAGACATCATTCAGGTCTAATAAAATAAAAAAGGGATTCAAAAGGTTTGGCAACAAGAAGTACTTCAAGGACAAGAAGAGTCTCTACACCAAAGAATATTGCAACTCACTAGATGAGAGTGAAGTTAGTGACATAGAGTATGATCATGAAGATGATGGTATAATTTAAGATGAATATTTATTCATGGATAAGGAAGGTAGTTGTTCTAATCAAAAAGAGTCTACTTCGAGTGATTCAGAAGATGAAGATGATGTGGACTATGAGACTGCATTGACAAATGCTCATGAAGAAATGAAGATTGATAAGAAGATCAATAATAATATGATATATAAACTCAAATACTATGAGTAATAATTTAGTGTGTATGTGGCAAGAATAAATGAAAACACCAAGGAGCATGAAGATATAGTCAAGCATCTCAGTTTTCAATTAGAAGTCATATCTACAAACTTAAAATCTAAAGAAGATGAATGTTCAAGGTATGTAATTGAAAATGAGTCATTAAAATCTGAGTTAGAGAAGATATCTAGTAAGGTAATGTCATTTGTGATATTTGAAAAGAGCTCAAGTGATGTAGAAAATATTTTGAATGATCAAAACCATGCAAGTGATAAGATTGGTCTTGGATACATAGAATAACTAGAGATTGCAACTCAAGATAAGATGAAGACTAATATGAATAAGGAAAATGAACCTTTGAAGACAAATCATCAGATAAGGAATGATGGTGCAAATAGATTGAAGATAAATCAAATCAGATAGCCAAATGTCATGAGGTACACAAATTTTAATGGTTACTTCTATACTTGTGATTAGTTTGGGCAGAAAGCTAGAGAATGTAAAAGGCCAGTTAAGAATGAGTTTTCATGGGAATATGATGGGGGTCATCAGTCATAAGGAGTGGGTAAGGTTGAGTGATTCAAATATCATGATATAGGATACTTTTTAAAACATTTTCCATTTAAGGTAAGGCAAGTTGAGTTTCCTTCAAAAGATATTACGTGCTACAATTTTTATAAACTAGGACACATTACAAGTTTTTTCCCAAATCTGGTAAGATAGAATGAGCTTTTTGTAAAAGGTATGATGTGATTTAACTATCAAAAGAGAGGCCACATTGCTAGATTCTAAAAATAAAGGTTTATAAGTTAGAATGGATTCAATCAAGTTCCTAGAGTGCAAAGAAGAAGGCAAGTAAACTCATGAAATCCAAAGGTGTAAGTAGTAATTATGATGAGTTTGTAGGTCCAAGTAATTTGTTTGCTATGGTGGAGGATGCTATATATGTTGAAGAGTTCTAAGACCTCTCATTGTCTGATCATATTGTAAATAAAGAAAACAAGCTTAAAGTGAAGACCAAAGTGTTAATTGAGTCAAATTCTACGATATGTATGGATCTAAGTGAACATCCTGTTGTTGTTGAGAAATATTCATGCAAAGAACATCAATTGACAATGCCTAGTGATGAGGTTCCAAGCTTCAAGGTTGATTATCCAAATGAAAAGGTATGTCAAGATTCCATAGTTACTCCATGTATTGTAAAATATATCTTAGAAGATAAGGAGAGTGAAATAGAAAAGGAACCAATTATCATAGTTTAGACTAAAAATAAAAAGAATAAGAGCAAGAAGTCTTATGGTTATAAGAGGATTTTAGTGGTTATTGAGGAGATGTGGTCCACTCTTGGTTTCACTTTGTTTTAGAGAATTATGGTGTAAATGATGTCTCTATCTATACTTATTAAAGATAATCCTTTCAGTGGAAAATCAAGTTTTTTTGTGGTGTTCTTGAGATGATCCTAGAAGACTCGAGTTGAGTGTTTTCAGTTGGAACAAGTATGTCTAGGTATAAAATATGTTGAGGTGATGTCATGATTTTGATAACTATATATATGGAGCAATCTATAGGGTTCCTAGATTGTAAAGGATGATTTGTGATTTTTCAAGATGATTCTTTTACATATAAAGGTCTATTGACCTTATTCTAGTATGCTCCAGGTGGTTTTGTGGTCTAAAGGTATGTTGAAGTCAATTTGGAGTTTTTTTGTTAGCTCTCAGGTTTCGTACTTTGTGCTTAAGATCTTGTAGATCATAAAATGGGTTATAATATGTTAAGGTTCCCAATGGTTTGGAAGCTCAAATCTTGGTCTAGAAGTATGTAATGGTTGTCTCCAGGTGTACAAGATGTTTTAGAGATGGACATTGATTGGAAGGTGTTGTGTTGACCTTGTTTGTTTTGAGATTTGCTATAAAATTGGTCTACCTTATGAGTTGAGGTTTTAATAGGATAAATGGGTTGTCAAATCAAGCTTCATATAGATTTGAAGGTTTGTGGTTCTCAAGTTATTTAAGTTTTTGTCAAGTTGGAAGCCTAATTGGGTAGTTGGTTTGTGAAGGAAGTATATTGAAAAGGATGAGATATTTATTATAAATTTATTTTCTTAAGGAGGCATATGAGAGTGCATCAAATATGAAGTTTTAGGTCCTGAATGTATGTCTATTAAAATTTGTGGGCTCTACAAGTCCCAGATAGGGCTACAAGCAGACTAGATAGGCCTATTGTGAAGAAAAGTGATTTTTGTTTAGTTTCTATAAAATATAAAGGAATGATTATTTCAAGGTAAAGAATAAAGTTGGATTAGTGCATATTTACTATTTGGTAAGTGGAATTAAGTTATGTTGGTGGTCCTTGAGGTGGTTTGATAGAGAAGGCTAGTAAGTTTATATGGTGGTTTCTCATGGTGTATGGAGATCTGAAGATGATAAAGTGGTGTAATGGATCAAATATATTAAGGGGAGTCCCTATAAAATGTTTTTTTGGTGATATATCTTATTTTTAGTGTTTTTCATGTTCTTTCTTCATTGGTTGCATTGCTTGGTTGAAGAGAGTGTTGGCATGGAGCAAGAGGAAGTTGTCAAGGCAAGAAGAGGTGGGATCAAGGTAAGGGGGAGTTTTTAATATCTCCCTAATATGGTCCTATTATATTGGTAGTATTTTTAGGTTTTCAAGATTATTTAGTGCCCACTTTTCATTATGTCAAAGGGGGAGAAAGTTCCTATTTTGGAGTGCTTAAAGAGAGATAAGGTGAGTTATATATTGCTAAATGATGTTTGTTAACATCAATGATAAAGGGGGAGATTATTGGAGAGTTTTAAATGATGTTATGGTGATGTAATGGAGGTTTCCTAGTGAGTGGATTAATTTCCTTGATAGTCTAAGTGATGATGATAAAGTGTGCAATGTGTTTGTCCTAGTGTGATTGAAGTTGGCTTGGTTGATCTTTAGTTTTGGAATGGTTAGATATGTTTAGGTATTAGTATGGAGTATTAAGAATCTAAAATAGGTCCATAATATGTTTTATATGATTTTATTTCTTGTTTATATAAGTGGAATTCATCTGGTTGTCCACGGTTTTCATCTAGACACTTTGGGTCTAATGGTAAAAAATCTGAGTAGGCATTTTGATGACATCACCATTGCCACGTGTGGAAGAATTAGGGAGAGTTGGTCATATTATTATGATAAAATTAGTCCATAGTTAGTATGAGATAATTCTTAGGTCATGTGCCTAAGTGCAGTCAAATTTATGCAAGTGCAATGTTGGGATCCCAGGAAGTTTGACATTGTTTTCCCATAGCCAAATTTACATGAGGCAAGAAAGAACTAAGTAAGAATTTTGATGGTGGCATATCTCACACATGTGGATGTTTTATGAGAATGTGATCATAATAGTTTAATTAATTTTGAGCCTTGTTTATTTTTTATAAATTTTAGATCATGTGTTGAATCACGTCAAAATATATGCATGTTCAAAGTTGGCCTTCCAAACAAGTTTTTGACATAGTTGGCTTTGTGGTAGAAAAATTTGATTGACCATTTTTATGTAATTATATATCACACATGAAAAATTTTGAGGAGTATTTTGACACATGTTTCGATTCTCCTATATAAGGATATCATATGGTCCAAATTTTAGATCATGTGAGTGAGGTAAAAGATATGACGATCCAAAGTTAGCCTTCCAAGCAGATAAGCAATGGTCCCCATACTTAGTCAAATTATCAAGTGTTAAAGACCAAGACAAAATGTATATATAATGGCTCATGGGAGTTAATACAGTGAATATATACAATGCATATAAATTTAAAGAGGTCAAAGTGTTTGTTGGTTAAACAACGTTAAAGATCAGGACCAAATGAAGATTTAACTGTGTGTGTTGAGCAAGATGGAAAGAAGTGCATGATGTTTAATGACTAAGAAAAGGTGTATGATAAGGATATAATGGTTAATGGGTGTTTTTAAAAATTTATATAATAGTGATCATTGCTAGTTAAAGGCTTGGTTGATTTGTAAAGTTCAATGGTGTAGAATAAGTCAACATTATAAGTTTATATGAGATGAGATCAAAGTGACTGAGGTTTAATGCTTGAGAATTTGTGCCTATGAATTAAAGTTAATATAAAATTCATGGTTCAATATTGATCTAAATCTAAGAGGACATGAGATGAGAGTATAGTTTTCGATGTTTAATTGTGACCCTTGACATTTAAATATTTGAATTTTACAAATGGAAAAACTAGTATTTTTTTTTTGACCATATCTTTCGATCTAGATAGAATTTGCTCATGATGTAAAAAGAAAAGATGAAGATGAATCCATGGTGAATATAATGAACCTGATTTAAATATATTAAATTGTATATAAACAAATATATTTATCTCCAAATTTGACTATGAGTTCATGTTTTTTTTGCAAGTAACCCAAGAAGATTGTTTGAGCTTGTTTTGATATTATTTTGATATATCTTGATGAATTGGAAATTGGGGAGTGTTTTAGAATAAATTAGGATTATATATGTGAATTATGAATTTTTTACCAATTTTATGTAGTATAAACAAAGGCTTAGAAGGTGATTGTGTGTTCAGTCATAATGATTGTGTGTATAGAGAGTTGTTTGAGCAAATTATGCTTAAGCAAGTGGGTGAGATTATGGTTTTTAGAACTTAAGGAGAACCTGTAGATCATGTTTGATGGATCTATGCATTTTTAAAGAATTCATGTGTTCTTATTTTTCTTAGATAAGTGTCAAAGAGCTAAATGGGTCTTCATAGCACCTAAAAGTGACTTAAGCCTATTTGAAAGTAGATTGTGCTTAAGTGTGACTCATGTGAGATGCCTTATAGGTGAAGTCATGTTTTTGGATGATAAGAAGATATTATTATATTGTTAATTCATAATTTATATACAAATTTTAGAAATAAATGAGATGGTTTCTAGACATGTATGTGTGAGAGAGACTTATACAAGGTGGATGTAAGAGTTATGAAGTGAAGGACAAGTAGTGTGCCTGTTGGTTGAGTTAATGAAAAGAATAAATTTTTGACAATGTGTATGACCTATAGGTCATGTTCATAATGTCAATATAGTGCTCTTATAGTTTGAGGATATGTGAAGAGGTCCAAGTATGCATATGAGGATAGTTTGAGTGAAGAAGGAAAGAGTTTGTGATATGCCTATGTGAGAGGCCTATTTGAGATAGAGAGAGAGTTTATGTAAAGGTTAGAAAATAGAGATCCATCATTGGGTATTTAAGACATAATTTCTAAGGTGGAGGTGTTTAAAGGAGGGTCTAAAGGACTTTTTCTTCCTTAGGGGTAGTTTTTCCTTATGAAATAGGTGTTTCACTAAATACTTTTGGTCAAGAGGATATGATCAAGGTTTATTGGTATAAAAGAGTTCATTAGTCTCTTATTTTTAATTTATTATAGGATATTAGTCCATTTGTGTTTTAAATATTGATAGTGGGTTTTATTTCCCATGAGGTTTTCCCACAGGAACTATGTGTTATGTGTTTGATCTTGTCTATGCATTGAATGAATGAGCTCTCTTGTTAATGTTGCTTGATCAAATTAATATATGTTGATTGATTAATATTTTAAAGGACCATAATTGAAATTTAAATATATTGGTTCACTAATTCACCCCATCTTAATTATTATACCTCTAATAATATTCCCATAATGTGCTCATTTCCCAAAATAAGGTTAGCCCATTTGACTATGTTCATAGGATGGCAAAAATAGGTTTTGTATTAAGTATGGGATATTTGAGGTAGTTAATTACTTGGAGTGTGTAAGGGAGGTATTAATGCTTAGGGAAACATTTATGAGGTAATTGTTTTGGTTTTATGGGGATGTATAAGTAATAACAATCTTGCAAAGCACTAATGGTCTACCCATCCCTTTCCTAGTGCACCCTTTCAGGTGTGCACTTAGAGAGATTGAGACTTAATGGGTTCTTGTAAGAGAGAAAACATAAATAATTGATAAATTTAAAAATATTGTATGTATACAATGGGTACCCATTTGAAAAGTGGGTATAAAACCATCTTTCCCAATCTCATATCTCTCACCTTTCTTATGCCACTATAAATGATATTAAGGATAGGGAGGTTTCCCACATATGGCATGCCAAAATAGTATTAAACCTTATATATAGGGTGAACCTTAATCTATGAGAGCCTATCTCAAACCTAAGTTGATTTGGTGGCTACTCTAAGGTAAACCTCCTCATCAGCCCATTTCCCAATCATGTCATGATAATGTAAGGTAATTAGGTCAACTATTATCAAGGTCACCACTACTCAGGAAAAAGCACATAATGGTGCCAAATTTGTCCATATATTGTCTATAATATCCTTGATCCCTCCTATCAACATTCCCCTCTACTAAGGAATGATACTCTAATATATCCAATCTATGGAAATCATTAAGTGGCTAATTGGTAGGGCTCCTATATGAGCCACATGATAGAGATCCATACATGTCTGATCTAATATCTCCTAAATAAATGAGTAACATCCTCCTATATCCTTAGTATACCACATAATCATTAACTAACTGATCAATAGCCTATTAGTACCCTTGTCTCCCATTAGCTAGAAGGTAAGGATAGTAACAATGGCCTTCTACAAGTTGGGGATCATTGATCCCTCAACTAAATAAATTATCACACCACACTTCACACCCACATTAGGTGTGTCAACATATCAAAAATGATTTCTATAAGCCTCATGGCTTATCTTGACATCTCGAATGGATACCAACTAGCCAGTCATAAGAGGTCCTATAATCTAATAGAAAAAAATGAGAGTGATTATCCAATCTCTTGGATCTTGTGGAACATAACTATGTTTTGTTCAAGTTCCAAATAGTTTAAAATGTCATAAACAAGACAATTGTATTTTGGAATGATCTCATTTATGCAACCCATAACATCCTAGCTTAGTCTAAGTCGACTGACTTGTCTATCATTAGGAGTTATATGACTCAAAAGAGCCATTCCTACTCCTAAGATATACTCCAATGTATGTAATATCCATGAAATAAATAAAATACCCTAAGTCAACCTAAGGACCAACTCCATCTATCAAAATGATAATGAATTTAAAATTGTAGAGCCCATTTCTAGTGAATAAAACAACCATTTTTTATAAGCAATGGTTACATAATCACCTCAGGTGGTTACATAACCACTCTAGGTAGTAGTTTCATAATCATTTTAGGTAGTTACATAATCAATATATATGATTACATAACCACCCTAAGAAATGGTTATGCAACTACTTCACTACAAATAATGATTGTTATGGAACTACCATGGGGGTTACACAACTACTAGCCTATAAACATTGGTGGTTCCATCCCAAAGTAATAGTTTCATCCACCAAACACATTCCCTTTAAAACCCATTAAAAACTCCCAAAATATATCAAACATTTTTTCTAATTTACCCTTCACCATGAACATTTAAAAACTATTTTTATAAAAATTGGTTAGATTTCTAGTAAGATTTGATCATAAATTAAAAAATAAAAAATTACCTAATACTATCCCATAATTCTTCTTTTTATAAATCTAATTTTCACCAATAATAAGTTTGTTCAATCCTTCCTAATTATATGATAGCATGGAACTACTTATCGGTTATGGGTGGCCTAATTGATAAAGTGAATCTCTAGATTGGGCTAGCTCCCTTGATGATTCACCCAAAAATACTCACTAACCTACTTATATTTCAAGGAAAAGGGGTAAAATAAGACTAAAACTAGAAATAAAACATGGAGGTGATGTACCAAATGTAGTTTCCTCTACTTGCCTATGATTTCACTATGAAATGACAAGATTAAAACCTAATTTTCACAACTCTAAAATAGTTCTTCCCACACAAGTGTTTCTATATGAAGGTTATGGTTAATAAAATAACCAAGGTGAATGATAAGTAGGTCTTAGAAATAACACTATTGACATTTCTACACTTGAAATCAACAAAACCATTTGATACACATCATATGACATGTGAAAAGTGACCAATTCACATATAGTAATGAAAGAAAAGGACAAATGCAAGGAAGTAATATAAATATCACTAACATTTATCAAAAATTTATCTCAAAATCACTTATATGAAATATGAAGATAATATAACTTAGCTTAAATTTATTTCAAAGGGAATAACAAGTATTAAAATTGGTATAGATTCACCATACCCACTTTGAGGATCCATATAATGCCTTTAAAGGCTTCATTTATATAAAATATAAGAGAATAGGGAGAGATAACTATAGAGGTGCCCATCATGGTTGACACACAATCATATAATTATTTAAAAAATATGAAAAAATTTCTACCAAGTTTTCAAACAATGTGTTGGATTATTGATCTCAACACTTTAAGTCATGTGTTGATGAAGTTATAACTAAAAAGTGGTGTGGAATGCCATCTTGGTATATTTGATTCTTCTTGAATCTAACTCCATTTCAATGGAGTTACACATCTTATTTGAGGGTAGTTATAAGTTCAATTGACACTTTTAATACTTGAGAACATTCTATTCCAACCCCTACCTCTTGTAATGTTTCTTTAAAATGTGAGGTTTGAACTTGAACTTTGTACCTCTTCTCATACCATTTTCTTTTCTATCAAGGTTTGACTTTTTAAGCAAGGTCTAGTTTTGTGTCTTGAAACTTGTCATAATGGATTGTTAATTCATGGGAGAGTTTTATTAGTTCATGCAGCCCTTGTTCAAGCATTGGAATCACCTTGTAGTTGTAGTCTTCACATTTGTGTGACAAGAAGGTAGCAAGAGGCCTTCATGTCTAGAAGTTTCAAGTGATCTTTAGGGTGAATAAGGATACTTGATCTTGTTTTATGACTCCTAAATATTTTATACATGAAATTAGGTTATAATAAATATGTTTTATAAGTCTCTTGAGTATTTAGGTCTTGAAATAGTTCTAAAACTCTACCTTCTTGATGTAATTGTTATAACTCAGAAATGCACCCTTGCAAGAAAGTGTGCTTGTTTTCACTCCTATTGACACAATGAAAAATATCCAAGGTATGGGTGGAATTATATTTGAGATAATATATAAATTAATGGATTGATGTTTACCTTTGATACACTTACCTAATTCTCTCTAAACTCTCTAATTTAGTGATTTATTAACTCAAAAAGGGGTAAAAGTAGCAATACTCAAGTTGAAATTGAACATGAAAACTAAAAATTTGGGATTATGAACTAATTTTAGATTAAATTATTTATATAATTAATACACTAGGGAATACAAATGAACTTTCACACATTCACTTCATCTTCATGAAATGACTCTTACATCAGTATTTCATACAAAGGTCTTCATAAACATTCACAATAGCATGGAAGTAATGCACACTAGTTAAATTCACTTTCAAATTAGGTATACATAAGACTCAAGAAATTTATATGACCTAAAATAATTCTCATATGATTAATAAAGGTGAAAAAAAATAATATAAACATGAGAAAATCAATCATTCACTAAGCTACATCCATGAATATGACGCACACACTTCATGAACAACCTTAAAATGGAGGAAAAATAAGCTTCTTATTACTTCAAAGGTGATGTAGTATAAAATTTTGGTAAAATTTTTTAGTATAAAAAATCATAATCTGATATCTTCTTTCAAAAAATGAACACACATATAGAAAATAAATTTAGGAGATAACAGACAAAACAGTGCCAAGCTAGGGATGAATCATCATACCTAGTCATCCTTATCTCTTCCTCACTCAACCACCAAACCCATAAATAGTACATGATGGATTTAAAATTATTATCCTTGTAAAATGGTGTAGTAGAGAAAGATAATATTTTGTAAATTATTTTAATAATTCAAATGTTCTCATTCATGACCTATTTTGAATGGAATTGGTATCCTTGCATGCTTTGATGGTCTTCAATGCTTTAAGAGTTCTCGATCATCTTTATTGACACCTTTTTACCATAACATTATATATAATTTAGATTCTACATATTTATAGTGAGTTAATTCAATTATCTTCCTCATATCCTTGATTTTAACCCACCTATGCACCTATATTCTTAATTGCATGTTTCTATCTCTCAACCTCCTCAAATATCTCCAAGGTGACATAGAAGGGAGAGGTTTGAATGTTTTTTTTAATGAAGGATTATCATCCCAAAAATTAGGCCATAAAATATTCAAATATACTCCTCCATTCTTGCTTGTTGCTTCTCCACCTTAATAGGGTTGTTTGAAGGCTTCTCATGTTTGATTTAACTTTTTTCATAATTAGCTCCAAAGTGGTGTAGAAGGAGAGAAAAGGTATTATTGAGGTTTTTTAAGACTCATTACAAACTTGAGTCCTTTTTTAACATAAACATTTGACCTAATATTGATCTCTAAATGGTAAAGAGCACATGTGATTGGCTTGCCAAGGTTGTTAAAGATTTCAATGCATTGATGGAGCTTGTGGATAGGTAATGGGACTATTCTTCCTTCAACTTGGAATATAAGGGAGAGGTTGAATATTTTGTTTTTTTATCTCTTATTAAAATATCCTTGATAATAATTCATTTTATTATTAACAATCACAACTCTCTATACTGATCTTTATTGGATATGATCATCTTCTCCATTTTAACATGCTTGCCAAATGCACAATGAGAACCTAAAACTTGATTATATTGCATTATTAAAATGTATAAGGAGTATAAATGGGATTTTAAAATCAAAAAAATGGTTTCACATATGTTTAAAATAAAATTTTAGCTCCAAACTCCACATATAACTTTTAAAAATGAACTTTTGTGCTTTATATGCCTCAAAAAACCCTGATTTAGATTTGGGGGTCTAAAATGAGTTTTAGGTCTCACCTGATACTAATAATGTGATAATAATATAGGTATAAATTTTTCATACCTATAAAAATTTTAAAATATCAAAAATTCTTCACCAAACTATCAAACAAAAATTCATAAAAAAATGCCCTACTTGTTACCCATAGAGTTCCCTGGAGATGTTTTTCAATGACCTGCACCCATTTTTAAATGGGTTTAATTTTAAAATAATGGATTAATACATATAAATAAATTATACACCCTCTCATATCATTATATTCCCTTTTAAATATTTGAAACACTCATTTCTCACTTTATTTATGAGTAAATTAGTAAAAAACCCTGATTTCCTTCATGTGTAGACCTATGTTTTGTTATTTTATCTCTCATCAGGTATAATATAGACATAAAACAAATTTTATAAATTCAAGGACATAAAAACATACCTTAATGTAAAATTAAAATATATTTCACTTATTAAAACCCAAAATATGCACTTTTTAGTGCTTTCTAACTTGCAATTTCTCACTTCTACATGCTTGTAGTTCTATATTTTGGAATATTATTGATTTTTATGAGGCATAGATACCTTATTATTTTTTAATTATAAGTTTAAAAATCCCATATAATAATAAAAATCATTATATACCTTCAACCAATCACTTAAACCTCTTTAAAAATGCCTTTTCTAATTGTCTCCCTTGCATGCTTGAAACCCTACAACTTGTACCTTTATCTTTCTCATTTATCTACATTAAAATTATGATTAAGGTTATTTATTATCCATAAAATCTCAAAAAAAAATATTTTCAAAAAATAACTCAAAAATGTAATCTTCATGCCTAAAACTGAGCTATTGGGGTTTTAGAAAAGTTTTGGAGAACCTTTCCTTATTAATGATAGTTCATAAAGTTAATACCATATAAAATAAAACTAATTCATGGAATATTTGAGGAATATGGACCCATATATTACCATAATATAATTAAAACCAATGCTTCTACCTTCGTGAACCAAAAAATTGAAAATTGCCCTTATTAGCTTGCAACTAGCTTGTTAGAGGAATATAAGAAACTTCTACCAAATGTTGGACATGTGAGCTATTAATGACCATGTTTTTGGATTTATAAATGTTTTATGATGTTTTTTATATATTTTTAAATCTTAAATTCATTAATTTATTATTCTAAAATACCTATACTTAAGTGATTAAATGTGCCAAGACTTTTTTGGCACTTTTTCCATGACCTTGACCAATGGTGGCAAAATTTGTCAACATTATTGGTGAACCTATTGAGATGTTTGCCTGCTAAACACTTAGAGGAAATTTAAAACTAAAATTACTACGTAAAAATAATAACATGTCTTCATAAATAATGCTTAATATGAATCCTATTGACTAGGACTGGGAACTCTTCACCATCCATCTTGTCTAGTTGGAAGGCATTATGAGGCTTGCAGTTGGAGATCATGTAATGATCACCCAAAAGTGAGTCAAAATTTATGTTTATTCTTGGTTTTTACCTATCCTCATCCAATTTTAGAACCAAGTCACCTTATTTTAATATCCTTAAAGATGATATTCTATCAAATGCTTTCTTTACTTATGTTTGATGCATCTCCCTAGCTAATATGAACTAATTTATAATTTCCTCTAACTCCATAAGTTTAGAATATACCACTTCTATAAGCTCACTCTCCAATAATTCTCTCTGATTTATTATCTCTAAATTAGGGAGCTCAAGTGAGATTGATAATATAAATTCTCTCCCATATATTAACTTATAAGGTGATTTGATAATGGACCTCTTGAAGGTGATCATATCAACCCTTAAATCTGACTTCAACTTCAAATGTCAAGTCCTTTGGTTGTATTTAATGGTTCTCCTAATGATATTTAACAATTTTTTATTATTAGACTCAAGAAATCCATTACCTTTTGGATAATAATTGAAATAAGTGCTTAGATACACACAAATTTAGACAACCCATTGACTAATTTTAGCCCCTAAAAATACCATAACATTATCTGAAATTATAGTGGAAGGAACATAAAACCTTGTGTAAAAAAACTTCATATAAGTCCAAGACACTAGATTCATTTGCTTGCTTCAAAGCCACTTACTCTGTCCATCTAGTAAAGTAATCTATGGCTGTAAGAATCCACTTGTAACCCAAGCTATAAGGTGGATTAATGATACCAATGAATTAAAAACCCCATTAGACAAAGGACTAATCTACTGAAATAGGTTGAAGAGGTAAGGAAACAAGTTTTTCCTTTCCCATAAATAATGCACACTTCTTACACTTCCTTCCCAAAGCATGATAATCTCTGAAAATGTTTGGCTAATAATATCCACCCCTCATGATTTTGAGAGATGTTATCCTTGCTTAAAAGTGTCCTACACCTTATTCATCATGAAATTATTTGAGTAATATTTTAAATTGACTTAGCTTTATGCATCTCAATAACATGCCATTAACATCCTTTTTGAATAACACAACATCAACAAGCTAAAAAGGAATAGATTTTAGCATAAAATACCTTCTCTTTTAACCACTCAAGTTTGGAGGATATATACCACTTTGAAGGTACCTTATCATATCTTGAAACTAGCTTGTTCAAGGTGTATCATTGGTTGAAATATCTTCATCATTCAAGACCAAAAATACCTCTATACTTTCTTACAAGTCTTGATCCAAGTTCTCACATAACCCTTTATCTCTAATCAACTTAGTTACCTTTACTTCAACATCATATTCCATGACCCTTTTTTATCTATCCTACTCTCTTTTCACTTATGTCCTTGTTCAACAAGAACTCTTTGGTGTTAGGATGGTCAACCATCAAATGGTTCTTGTTGTTAGATAGTAGGTGCTTAAACTTTTTGAGACATCTAATTATGGAAATCATGTTTTTCTCAACAAATGTGTACCTTGTTTCATAGTATTGCAAGCCTTGACTAAACAATGTTATAGGCTAATCCAAACCTTTCTGATTTTTTTGTGTCAATATTATTGAAATTGTATCAACATTATCATATTAATACAAATTAAAATTCTTTGAAAAATTAGGATTGATAAGAGTGGGAGCACTAGCTCTAGCTTTATTTATTTCCTAAAAACTTTTCATGCTTTCCTTGGTCCAAGTAAAATTCTAATTTTTCTTGAGCATATTTGTAAGAGGCCTTGATAAACTTTAAAAATCAGATATATACGTTCTTATAAATTTAATATTTCCAAGAAAATTTTTCAATGATTTCTTATGCTTAGACAAGGACAAGATTAAAATCTATTATTTCTAGATTAATACTAAAACCATGCTTAGAAATAACATGAGCAAGGAGTTTACCTTGTTTCACCAAAAACACACACTTATTTGGTTTAAGTGATGCCCCATATTTCCTACATCTCTCAAATACATCTTTAAGATGAATCATGTGATCACTTGCATTCTTTGAAAAAACTGTAACATCATCCAAATACAAGAACAAACATTTTGATCAAACCTTAAAAGGCCATATCCATGTCTCTTTGTAATGTTGCTCCTACATTAGAAAACTTAAATGAAATTTTTATATATTCAAAGGTGTCCCACTTGATGGTAAATTTTGTTTTGAAATGATCCTCTTCCTTCACAAGTATTTGGTTATACCCATTATAACCATATAGCGATGAAAACCTTTCCTAACCATCCACTAACTATAGTATTTTTTCCATTCATGGTAAGGTATAATGGTCCTATAGTGAGGCCTTGTTAAATTCATAAAATTATACACACAACTTGATTTCTCCATTATTCTTTCTCATGGGAACAAGGTTAGCCACCCAAGTGAAATGATTGATGGGAAAGATCACAACTGATTTGATCAATTTGTGAAGCTTTATTCTCATTATAGTTTCTAGCTTTGGGTTAATTGGCCTTTGTCTTTGCCTCACTAGTTTTGTATATGCTTATAGTTCAATAATGTGTTGAACCAATCTAGGATCAAAGCATTTTAAATAATTATACTTCTATGCAAACACATCAGTAAACTCTCTACATAAATCAACAAAGGTTTATTTTTGATCTTGAGATCTTTCCCATTAATTATGTCATTACTTGCATGGTGTTATTTTTTGGTAGAAAAATAAGATTTCTAGCTTCTTACCTCATCATCCATACTAAAAATATTCTAAAGTGTGACAAGACCCTTAGATAACATGTTAGACTTGAGCTGAAATTTTTCATCACTATATGACTACAAAATTTTTGACTTATTTCTAGAAGAGAATTCAACCTCTTCTTGTAGGAAATGAACAACTTGATCATCATCTTCAAAGACTTTCCAATTAACATTATTATCAAGAATGGAGGTTATTACCAAAATCTTTATGTATGGTTAAGTTTTATCAATATGTACATCAACTAGAATGTCAAATTGGATTCTTATTGTTGCCAACCTATTTGCATGCTTATTGCTTTATATAGGCATTGCTTGTATGTCAAATGCATCAAAGTCATATAGGAGATCTCATAACCTATGTTTGTATGATTATAAAAATGTATTTTTACACACATTCATCCCTCTTATATTATGTACCATAATCTCACTATCTCCAAATGAATGTAAGATATTAACTCTCATCTTTCTAGCCCATTGTAAACCATGAACTAAGGCCTCATATTATTCTACATTATAAGAGCATCCAAACTGAAATTTTACACCTGAATAATACCTTTATTATTAGGGTGAATTTAACATCATACCATCCCTTATACCATGTAACCATCATTTAGTTCACCTTCTTTGTATAGAGCTAGAATTTGTGCACCATCCTCATGTAAATAATAAAATCCAAGTCCTTATTCCTATATCATATTGTATTATCATGATCATGAATATTAGTATCTAATTAATTAATAAATAAATTAGGAATGCTATCAAGAGATGAGTTTGCTTCATATTCACTAGTTTGCTCTACTTCATCTGAGATGACACAATTAGTATTAATAATACTAGGCATGTATGGTTCTAGATGAAAATGAGAAATAGGATATAAATGAATTGTAGATATTATTCCATACCTTGTTCTAAACATGAGGTATTCCCAATTGACTAAAATATACCACCTATATTTGAAGTGAATTCACATGATAAATACATAACAAAGTATGGAGGAATATCCAACACCACCACATCTTATTGAATGGTCAAATTTTGGCATGCATGAAGTGTTAATTTCAAATTATTTATTATAACCACTATCTTGGTTGTAGATACATCAAATTTCAAGACACCCTTAGTGGTCATCTCATACACTAAACCTAACTTATCTGAAACCTCTTTTGGCATCACTATGCTTTGCTCTACTATCAACCATGTAGTTATGAACTAGTGTGTTACCAAAATCCAAGATATAGTAAAGGCGTCTTACTTTTTTTTTCATCATATTTTGGGACCTTTACCCCTTTATATACCTTCTATAATTGTTACTTCTATGGCTAATCTAAATTTTCTACAATGACACTTTCTCTACTAGCTTTGTAGATAAGATAAGGCCTGAAAGCTCATGGATAAGGGTATCCTTTTATCCTAAGATGGAAAATTAATCCCACATGGTCATGTTGATGTTTTATTTCTTCATATGCTCTACTATGTTGGAGTAATAACCTCTATTTTTTATTTTTACCATTAGATCAATAGGATGCTCTTACAGAACTTGGTGAACCTTGCTTGCTTTTATATTCTAAATTTTTTAGCTAAAGAGGAAACAATATGATCATTGGTACCTTTAAAAACCATATTATAAACATTTGGATCATGACTTACCTCTTTCATCTCATCTATAACCCTTACCTTGGATCTAGTGGTGGATAAAACCAAGTTGTTTGATTTTATAGGTTCACCAATCTAATTTACTACCACATGATCATCAAATTTCCAATTTACCTAGGTTACATCTGGTTTTACTTGTCCATGATTCACTTCCCCTTGTTACACCCTATGTTCATTGTGTTGGCCTCCTTGAATAAATGACTCCTATTTTTTCATTTGAGTAATTTCCATATTTTTTTTTACAAAAGCTTGATTTTGCACATCATTGATGTTATAAGGATGCCAACTTGAGTCTTGCATAAAATTATTTTGTAATGGTACAAGGGCTTTAGCTATGAAAAGAGCATTCAGGTCAATTATAACATATGGTTTGGCTGATGTAATGACTCCTTGAGCTTGGTATAGAGGCCTATTATCTCTAAATCCTTGATGGGGATATATTTTATCTCTATATGGATAATATGTGGTTTGATAAGGTGCTTGATATGGCATATTGGATTGATATTATTTCCTCTTCAACTAAACTATCTCATTACCAAAAGATTGTAGCATACCTTTTAGTTCACCAAGCTCACTAGATTAACTATGAGGAGCTTGGGCATGACTTTAATAGGATAGAATTGGGGCTATTAATGGAGCTTGAGGAGGTGGAATAGGCTATTTTTTTGTAAAAAATGGCATTGGATGCCTAGGTGCAAGTTTACCAGCTTGAATTAGACTATTTTATGCTCTAATGGTAACCTCGTAGGCATCTAAGAGTGTCCTACCACCCATGGAATTAATCATATCTAAAATATCAAAATTCAAGGCTATCAAGAAGTATAGAAAAGCATAATCATAAGATGGCCTTATCATGGGATTAATTCTATTCTATGTTTTCTAAAATCTAAAATTTGTTATCTTAATGGTAGTGAGCTACTCAACAAGGGATAAATGGTCTTATTTATGTTCAAATTGTCTATAGAATATTGCACCTAAATCATCCCAAGTGGAAATGGAGTTTAAGTGAAGGTTCCTATACCATTTAAATGACTTTCACTTGAAGGATTTAATAGTTAAATGGATGGCAACGTTCTCTTGAGCAATATGGTGGAATGAACACAAGTTGGCTACATCTTTGATATGGTATATGGGTGTAGTTGATCTTTACCTATGAAATATGGTAGGTTTTGAGGGTTGAGGTTGGGATATCATCATGTTGGGAATAATTAAGAGGGATTCCATCATTGAAAGGAATAAATACTTAGCTCTTAGTTAAATCCATGTTAATAGTGGGATTTGAAGTTATAGTGGTTTGCACAATAGGATGATTTGGTGACTAAAATAACCTTCTAAGATATGGAATTATTATTAAAAACCTTCTTATTTTATTTGAATGCAAAGGTAATTTATAAAATTCAAATGGTATACATATACTTGAAGAAATTATAGTGATCTTAGGAATGAAACTAGTACTTCTCTACTACTAAAAATGTCTTTTTCTATCTCTAATATTTGTCCCACCAAGGATGCTAGAAATTGTTATCATTCAAAACTACACCCTTGCAAAAATGTGTTTTTATTCTCACTAATGTTGATGCAATGGAAACTCTCCAAGGTTTGGGTGGCCTTATATTATAGATAATCTCTAGATGAAGTTTGGTTCCCTTTGGTAAACTCATATACTTCTCTTTAAACTATCTAATTTAGTGATTTTGTTTATTAGGAAAAGGGTAAAAGTAACAATACTCAAGTTGAAATTGAACATGAAAACTAAAAATTTTAGGTGATGCACCAATGTTAAAAATAATTATTCCTATACTTGACATACTTGGGAAGATAAATAGCTTACACACATTCAATTCATCTTTGTACAATGACTCTTACGCCATTATTTCATACAAAGGTCTTGACAAACATTCACAATAACATGGAAGGAATGAACATTGGTTGAATTCACTTCCAAACTAAGTAGAAATCAGACTTAGACACTTGATATGACCTTAAATAATTAGCATATGCTACATAAAGGTGAAAAATATAGACATAAACACATGAAAACCAATCATTCACTAAGTTATATTAATGAATATGAGGCACACACTTCATGAAAAGCCTAAAAATAAAGGAAAAGTTAACATATTATTCCTTCAAAGGTGATGTAGTAGAAAATTTTGGCACAATTTTTGCATATCCAAAAGCATAATTTGATATCTTCTATTATAAAATGAACATACATATAGAAATTAAAGTTAGGAGATAAGAGACAAAATAGTGCCAAACTAGGGATGAGTCATCATGCCTAGTCATCCTTCTCTCTTCCTCAATCAACCACCAAACCCATACATAGTACATGATGGATTTCAAACTCTTATCCTTATAAAATGGTGTAATAGAGAGAGAGAATATTTTTTAAATGCTTTTAAGAAGTCAAAGGTTCTCATTTATGACATATTTTTAAGGGAATTGATATCCTTACATGCTTTGATGGACTTCAATGCTTTAAGATTTTTTGATCATATTCATTGACTCCTTTTGAATAGCCCATTCAATATCCTTGAGACTCTACATCTTTCTAGTGAGTGACTTCAATTATATTCCTTGTATCCTTGAGTGTTAATAGGATTCCTCTAGCCCTCACTAGGGGATTCTCTACCTTTCACTAGTACACTAAAGGTTTAAAAAGTTTTAAAGATATCTTCCTTCATGGGCACTGGGATTTGTGGTTTGAATTTAAATATAGATATTAGCTCTTGGATTCTCAATGAATAACATTTTCCCTGCTCCAAGAAAATCTCAAAGGGAATAACAAGGTGGTTTTTATGAAGGATGAGGATGAGTTTTGGGACAATGTTAAGTGGAATAAAGGCCCTCCTTTACTCAAGTACTCAACATATATGTTTTATAATAAAATTTACTATTCTAATGTCCCCTACCTTACCCTCAATCATATTTGGTCTATGTTTGATCCCTTACATTCTTGGTCTTTCAAGTTTGTGGTAATCTGGTCCACTTGTCTTAAACATAATAAATCATGTTTTCGGTGGTTACTAATGTACAAAAAGTTGGTTGTGGGTGTTATTTTAAATAATTGTGGTATTGTTAATCCCTTGTGTGCCTTTTTTAGTGATTTTGAAACTATTGAACATGTGTTTTATTCTTATCCATTTGATATTAACCTATGACAAAAATATTTTAAACCTTGAAACATTGTATTCGAGTATGAGCTTGGATGGATAAATATTGATTTTGGATATGCTTGTCCCAAAATTAAAGTTCATCCTTTTTTCCATAAATTCTAGATTATTTTCTCTACTTAAATTCTTTGGTTTTTATATAAAAAAGGCACCTAGAGGTGTTTTAAGGTAAGGCTAGAGTTCTTACTGACTTCACAATTGAAGACATTATTCAATTTTTTCCCTTGTAGATTTTCCTTCAGTTGAAGATTCCTTAGGACCAGCTTGAAAAGTTTATAAAGATAGGGTTACTCAAGGTGACTTTGGATTACTTGATAGACTTAGTAGGATACCCAAGATTGATCCCACATCTAGACTGGGTTGTGTCTTACCCAATATTTATGGAGGTACAAATTTCTAAGTTCAAGTGGAAATACATTAAGGATTCCTATTTCAACTAAACTGACAATCCTATGAAGGAATGGATCACCCCATTTGAGTTATATAATAATGGTATTAGTGAGTGGGTGGATACAAATGATAGTGTTTTTCATGATCTCTACAATGAGGAACATGGTGGGTACATTATTGGGGAGGCCAAGGAAACCTTCACACCATTTGACCTAAACCTTTATCCAAAAATAATTGATGAGATTGTAATGGTAGGCCCCTTGTATTGGAATCCCTTTTTTGATGTTTATATCTAGGGAGTATAGGCAAAAATTTGGAAATAGATTGATTATAACACAAAAACCTTCTTTGGAAAATTGGAGAAGCTAATTGAGGGTGGTGATTCAGTATATAAAGATGTACTCAAGTATGCAAGGCATAAAAATATGAAAGGCATCTTGGACAAATTTGATCATTGCCCTACCAAGTTGCTTCTTAGACATCAACTCACTGGAAATTCTAGTGATAAAATCTCCTTGAAAGGGAATGCCTCATCTAGTTTAGATGGTGGCCATGATAGGGAAGGCACTGCTTGTAGCAGGGTACTAGACCTATACCTATGATTTGCCACCTTTGGGTGGCCTCTGATTACCTAGTATTTGCTCTTGTTGTATTTATGTAACTATTTTTCTTTTGGATACCTATTTAGCACCATTTTCTAATGATGGATGGCTCTTTTTTCATTGACTACCTGGTTGGCACCTTTTCCTTTGATACTATTTGTTTTTTTTTGCCTTTTGGGGTTACCTATTTGGAGCTAGTTTTATATTGAATTATCAATTATTAGGACTGTGGTTGGGGGATGTCCCACCTCTAATCTTTGTGTTATCTGATACTATGTATATTTTTGGCATCTAGGATACATATATTAGTAATGAATTTTTAATATAAAAATTTAATAATAAAGTTAGGAGACAAGAGACAAAGTATCCCCAAATGAGGGATGAGTCATCATGCCTAGTCATCCTTCTCTCTTCTTAATTCAACCACCAAACCCATAGATAGTACATGATGGATTTCAAACTCTTTTCCTTATAAAATGGTGTAGTAGAGAGAGATAATCTTGTTTGAATTCTTTAAATAAGTCAAAGCTTCTCATTCATGACCTATTTTAAAGGGAATTGGTCTCCTTGCATGCTTTGATGGTCTTCAATGCTTGAAGAGGTCTTGATCCTCTTCATTAACTCCTTCTGAAAAAATCATTAAATCTCCTTAAGACTCTCCATATTTCTAGTGAGTGACTTTATCTATCTTCCTTTTATTTTGGAGTTTGACTCACCTATGCACATATATTCTTGCTTACATGTTTCTCTCTCTAAACCTCCTCAAATACATCTAAGGTGGCATACAAGGGAGATGTTTTCATGTTCTATTTGATGAAGGAGTATCTTCCATGAATATAATCCCTCACATCTTGATTAATTATTCAATTATACTCTTCCATTCTTTCATGTTGTTTCTCCACATTAATAGGGCTATTTGAAGGTTTCTTCATGTTTGATTTGACTTTTTACATAATAAACTCCAAGGTGGTGTAAAAAGAGAGGAAAGTTCTTCTTGAGGTTTTTTAATACTCCTTATAAACTTAAGTCCTTTTTTTAACACAAACACTTGACCTCTTCTTTATCTCTAAATGGCAAAGAACACATGTGATTGACAAGGCAAGGTTGTTGAAGATTTTAATACATTGATGGAGCTTGTGGATAGGTAATAAGACTCTTTTTACTCCAACTTGGAATAGAAAGGAGAGGTTTAATGTTTAATTTTTTGATATATTGATGAAATATACTTGATTATAGTTCATTTGGTGGTGAATAACCACAACTCTCTATATTGATCCTTCTTGGATATGCTCATCTTCTCCATTTTGACAAGCTTACCAAATGCACAATGAAAATGTATAACTTGATGATATTTAATTATTAAAATAAATAAGGATTATAAATAATATTTTAAAATAATAATCATGGTGTAACAAACCTTAAAAAAAAATTATCTCCAAACTCCACATATAATTTCCAAAAATGCTCTTTTGCGCTTTTTAGGCCTCAAGAACCCCTTATTTAGATTTGGGGGTCTAAAATAAGTTATATGTATTACATGATACTCCTATTATTATAATTTGATAGGTATAAATTCATCATACCTATTAATTTTTTTAAATATTGAAAATTCTTTGCCAAACTCTCAAATAAAAATCCACAAAAAAGTGGTTGCTTATTACCTGCAGGGTTGCCTAGAGATGTTTTTCAATGATTTGATCCTATATGGATTTTTTTTAGTTTTATAATTATTGATTTATAATTTTAAATTAATTATAAACCATATAATATCATTTTAAACCCTTTAAAATATCCGAAACACTCATTTCTCACTCCATTATGAGAAAATTAATCAAAAATCATGATTTCCTTCATGGTGCACACCTGTGTTTTGAAATTTTATATCTAATTGTGAAAATTAAAAGAATTAAACCAATTTTAAACATTAAATAACATAAAATAATACCTCAATATCAAATTTCAAGATATTTCACTTAGTAAAACCCAAAATATGCACTTTTTAGTGCTTTCTAACTTGCATTTTCTCACTTATGCATACTTGTTCATCTAAGTTTTATTATAACCTAATTATTTTTAAATTATAAAATTTAATACTCATTATAATAATTTAAACCATTATATACCGTGGAATAATCACTTTAACCTCTTAAAAATGCCTTTTCTAATTATCTCCCTTACATACTTAAAACTTGCAACCTATACATTTACCTTTATCCCTTATTTGCATTAAAATTTTGATTGAGGAAGGTGTATTAATGTTATTTTTTCCCCATAATATCTCAAAAAAAAATTAATTTTCCACAAATAACTCAAAAAATGCAATCTTATTGCCTAAAACTGAGCTATTAGGTTTTAGAAGGGTTTTAAAGCACCTTTCCTTCTTAACGATAGTTCATAAAGTTAAGCCCATATAACTTAAAATTAATGTATGAAATAATTATGTAATATGTGAACCTATATTACCCTAATATAATTTTAACCAACTCTTCTTCTCTTTCATTAATCGATTATTTGAAAATTGCCCTTACAAGCTTGCAACTAGCTTATTAGAGGAATAGAAGAAACTTATGCCAAAATTTGGACATGTGAGTTAATATTGTGCATGGTTTTGGATTAATGAATGTTTTATTATGTTTTGGAGAAATTATTTAATCTTATTTTCATTAATTTATCCTTATAAAATATTCACTTAAGAAACTAAACATGCTAAGACCATTTTTTGTTCTTTTTCCACACCCTTGATTAATGGTGGCAAAATTTGTCAATAGTAAGATTGATCAAACTTATTCATTGAGGATTGAAAAATAATTTAAAATTTTTATATCATTTTTTAAACATATTTAATGACTTTTAAATTATCGTAACATCTCTGTCTCAGATCAAGGAACCTCTGCAAATTGTTAGGAACACTTTGTTGACCTAAAATCTTGTAAATAGGCTGAAAAGAGCAATATCTTGGCCATTTTCCCATACATTTCACCTCACATGTTCCAATTTCATAATTCATAATATTACCAATATATTAATATATACCATAAAATTATTTTTAAAAACATCCTAATCTATTTTGACCACTTAGAAGACTAATATTCTCCATCATGTTTTTTGAGAGGTTTTAGCAGGGTTGTAGGGCCTTAACTTGTTAAGGATTATTCATAAAGAAAAAATGATTGATATAAAAAATAATACCAAAATATTTGAGTATTTATAACTTAATAACATCTAAAAAAACCACATTAAACCATGCAAGTTCTTCTTTAATTTCCTTCATGATGAAATTGGGCTTCTCAGACAAGACATGCCTGCTAGTGAACTCGAGAAGGCCTAATTTTCTAATAGAAATATGAATGTGCTTGGTTTTAGTTTTTAACACCTAATTTATTTATTTATATCATCTCATTATGTTTTAAAGTATTTTTACCATCCCCTTTGATCCTCAAACTCCTTAGAACTTTGATTAGGCCATTGTTAGGGTATATGGACAATCTCATGGAGATGACCCTAAGTGTATTTGTTGAGCATTTTCCCTCTCTCAAAATGGGTTAAAAAATTGTGTTATCATATAATTGGTCATATTAACCTCTTATTATATTTATTTTATCAAATTTATCCAAAACATGTACATATTCTTCATGTTTTATGCATAGGCATGTAGGTGTTCTTTAGGCTTCTTGGTTGTTACATTATGTTTTTGTCATCTTTAGGCCTATTTGATCAAAGGTGGACCTATATAAAATTTGATATAATATTTAAATATATCCTTAATTCATTTAATATTAAATTTACCATATATGTTCATTTGAATCCATCATTATCTTGTTCTTGGTATTACATAGTCTTCTTACAAGGTATATATTTCCTTCATGATTGACTGCACATAACTACCTGCTCTCCCTTCTTCAATGAAACATTTAAATGAGTGAGTAAACTAAATTATATATAATATATGTGTTTGAACCAATTATAAGTATGATAAACCAATCCCATATTGGTTTCTCCAAGATGAACCCAAGGTCACTATTACTCTCCTAAGCCTTCAACATGCCTAAAACACTGTTCCATCCAAGAAGCTTGATGTTTTATAATATTTAATTAAAAATAAGGGTTTTAAATATTATTAAGTCATGATATATGTCTTTTTAAATTTATTTTATTTCTCCTAACTTATAATCCATGAAAATCTTTCTATTTTCATTATATTTTCTTAGCACAAACTTGTAGGTGCTTCTTGAAATGAACTTAGCCATTCTAGTGCTCTCTTTGGTTCACATAACATCTCAAAATTTTATTATTATTTATATGAGGTCTCTCATACCTTGTAAAATATTTTAAAACTATCTACTCATCACAAAACCTACCTCCTTTAACCTAGTTTGTAGGCAAACTTATAGGTCACTACTTTAGGCTTGAAACTTTCTTTCTCACCAACATGGCTAATTCTACTGATTTGGATGATACAATGGAGGGAAAATTGAAGTCAAAATTTATATTTGAGGACCTTTACAATGAGGAAAAATTAATAGTGTTTTAAGCATTCTCATTCATGTATAAACCTATAGTCTACTAATATGTATGGCTACCTTAGTCTTTGGTTATCCCTACTCTTCACTTGCTTAGAGGAGGTTTTATGATTTTAGTTAGTTAAATCACCAATAGGGACACCCCAAAATTTATTAGTATTTAACCATAAATATAACCACACAACATTACATTAGAACTTGTTCATTAGTTTAGCCCTACATTCATTATTTCACATAAGAGCATTACAACCTTGTTGAGAACACTAGGACCAATGACCTTCATGATATACCATCTATCACTTGAGGAGATTAGTAGGAGTAATGATATGCTACTAGAGTTTCTTGAAGACCACTTAAGATAAGGAAACATGAAAAACAAAAAAAAATCATACATGTATCCTCTCATATAAGGATATAACTAATTTAAAATGAAAATTTTACTTTTATAATACTAACATGTGTCAAATGGATGATGAAAGACACATTATGAGACTAGTAAAATCATTCATAAGCTCAAAAAATCCTCCATTTTCACCAATGAAAATTTAAATGACCTAAAACTATTCAAAATCAAGCCTCTGGGATTTTGAGAGGGTTTAAGCCCTCTTATTTTGTTAAGGATGATTCATAAAGCTCAGGGCCAAATTTTATTAACTCTTATCATGAATTAGAAGGGCGCATAGGGGTACCATCCTTCCTCTAATATAACTATCCCTATTTTTCTCTCTCCTCTATGTATGAACATCAAACTATTGGGATTTATTGAGCTTACAAGTAGACTTATAAACTTGATGGAGAAATGGGGTAGTTTTTTTTGCCTCTTTTGGATCTGTCACTTGCTTCCAAGCATGGATTTGAATCTAAGGGGTGTTTTAATAGCCTTGTAGAGGTTTATAAATAGATATTCAATATAAACCCTTTCCAATGGGATCCTCTTAGGCCTATTCTATTTAATAAATTTCTTATTCTACCTTTTAAACCTCTTAGATTTGATGAACTAGGTGATTAAGAAGCTTTCCTTAAACTTTAAGAAGGTGGATAAATGTGCCAAAAGATTTTCCACTTTTCTTTCCTTACAAATTATTCATTTTCCCTCATTTAGATGTTATATAATGATGAATAAGTAGTTAGAAAAATATTCCAACATTGGAAAAGCAATAATAAGATAGTTTAGAAAAGATGTATGGCTGAGTACAAGTACCATGACAATCCACAAGTGTTAACAGACATAATATAATCTTATTTAATGATATAAACCTTCACTTTTTATTTTCTCTTAAATATTCATATTACAACTTTGTAATAAGTAGTATAAGGCAAATGAAAGAAACCCTTAATATTTTCAAAAATACCTTATTTTCTCTTAAAATTGATAGCATAATGTTGTCAAATCACCTTGTTTCTCCTTAGTCCACTTTCTCAACTTGGAACACATTTATTCTTGGAGTGTCACCATTATTCTTCCTTCACCATTATTCAAGCTTGACCTTGAATTTAGACTCAAACCTTAACCTTGTTAAAGTTACCTTAACTATGTTAAACATATTGGGGTGACCACCTTAACTAACTTTGATGATAAGACTAGGTGACTTGACTCCACCTCTAACTAGACCACTCTAAGAGACTCTAAAAGCTACCAAGAATAACACAATACCTATCACTTTGAGACCAACCATGAGCATGACAAGACCCTTTATATGGATATCAACAAAGTTAAGACCATTATGATCAAATTTTTAAATTTAACTCACCTATGGTGGCCAATTTTTGCTAACACCTTTCATTGGTATAATCTCCATCCCCTTAATGTCCACTTCTTGTTAACTAATTTCTCACTCAAAAGGGTCATAAGTAATCTAAAGCTCAAGAAATCTCAAAAGTTATTGGCATAAATGAGTTGGTTTTTGGCAAGTTTTTTTAATGTATTGGGCATAAAGCTAGTTGTTCTAGTTTAAAACATTTACAATTTTTGTATATTTTCACATTCCACACATATTTTCATGTTTAAAAATCATATTTTTGTTGAATTCTACAACCTATGTTTTAAAATTAACATTTCAATGGATTTCTATTTTTTGTAGCACATTTTATAGTTTTATAGAATCTCAGCTAATTGGCACTAGATTTAGTCCCATGACATGATTGTTCAAGTATTATGATATTTTGTGTACTATGATACATATTATTTTCCATAAAATAATTACATATATATATATTTCTCATTAGTTGCACTTTATTGTCATCTTTTGATTGCAAGTTGCATAGAGTCTCGATTGGATTTGTTATACCAGTAAGGTAAGTATTTTTAACTTCCTATTACCATTCCACATGATACTAATAGATAATACACCCTTGTAAATACATTAAAATGCATCCTCCTGAGGGGGTAATATGTATTAACCCAATTTTTACATAGTGTGATATTCTTGACATGATATGTCTAATGATAATATAGTGACCTCCTAATAACACTCAAATGGGAACTCTATAACACCCATTCCACCTTTACTTCCCTCTCCATATTTTAGCTCCCTCAAATCCCCCTTTTTTGGCCCCTACAACTACCTCTATCTCATTTAAAAAAATCTCTCATTGGTGATAGAACCACCCTATTAGGTGACAAAATTGCCTCATGCATGACATGGTCATTAGGGTGGTTCTGTATATTGCCTTGATGAACCTAGAAAATAAGGTTAGTTATGTTTTAAATTTAGGGTGGTTTTGTAACTATATAAGGTATTTTTATCCCCAAAAGTGGTGGTTATGTAATCACCCCCGCAAATAGGGGTTATTCTATCATCGTTGTCTCACATTCTAATTTTAGCTTCTGAGACTCATTCCTTGATATATTTTACATGCTTATTTTTACATTTTTTTTATTTTTATTCCTTAATTTCACCTTTAATCATGTCCAATAATTTTAATTCCCTCTTTATTTTAACTCCTAATTTAACTTAGTTAAACTCCATGTAATCTCTATTGCTCTCCTACAAGTAAGACAATTTTGGCTTAATTTTGGATCCAAAATTTTCATAATAGTTTTTTTGAATCCTTTATAGACATAAAATGATACAATTTATTTGGATTTATACTTTTATTAAATTTATGTTCAACTACATTGTTCTAAAAAAGAGATGCATTATTCTTGCAACCTAGTCTCAAATAGGATTTATATTTGATTAATTTCATGTTTAACTACATAGTTCTAAAAAAGAGATCCATAGGTATTTATCTCTCCTAGAATAGGTATTTATTATAATAATTATTATAATATCTATATTAAATTAACATTAGCATATATAGAACAGGTATTTATCTCTCCTAATTTTTCATGCATTGAAAATAATTTGAAAAATACAAAAATAAGTGTTCATTCATTCTATTTCATTTTGTTTATTTCTCTCTAATTTTAGTTCTTTCATTTGAGTAAGTAATTTGTTTCCATTTTAGTCAAATATTCACAAAAGAAAACAAATAAAAACATTTCCAAAAGCCTTGTCTAATAATACAATACAAACAAAACCTTGTTTCTAACAACACAACAAGTCCTAGCAGAATCCATTTAAACATGATCATATGTTTACACATTATCTAACCCCTTTATATGACACTTCCCAAAACACCCAGTCCTATTAGAGAAAGTCTTTTACCAAGGGTTAGGTTACTGACTCCCACCATTAATATATACTATAATATCATTACCAATTTTAGGAGAGAGGATTTCTATTACACCCTAATCCCATACCTCATTGTTGACTCTCTCTCTCAATTCACTATAGGAATAAGAATAAATTCCCAATCCACTAATCATTTTCCTCCCTCAAAACAAAGATCATTAATACAATGTGATCTAGGCCTAATTTCTCATCATCACCCCCTTATTCTCTTTACGTCTATCATTGTCCTATATCATTCACATTTGTTGATGACATTGACTATATATATCCAACCTAATAAATTTGATCTCATTTTGTGATTAATTTAAACTAATCTCCTACATTTTCCTAATCTTAGCATTGATAAAGAGATTTGACTCCTTGTAATCTCAGAGACCAAATGACCATAGAGATATATTTACACAAAGTTATATGCTCTCAATGAGCATCATGACATTGTTGATGTAGTTTGGATCCATCATAAAAACCCCTTACCACCACCTATTCCAAATCCTATTCCACCTAACAACCAACCCAATTCATAGCCCATGCATTATTTTAGCTACATCAACCTGTAGAGTGCATAGTTTAGCATGTGTTATTTACATGTAAACATTACCACATAAATAATGATATCCCTAAGTTTTTGTCTTGGTGTATAGACATTTGAGAGTGGATTAGGTTGGTATTGTGGTATTAAATAAGATATTTATAGAATGGGGATAAAAATGAAATGACCTTAATTATTGAGTTTTGAAGTCACCCATTCATTGAAATGACAAATTTGAAGAGAGGCTTGGTTACTATCCAAATATATAATACAACCCACCAACATGGAGATGAGTTCATTTATTATAGAATTGGTGGTATGGTTAGGATTGTCTCTTGTAGGAGGCTCTGAATGAAATGTTTTGTTTCTATGAGAAAATAGTTTGTTTTGTATGGATTTGTAGGATCCATAGTGGGATACTTGGGTGGTATGAATTTTTTTTTATTTGTGTTTTATGGAGGTGTAGGTATTTAATGTATGCATAGGCTTAAATGACCTATAGCTATCCTCTTTCTCTTAATAGACTAGGACCTAAATAAGGTCAATCAAATATATCTAGTGATACTTGGATAATTAATTACATATATCTAGTAAAAGGTAGCCTATAACTCAAATGTTCATAGGAAAGGGTTTCAAATACTTATCTTGTGATACAAGGATTCAACTCTCACTAGACCTCAATAAAGGTAAATGGTTGTAAACTATGTTTTAAATAAAATGGTTATACAAGTTATAAACTAAACTAAAGAATGTGTTATAATTATTTTAAATGGATAGGGTGCAATGGTAAATAAAATGGGGTTATATGTAATCTGAAGTGATTTATGAAAATCCTAAGAAATCCTATGTCTACACCAACTTATTTTTTATAGAGAAAACATAAATAAGGATACACATATATTCATGCATGAATCAATAAATAATATCTTATCAACTAATTAAATAAATTAAAGTGTAAAAATATAAATATTTACATTTGGGTGGACATGTCAGTGATTCAATCTCCCCCTTAGCTCAAGTGGATATTTTCAAGAGATGTTGTAGGCTCAATACCTCAAATTGTTAGATGAACATCTAATATATCCTTAGTTAGGAACTTCCAATGACTCTTATTGAGCTTCAATGATACCACAAAACAATATTGATAAATATAAGGCTCTAAGCCACTAAATCTATCAAATGTTATTTAGGTTATAAGTTCAAGTGAAATCAAAATTATTATGTCATATATGATATGATATGAATGAAAAATGGTCCCTATATATGTATCCAATACCCAAAGCCAACCCTAGACTCTAAGATGATGGTATTGGCCTAGTTGATGTAGTTGAAATGTTTTGGATAACACGAAAAGGTATCATCTAGGTTAATACATCTCAGATTTTAAAAGATAGATTCAAAACTATATTGGGTTAATCAATATAGTACATGAATGGTGAAGGAAAAAAAGATGATATTAGCTAGGCCAATACTATTAGGTTGTGGAAAAAGCTTCAACTATTGCAAACATGGAGGAGGTTGTTGAGTATATCAGCAGATTATAGTGCAAAATGAAACTGACATTGGCAGGTGTGAGCTGAAGACAACTGGCATAGGAGGTTGGCCGACGTTGGTCACCTCCAGGCAGACAGGGACCGATGTTGGTTAGGCTATAAAACTGTTCATTACACAGATAGTTAATAATCGTTGAATCGAGATTTGCATGTAAAGGCTAGAGTTGTGTGTCTAATTATTGATTCAAAATGCATAGATATATAATAGGGGCTGTAATCATTGAGCTTGAAGAGAGAACTAGAGTAGCTCCTCCTATTCCAAATGTTGTGTGTGTATGATCAGGGAAAGGTTGTGCAAGTTCTACTAAGATCCACTAGGGTACTGGTTGAAGAATTAAGGACTTGGTGAGGCAAGGACAAGGGTTCTTCAGGGTGTAGAGACCATGGTGAGTAAGGTTTGGTGATTTACAGGTGGAAGCAAAGAGTAGGGAGATCTACTTGGAGTACGATTGTGTACTTGGTGTACTGGCAGCGTTGTTACTGACTGGTGGAGGTGAACAACTCTAGAGTTATGTGTTGGGACCGTAAGAGAGAGAGGGAAGAAGTCCTTGAGGTGTGGCAAGCCTTTGAGGTAAGAAGAAGTGGCATCTTCTTTATTTTATTTTCTTCTGAGTGATTATTAATACAATTATGTATTGGATTTCATATTTCTAGACTAATTCATTCTGGTTAAATTCTGTGTTTAGTTGCTTATACAAGAGGTATTCATATTGTGCTTTAATTGAGGAGCAAGATAACAAATACCATAGGATAGGGAAGATAATGAATATAAATAATAATGATAGATAATAGAGGATATCAAAATGATAGTAGTATGATCAGGAAATAATTCCAACATCTCTCATAAATTACAATGATCCTTTCCCACCCCATTCCCTGTGCACCCTTTAATGCATTCACTCAAGGAGACTAATGTTTTGATAATTCATTACTATATAAATTAATAATAAATGATAAATTAAAGATTATTATGTGTATACATATTCCTCACCTAAATTTCAACACATGTCACAATAGTGTAACATGAGATGGTGATTTGGGAAAGAAACATCGTAACACAAAGGAGAGCATAATTGAAAAAATGTTAAAATAATTGAAAGTAAATAAAATTAAACTATGTACGTATAATTATTTTACTAATTTTATAAAATTTTGTGTTTTATAGGTGATGTAAGTCATCTAACAATAAGAATGAGAGGCAAATGTTAAAATAGATAATGTACCCATTTTTTTGCAAAAAAAATTGTTAGCACTTAAAAATTATCTATCTCACCAGGATTCTAAAGCTTATTTCAATTCATGAAAAGGACCTATTAAAAAATTGTATGGGATAAAAATATAATCTCATGGTAAATAATTTAAGGCTAAAAAATTTGAAATTTTTACTATAAATAGGTGAAAACTATTCATTTGTGTATTTACTATTTTTAGAAACCTAAAGCTCTAATTACCTAGTTTTAGTGATTTGAGACATCATGAGATGGGGATGATGAAGTATATGTGTTGGGGATAATATCATAGTATGTATATAGAGGTATAGGTATGTTGTGAATTTTTCTTATTTTATTAATTTTTATAAAATAAAAGATTAGAAAATCTAGGAGCCAACCTAAATCTGTGTAATGGGATGTGCCTCAATAAGTGTCAAAATGAAGATAAAAATAGGATGGGGGATATGTAGTTTAATAAAATTAAAAAATAGGGCCAAGGGTAGTTATTATGGCTCTATAAATAAATTAGCACCCTCACTAAACTGTATCCACTCACCAATATATATTTTAAGTGAGATTAAAATTTCCTAGATAATACCATAGGGTATGACCAATGGAGTTATGTATGATGTTGTCTGATATTTTATGGTACATGTGAACTAATAAGTTAATAAATAGGGTATTTTATTCTTGTGTTAGTCTCATAAAACTAATGAAATGAACACACTAAGTTCCTAACACCTCTAGCCTAGACACGAGGGAGAGCTTAGTAACAAAAACTAAATGAAATCATAATAAAAATATAAAAGACATATCTCTTTTACCTTCCTTGGAGATCCAAATGTATTTGGTGAATGGATTTCTTGGTTTGTACATCAAGAGGTCTTTGACAATGGAGGTTTCTTGGATCCTTCTCTCCTTGGCACCTTGGATTTGTGTTGTTACTTGGCTTAAGATTTGGGCATGGTAACACCGCTTGCTAAGAATTTAGGTATTATAAAACTACATCAAAGATATTTTTGAAGATATTTGTGCATAATAACTTTGTACCAAAATAGATTATGGTTCAATAAGCAAGGCCTTGTATTTATAGCCTTAGGAATTAACTCTCACCCAAGGTGAGTTAAGGTTGAGTTTAGGCTTGGAATGGGTTCAAATTAAACCTAGCTAAGTTAAAATCTAACACTAGTAGAGTTAATAGTTGTCAATTAGTTATGGTTTTCAATAACTAGGCATTTCTCTCAAATTAAATATTTTAGGATATTTTCAAAGAGATTGACAACTCATAAAAGCAATGATTAAAGGCTAGGATATTTTAAATTTCCTTTTTTTATATTTCATTAATTTCAAATGAATAATTCAACTAGGAATTTAATATTATTTAGTTTGTTAATTTATTTTGATTAGCCTTTTATCTCTTTCAATATTTGATTTCAAGTCTGAAAGTGCCCCACTTAATAGGTCCATAGGCCAAATTGACATTTGTTATGCCATAAGGTGATTAAGGATGAATCCATGAGAGGTTATTATTACATACTATATGATACCCAAATTAGGGATGTATCAACATGATTATAAGCTTTGATTAATGAATCATAAGTAAATTATGGGTAATAAGTGACTCCTAGGATTAATTTGTAATGGTTGGTAGGAATCGATTTGAAGTCCAGCCAGAAGCTAGTTGTGGAAAGTTTTAGGTGTCTACAGTTTACCCCTATTAAGGAAGATGTTGTAATTTATAGGAATAGTAACATATTTTCAAATAATGAAATAGGCCGTTAAGAATGAATAAGGTAATGATTGAATAAGAAGCTTTAAACAATGTTTGATAAGCTTATAATGATACCCCTCTTGAGGGAGTGGATGACACATATGATTGATGGATGGTCCCTCAAAAAGAAGAAAGAAGAAGAATGAAATTAAAACATGGGTGAGATTAATCCAATCAAGATAATTATTACATGATTTGATTTTAAAAAAGTTACTCATTTACCCAAAGGTGGTTATAGTTAGTAACAAAGGTTGAGACACTGATTTGATCAAAGGTAGTTAGAATTAGTGGCAAAGGTATATCCCCTAGTAGGGAAGATGAGTCAAAATAATGATTTGCCTACATGTGGTTATAATAATTAAGATGACCTAGATTAAATAATTATTTTTTTATTGTGTCTCAGGAGGGAAAATTAGAAAGTATGACTTAAGGATATAATATGTCATCCAGATTAAAGATGAGTGGGCACAAACGTAGATGTGATGGTCTAATGACTAAAGAAGACACAAATAACTAGGCATATAAGGATGCATAAAGTGATGAAAAAGATGATTGGAAGAATAAAAATTTAATCTTTTTGAATTATTTGATTTTACCTACCAATTCATAGATGCTCATCCTTATTAGCATTGATACAACAAAAATGGTCAAGGGGTTGATTTGATCAAGGAGGGTGGGAGGGTTTGCCAAGGTTACAAAGGATAATTTTTTATAGATCCATTACTTGTAAGATTTATCAAGTTGATTTTTAATGTAGAACATGATGGTAGGCACCATGATAACTTGGTCAAAATATGCATAAGGTCTGACTCTTGATACAATAAATAATTGAAAACTATGCACCTATGATAAAAACCATGATGAAAATATTGACATATAAATATGGATGGACTCAATAATATTGATCAAGGAATCACCCAAGGAATGCATATAGACTAAGTCAAGGAAAAACAAGGAAAGCAAACAAATAGGTAGACAAACATGAAAATAACTTAGCAAATAAACACATATAAACTCAAAATAAAAAGCTACAAAAAACATCATGTCATCAACCAAGTCAATATCTATGCCTGTATGCTTAACGTAATGATAAATGGGTGGTGCTTCTGAGCAAGGATACATGAAAAGGAAAAGGTCACACCCTTAATGGAAATAGAATATAATAAAACCAATAATGGATTTACCCCAGTAGGGCAGATCGAGGATGACTGACTAGGTTTAAATATGACACATGTTTTTGGATTTTTAAGGACTAATATCTATTAAGGATATTATAAGTTAATTTTCTAATTTTTATTATTTTTGAAATATTTTTAATGTTTTTTTGGAATTTTAAAGTATCTCAACTTATTAGAGATTGCCAAGATACCACTCAAAACATGGAAAAATCATTGGCTTAATTTGATTGCAAAATGGTGAGAGCATATGGAAAAGAGGGACTAAGTTGACCTCAAAATGAATTGAGCACTTCTTACATAGTCCCATGAGGACCTCAAGTCATATTAGTTCCACCCAAATAAAAGGTGGTGAGATCCAACTAGGTGACCACAAGTTTGTAAATTAAGGTAAATGACAAGGAAAATGAGAATAGTAATGGCAAGGTGATGCATTAATGAATGGTAAAGGTGTTATTCCTAATTTTCCCATAGGTTGTTATAATTAGGAAATAATGACATAGGTATGTTATACTAATTTTCTCATAGGTAGTTATAACTGGTAACACAAGGTGGGATACTAATTTTACAATAGGCAATTATAATCAGTGACACCAGTCAAATGTAAATGAAAGATAACTTGATAGATCCACTATCATACTAATTTCATAGACTATCATTTAATCATGGAATTTTTAAACTACTGAAACTATATGAAAATATCCTCATGGAAGATACCAAAAGAATCAATGGAACCAAAGTCAAAAGGGGTAGATAGGGTAGGCTAAAAGCAAGCTTTGGTATAATAGTGATGGGTATGGTGGGATAAAATATGGTATGGCATAAAAAATATGGTAAGATGGCAATTGTCTATAATGGTAATATGGTTTCCCCAAAGTGATAAGGTAAGGTAAACGATAGGGTATGAAACAAAGACAAGATGAATGGAAAATGGAAATGGCAAGGTAAATGGCAAATGAAAATGGCAAGGCAAATGGAAAATAGAAATGGAAAGGTAAATGTAAAATGGATGGAAAGGTAAATGGAAAATGGAAATGGAAAGGTAAATGTTTATGTTATTCCTATTGATGTGGAGATGCATGACCTGATCAAAATATGGTACAAATATAATAATCAAATGTTTGAAATTGATAACCCACACCTCTTTTGAATAACTAATCCATAAAGAACCTATTGTCGATTTGGATTTCAATAATGTTATTATGATATTTGTTGTTCGTTTATTATGTTTCCTTCAAACATCGAGGCAATATGTCTTCATAACCTGTACAAAGGAAAGTGAGGATAGACATAGTAAATAAGGATAAATAATGGTTGATAGGTTTTATTTTTCAATGAAAAGGTGGATGATAATGGAATGTATAATGGTTGGGAAATAAATAAAGATCAGGATTTTAGGCACACATAATGTTGTTGATTCTAGATTTGACATAACTTTGGTTGTCATAGGGCTGAAGTCTTCTGAATATGCTCTCAATAAAACCATCAAATTTTTCTATTTTTTGGGCTTGAGAGTAGTTGTTGTATGATTATGTTGTAAATTGGAAGCTATATTGATTTAATATTTGATAATGTCTTCATTAAGTAGTGAATGCTCAGCTATTGGCACCTCGATGAGGATTTTACTAATGAGGTTGTCTTGATTGTCCCATAGCATCTCTGAGAAGGTTTCACTAAGGAATGTTGAATTTTGAATTTGATTTTATTTTATCACCTTTGCAAATGTTTCACTATAAAATGCTAAGTTTAGACTTTAATTATCTTCTAGTACCTCTAAAAAGGTTTCACTAGGATATTGCTCTTCCTATGCATGAATACAGTCTTAGTCACCCTAATATTATTTAAATGATATGTCACCATGGATGCAGTTCAATAAGGTATGATTTTTTTGTCTTAATTGACACTTGTGGGAGATGGAATGCCAATATAATGGCTAGGTTAGCTGGTGTTAATAACATGTGAAATGGTAATGAAATGGGAAGAGGCAATACAATCATCATAAAACATACTAGGAGAACTTGTGTCAGAGTTGAATTAATCATCCTCAAAAATTGTGGAAGGACCACAAACATATTCAAATTGATCTGCAAGGCATGCATAACAAATATTATAACCATGAACATATTCTAATTTTAGAGCTAAGTTTGACTCAAGGGAATCTAAATATGATGTTGATATTGACATTGATCCTACTCTTGATTATAAATCTAATGTCAATTTAAGAATAGAACATAAATTCAATGTTAATTATCTATTTAGCATGGATGTTGTTATGATGATATCTTGTTTAATGTTTGGTATTGGATAATTAATGGTGTGTGATGTCATAATGGGCTTCATAGAGACTGGGTTTTCAAAGTGAGACTCCTTAATGAGGGGTAAAAGGTCAAGAGATAATTCCATAGAGAATAGATTTTCAAAGGGAATCTCTTTAAAAACATGACAATTATTGAGTTAATGATTTACCCAAAGGCAATTTTAATCATCAAAAAGTGATGCAGCAAAGACTGACTGGTTAGAGTGAAACTCCTCAACAATAGGTATAGGATCAAAAGGTGACTCATCATAAGTTGACTTGTCACATATAGGTGTTTTAACAAAAACATCATGGAATGGTTAGTTCTCTTGGCCTTGGTTTATAATCAGTTATAAAATACAAATTTTGAATACATCTTGGTCTTCAAATGATTGGCTCTATTAGAGAGGTATTGATTGGCTTAGTTGTGGCTTGAAATTTGGTATGGGTTTTCTAAAATGTGGAATTCATAGGAATGGATGAATAATGGTTGGTGGTTAGATATTTATAGGCTTATTTATGATGGGCTTAACAAAGTTTGGTTGTTGGCCTAGGATGGTAACTATGATCGGTCTAGTTATAATTGCACAACCTTGTTGAGATAATAAGCTACCATGTTTAGAAGGGCCTGTAATGGTAATGGTAGGTCATTGTGAAGCTTGGTTTCTCACAAAATCCAAAGTAAAATGTCATATAATGTTAATATTAGGGGTTTTTAGAGGTTTTTTGCTTTTACAAGCCAAAGGATGAGGTCCTAGAATGGTAATGGTAGGGCATTGTGAAGTCTAGTTTTTGTCACAAGCCAAAAGACAAGGTCCTGGAATGGTAATGGTAGGGAATTGTGAAGCTTAGTTGATATCACAAGGTAAAGGATGAGGTCCTATAATAATGTTTTTAGGGCATTTTGAATCTTGGTTACTCACAAAAACCAAAGGATGAGCTCTTGAAATGGTAATCCTAAAATACTATGTAGCTTGATGGCTCATGTAGTCTGAAGGAGGGTTAATGGTATAGGTAGGGGATTAGATGCCATGAGTGATAAAAGGATGAATCTGGTATTTTAATCATCCCAAATAAGGTATCACCACATGATACTCTTGAGGATCTTGGCTTTGCTCCCTAGATTGAGTATTGTAAGGAGGATAAGGATTCATCTCACAAACTACCTCTTCACCATAGGGGTCTTGATCAAAGTCAATTTTTGTGACCGTGTTATCATAACTTGGATTGTATATGGATCCACTATTATTGTAATGAGATATATCTAATAAATGTTTTTAAAAAAGGCTTAGATGTATACAAACATTGAAAAATAAGGTCTAGAGGACACATGGTCCAAACATAGTCTAACTTGGTCAAAAATAGGTGGACATGTATCTCCAAAAAGGTTTATGTGAAAAATTGGTCTAAAATAGTCTAATGTCAAATTTATAACATAAAATGTCTTAAAAATATGGTCAAGTGGATGAAAAAATTGAAATGCCAAACTCTAGGTTCAAAGTGTTTCAAACAAGTATAATATAAAGAAATACAAGTTGTTAGGTATTTTAGAGAAGGCATAAAATTTAGGCTCAAAATAGGCATGTGCTAGGTGTTTTGGAAAAGGCACAAAAGATAGAATTTTAAACAAAACAAGGTATGAATTTTAATCTAACAAATTTGAAAACTTTGGCATAAACCAGGTCTTTAGATTTAAACATGAACTTGGTCAATTGGTATAAGGCATGAAGAAAAAGGCATATGTAAGATAGGCTATTTTTCCCAAATCTAGGAATGAACAATAGTTTTCAAATTGAATAAATAATTAACCTAAGTTACACAACCCAAAAGAGAAAGATTAATGTCTTGGCCAAAATTGCACAAGGCATAGGTAGAAATCAATCAATGTTTGGATTTGAACTTGTCAAGGATAATTTTTAAATCAATTTAGAAAACCATGATTTTCAAATAGATAAAAAACTAAACAGTAATGAATGTTATAATGACACTAGGTATAGATCCAAAAGGCCCATGTGGGTTGGTTTCAAAATTTCACATAAGGCAAACAAGTCTTTGAAATGATTTAATTGGTGTAATGATGTTATTCTGCTCTAAAGATATTATCAATGGTTTGTTTCAAGACTTAACGACACCAAATTTGAAATGAATTAGGTAGTGTAATGACACCCTTTTCAATAAAATGATACACACAAAAAATAATTGTTATAAGACTAAAGAAAATGTACGATGTCAAATGGGTAGTGTAACACCTCCTCAAATAAAGGAGTGATGTATATACAAAATTCATTTTTGACGTGGTATGTCAAATATATAGTTTATACTCAAGACCATGCAAGAAAGGATAAAATGACACAAACACCAAATTATAATGTCCTAAATCCTAAAACTGACAAGTTTTTATAATACTTTCAAATTCCATCAATATACTTAATCCTTCAGAGGATTTTAATTACTTTTTATTATATAAGGTGGCAAACTAGGAGCTGAACCCTTACAGAAGCATAGAAACCATGAAGGTAATCAGCATAAATGATGCCTTACAACAAGAATGACACATTCAGTGAACCAACAGACACAAAAAAACTAAAATAAAACTAGAATAGGAAAAAATGAGAGACAGAGAAACTAGAAAAACAAGAGCTAAAGCAGCCATAACTCTGCTTACATAAACATAGACTTTATGAGGAGGATTTTAATTATTAATGCAAAAAGTAAAAGTGACTAAAAAAATATAGCTTGTATGCCCCCTATTATCTCAAGAATTTATATTATGACATGGAACTTTGGGCTAGTCACCCTGCATTAATAATATGTCTATGACAAGTGGGGTTGTTCTAAATTATCAGTTTCTAGATGGTCTTAATTATGGATAACATAAGAGATACTCACATCAATTGGATCTACATAAATTGTCTTGTTATGAAAATTTCTTATCCTTTTCACAAATACTGCATCCATTTTTTTCTTAGTGTAGTTTAATGTCTAAGTTGATCATACATTCCAAGGGCATCAATTAGTAATAGAGGTAGTTTAACCATTCAAACTTCCATCCCAATGATTCACCAACTCAATTTATATACCCTAACATGGATTTGGGTTGAAATGATGTTAAGATATGAATTCTTATAACAATGTTTCCCTAAATAACTCATGAAGAGGTGATGAAATCTCACTCATAAGACAAAATACATGAAAAATAAAGATAAGTGAAAAGACATTAGGGTTGTTTTGGGGTCACCCAAAACATAAATATTTGGGAAGGGCATTAATTATGTTATTTTCATGATTTTGGACTATAGTGACAAAGGAAAAGAATGAGAACTTTTGGTCACCTTATTTTCCTAAAGTGGATGAGGGGAGAGCATACACACATCACTTAATTTACTCAAACAAACAACTTTTAACAAATAAGAATAAAATGAACAACTCTTAGGAGTATGTAATGTTAGAGGTATAATCAATAAAAGGGGGGTGAATTAGTGAGCGCAGATATTTCTTTTTCAATTCTTCTTGTATCCCTATCTATAACTTGTAGAGCCCATAATTTTCATTAGATGTACCTTCAAGACCTAAAACTTAATCTTTGGAGTAATATCATATGCCCCCTCAAGTATACCAATTTGCAACACCTAGCTCAACCTATGTAACATACTTCCTTCACAAACCTACTACCCAATTAGGCCTCAAAATTGAATAACTTGAGAACCATAAACATTCAAATCTTTGTGAATATTGATTTGTGAACCCATTTATCCCATTAAACATATTAAGAAGCCTCAGACCTCAAATCATAAGGTAAACCACTTTTCTAGCAGAGCTTAAAACCCTAGAATCTGAAAATAAATAAGGTCAACACAATACCTTATAGTCAAGATCCACCTCTAAAACATAATAAACACCTGGAGAAAACCATTAAACACTTCTAGACCAAATTTTTAGCTTTCACATATTTGATAACCCATACATCCTATAACCCATTTTATGACCTGCATACTCTTAAGTACAAATTGGGAAACCCAAGAGCAAACACAAATCCTCAATTTCAATTCAGCAACCCTTTAGACCACAAAACCACCTAGGGCATGATATAATAAGATCAAGATACCTTTCTATGTAAAAATGTCATCTTGAAAAATTACAAATCCTCTTTTGACACTTAAAAACCTTCAATCTAACCATAGGAATCCTCATATATATAAGACTTATTTCTCTAAATATTCTTCTTCTTAGTCTGAACTATGATAATTAGTTCATTTTTATATCACTTTCCTTCTCTTCTAAGCAACTATGGAATCTTGACATACCTTTTCATTTGAATAATTAACCTTGCAGCTTAAAACTTCATCACTAGGCATAGACAATTTATGCACTTTAAATAATATCTACTCAAAAATAGTAGGATACTCACTTGGATCCATACTTACCTCAGAACTAGCCTCAACCAATACCTTGGTCTTCTCCTTGATCTTGGTCTCTTCATTCTCAACATGAGAAGACAGTGAGATCCCTTGGCACTTTTCAACTTCTAAAGCATTCTCCACCATAACAAATATATTACTTGGACCTGTAAACTCATCATGACTCACGCTTACCACCTTAGGCTTCTGTGAGTTAACTAGCCTTCTTTCTTGAAATTTAGGAGACAAAGTGAACCTATTCTGAATTGTATGCCTCTACTTGTATAATCTATCAATGTGACCTCTCTTTTTATAGTTGAATCACATCATACATTTTGTAAGAATCTCATTCTATCTTACTAGATTTGAAAAAAATCTTGAAATATGTCCTAGTTCATAACAACTATAACACTTAATATTTCTTGAAGTAAACTCAACTTACCTTACCTTAAATGGATGACATTTTGCACAGTGTCCCACATCATGATAGTTGAAGCACTCAACCTTGATCACACCTTTTGACTGATTTACCCCATCATAGTTCTAAGTAAATTCATTTCTAACAGGTCTCTTGCATTCTCTAGCCCTATGACCAAATTGATTACATGTGTAATAGTAACTATTAAAACATGCACACCTTATAACATTTGGCTATCTGATCTGATTTGTCTTCAATATATTTTCACGATCATCCTTATCTAATCATTTGTCTTCAAAGGATGATTATCCTTGTTCACATTAGTCTTTATCTTGTCTTGAGTTGCAATCTTTGGTTCTTCTTTGTATCCAAGACTAGTCTTATCACTTGCATGATTTTTATCATTTATAATATTTTATAGATCACTTGAGCTCTTTTAAAATATCACAAATGACACTACCCTACTAGATATCTTCTCTAACTCATATTTTAATGTCTCATTTTTAATTACAAACCTTGCACATTTATCTTATTTAGATTTTAGACGTGTAAACAGGATTTCCAATTGACAACTGAGATGCTTGACCATATCTTCATGTTCCTTCTTGTCCTCATCCATTCTTGACTTAAACACACTAATTACTCCTCAAATTCCTTAAGTTTATATTTCATCTTCTTATTGATCTTCTTCTCAATCTTCAATTCTTCATGAGCATTTGTCAATGTAGTCTCATCCTCTACCTCATTTTCATATTCATCTAAGTCACATAAAGTAGACTCCTTTTGATGTGAGAAACTACCTTCCTCATCTATGAAAATATATTCATCTTTAATAGGACCATCATCTTCATGATCATACTCTGAGTCACTAACTTCATTCTCATCTGATGAGCTGTAATTTTCTTTGGTGTAGAGACTCTTCTTATCCTTTAAGTACTTCTTATTGTCAAACTTTTGAATCCCTTTTTAATTTTATCAAACCTAAATGATCTCTTACCATCATCATGACCTTTATCATGATCTTCATCATCACCCTTCTTATACTTATGAGGGAAATTATTATCAAAATCTCTTATCTCACCATAATTGAAGCATATGAGTAGTTTAGCTTTATACTTACTTGAACCTATTCTCAAGTTCCTTGAAATAAAAGAAAAAAATTAATCCTCATCTATATCAGAAATGTCATCTTCCTTAGGTTTCTTACCTTGGAACTTATTCTTTGTCTTCATCTTTGTCTTGAATATTGCTTCCTTCTTTGGTGGTGTATCATCATTCTTCCTCATTTCATAGGTAGTAAATGTGCCATACAATTTATCCATATTCAAATAAGTAAGATCATGAATGTATTTTATATAAGATACTTTTAGATAAAAATTGAGGGATATAGACCTTAATACATTTTAAACTATGATATCCTCTTCAAGGTTCTCTCCAAGACCTCTAGTAATGTTCACAATCTCATCAAATCTCTACAAAAAGGATGCCACATAAAATTTTTCCTTTATCTTGAGACTTTCAAATTACCTTTTATGAGTCTAGAACTTAACAAGATTGACCTTTAAATCTCTTTCATAAATGATCTACATTTTTTCCCATATCTCTTTATCAAATTTATGATGGATTACCTTGGTGTATTCCATCTCTGAAAGACCACAAGTGATAGCATTCATTACCTTAGAATTGTTCTCAAATAAGTTTTTGTTTGTAGCTCTAGATGGACATGTAATAGGATCAACATAACCATCCATAATATATTTTCATACATCAAACCCTAGGTACATGATGTATATCCTCATCCTGGCACTCCAAAATGCATAATTGGATACATTGAACATCAATGCTTTCTTAGTAGAGAAACCTGCTTGATGAATACCCATATTGTACCTTGGATCTTCTTTAAGTTGTCAAGTCTTTACCAAAATACTTACTCTAATATCAATTATTAAAGGTAAAATCACTGAGAGGGGGTGGTGAATTAGTGAGCCCAAATATTTCTATTTCAATTCCAATCCTTTCAAACTATTAAACAATCATCATTTATCAACTTGATCAAGCAACATTAACAAGAGACATCATTCATTCAATGCATACACAAGATCAAACACATATCACATAATTCCTATAGGAAACCCTCATGGGGAATATAACCCACTCTCAAGTATACAACACATGGACTAATATCCTATAATAAATTACAAATAAGAGACTGGTCAACTCTTTTATACCACCAAACCTTGATCATATCCTCCTATCCAAAGGCCTTTAGTGAAACACCTATTTCACAAGGAGAAACTATCCCTATGGAAGATAAACTATTTTAGACCTTCATTTGAGCACTTATAACTTAGTATTTATGTATTCAACACTTGATTATGGATCTCTATTTATCTAACCCCTACACAAATTCTCTCTATCTCAAATAGGCCTATCACATAGGCATTCCACAATCTCTCTTTCTTCACTCAACCTGTCCTCATATGCACACTTAACCTTATTTGTATATCCTCAAACTACAAGAGAAATTTTATGACATAAAAAATATGACCTACTATTCATACACATATTCATCAATCTACTCTACTCATTAATTCATCAACTGGGTACTCTACCTCTCCTTCACTTTACAACTCTCACATACATTTTACACTCGTCTCAGTCACAAGTCTTCCACAAGCCTATAAACCAACACATTTGGTTTTACCATTTAGATATAAATCATGAATTAACAATGTCACAAAATTTATTTATCATCCATAATACATGAATTCACCCTTAGTTCATTTCATATGGGTCACACTTAAGCACAAACCACTTTCAAATAGGACTAAGTCACTTATAGGTCCTATGATAACCCATTCACCTCTTTGACAATTATTTAAAAAAAATAAGAAAACATGACCAATTTAAAAATCATGAAAACAATCCACATGATCTATAGGTCCTCCTTAAGTTCCCATATCCATCATAATACCCTTCTACTTTAGCATAAATTGATCAAACAGCATTCTGTGCACATAGTCACTATGAATGAACACATAGTTGACTTCTAAACCTTTTTTCATAGTATATATGATTGTTAAAACCTTCATAATTAACATAAATAATATCCATGGATTATAAAACATGATCCTATAGATAATTCATCATTAAACATCAAAACAACATTAGAATGTGCTCAATTACCCTTCTCAGGTTACTTGTAGAACATAGTCAAACACATAGTCAACTTTGGAGCTCAATAACTTTATATGTACATACATTCAAAACTTTAAATATATATTTATAGTTGTATCTTGGATTCCTCTACCACTTTTATTTTTTTAATTCATGAGAAAATTCCTCATGGATCAAAAAATATGGCTCAAAAACTAGACATTAGTCTTTCCTTTGTAAAATTCAAATATTCAACTGTCAATGGTTAAAGTTAAACTTCGATCACTATGCTCACATCTTGTGTCCTCACTACTTAGATTATACATGAACCATAAATATTATCTAAAATTTAATTCATATTGAGGAAATTCCAAAATGTTAAACCTTGAACACATTGACCTCATCTCATGCACTCTTGCAATATTGACTTAAAAATGCACCATCAATCTATATGGATTAGTCAGGTCTTTATCATGAAATGTGCACCATTAAATCAATTTGTGAAAAAAACCACTCATTATTAAATAATTATCCTATAAATTTTACTCTACATTAAACCTTTAACATTTCTTACCATCTCACTCAATATGCACTATTATATCATTCTAGTATGATTGCCTGTGTACCGTTGGATCTTCATTTGGTCCTGATATTTAACTCTATTAAGTAACAAACACTTTGACCTCTTTGACTTTTTGTACACTATATATTATATGTATGAACTAATAATTTTTTTTGTATATCCATTTGGTCTTGAACTTTAACTTTTTAGTATAAATGACTAAGTATGGGGACCATTACTTATCTGCCTGGAAGGCCAACTTTGCACCTTCGTATCTTTTGTTTCTCTCAAGCATATGTTTTGAAATTTGGACCATATGATCTCCTCACATATGATAATATAAACATGTGTCAATATTATCTTAAACCCTCACATGTTTGATATATAATGACATTAAAATGCCTCCTAAGATTTATCAGTTCACAAGCCAACTATGTCAAGAATTTCCTGGAAAGCCAACATTGCACTTGCATATATTTTGTCATGCTTCATCACATGACTTGAAATTTAGTTAATATCAACCAGGAAAAAAAATTCACAAAAAAATATGATCAAATTCTCTTTAAACATACACATTTTTAAGATATTCCATCACCAAATTGTTTACTCAGCTCTTTTTTACTACATGCAAATTTGGCAAAGTATAGGAAAACACTATCAAATTGTCTGAGAGCCCAAATTTGCACCCATATATCTTTAAATTCACTTAGTTGCATGACCTAACATTTATTTCATATCAACTAGGGACTAATTTTATCACAACAATATGACCAACTCACCTTGACTCATCCACACGTGGTAATGGTGACATCATCAAACTACCTACTCAGATTTTTTACTACTAGACCCAAAAAGTCTAGATGAAAACTGTGGACCACCAGATCAATTTCACTCATGCACAAAAGTAATCAAAGTATTATTGAATTATGATAGGACCCCTTTTGCATGCTCAATACTCCATACTCATCCCTAAACATCTCTAACTATGTCAAAATTGAAGATCAACCAATCCAACTTCAAGCATACTAGGACAAACACATTGCACATTTTTTCATTACCACTTAGGCTATAAAATAAGTTCATCCACTCACTAGGTTACCTCCATAACATCACCATGAAATCATTGACAACTCTCCAATATGTAACTAAGTATGAAAGTTCATTCTATTACACCAAAATGTAGTCTATTGTGAAGTTTGAGCCCATTGGCATTAGTTTTTAAAAAAAATTACAAAAAAATTCAAAAACAACTAAGGAATTAAAATAACTAAGTTCATTTTAAACATGAAAGGAAAATTTGTAATATTTAACCATGTTCAAACTTTGCTTTTTCCACATTATGACCTATAATTTGTGAGAGGGTTTGCCTGCTTAGAAACCCAAAATTGAGTGAGAAAACAACATTTTGAAATGAGCTCTCAAGTTTCCTATTTTTTTTCTTAGAGATATCGATGTCAATCCACATAGGGATCGATGTCAATAAACAAAGATTTATGGTGATCAATCCACACAAGGACTGATGTTGATTCCTAGAAAAACACAAATAAAACATAATATGTTTATTTTTCACAAAAATATTGTTAGTAAAATGAGCTTAAAAATCAAGTATCTCTCTAGATCCTATATAAAAATGGTTAAATATACAATAATAAATTTTTTAGACATAGAATAAAAGCCAAAAAGAACTCAATAAAACCCTCATTAGTCATGTTTATGTTAGAGGTAAAATCACTAAGAGGGGGGTTGAATCAATGATGCAAGATAATATAATTAAAATCCCAACTCTTAAACATTTATTACATATAATCATGATGCATAAAAATTAACCATTGTAATGAAAAAGAAAGATATAGCAAGATCAAGCACATAACACATGATATATGTGGGAAACCCTCTTGGGGGATAAAACCCACTAAACCCTTCAAGATGGACTATAGTACTATAAAACAAGATTCAACATCTAGACTAGTACCATTTGATCAAGGAATATCCATACCTTAGTTTAGTGAGACACCATCCCATAAGGAGCTACTGCCCCTATCTAGTTGAGCACCCATAACAACTAGACCATTAACAATCTTTATCTTGCAAGGAGGAACCAACCTCATAAGAAACTAAGCACTCACTCAACTACCTTGAATATATCATATTAAACACTTATTGTTGATTTTCAATTGATGATGACTACCTTTGTCTGCACTCTTCACCTCTAATCTCTCTCAATCTACCTCTAGGATTAAGTCACTCAAACTACCTCTTCCAGGCTCATTAGGTCCAATGATCTATGTGTCCTTCTACATAAACTTGGTCAGACAAACATAACTGATACTCTTAACTTTTTATTGGTCTTCAATGACTTTTACTTTCTCTTTAAAAGGTTCTCTCCTTCATTTTAATCCATGATCTCAAAACAACCATAATTAGTCTAATTAGACCTTATACTTATACCACTCTCTTCCTTAAACCATCTTGGTTGGCCAAGATGTTGTAAATATTTGAATCACACTTAACATAGGTCAATTTACACATTGAATGTGATAACAACACTCTTCATATGTTGGTCATTACCTCATTATCCCCAAACCACCATTTGGTCTTGGTGAGACCTAAAACAATTAGGCCTTCATACTCACACGTTACATGTGAGACTACTTAGAACACCTTAATCCTTTACCAATTATTTGAACACATAAAACATATCTATAATATCTCCTTTCTCACTCTCATATGGTTCCATGCCACTTGGAACACCAAATCAACACTTGAACCTACAATTAAGTATCCTCACTCTTTAGGCCTTGATACAAAAAAAACACAATCTCAAACTTTTGAAACAAATACTCAAATATTTCACATAGACATATGATTATATCACATGGGTGAAACCTTTATTGCCTCTAAAATTCCTTCATGTGCATTATAAATTCTAACATAGGCTTTAAGCACTCAAATGAACTCTCTTAAAATGACCACTCAGATTGGTCATAAACAATCAAAATATAGTCAAGCTATGTGACTCTCCATATTTAATTAAGGGAAAAATATGACAACCTATGACCTCTCATAATCCTTAGAGACTTATATATCATCTCCATACTAATTTTATTCCTTAACTCTTCCCAGAACATCTTTAAATTACCTCTATAAGATGGTCACTCAAATTGTTAGTGCATTCAATAAACGTGGTCAACTTATAATCTTTTATCCATATTGAATATAGATTGGTCAAAAATATAAAATACATACATACATACATACATACATATATATATATATATATATATATATATGTATATATAATATATATATGTATATATATATACATACATACATACATACATACATACATACATACATATATAGTCTTAATGGAGTCTAAAACACTCTCCAATATATATTTCATCTTTAAACATCAAAATACTATCAAGAACAACTCAATTAGCCTTCTCAGGTCACTTGCAGAAGATGGTCAAACACATAGTCAACTTTGGAGATTAATATCTTTGACTATACAAACATTCAAACCTTATAACTCACTTATTTGGATGCAAATTGAATTCCTCTTCAACTTTTATTTTTACATCACCAATAAATTCATCCTAGATCAAAATAGATAAGAAAAATACTTAGCACTAGTTTTTCCTTTATTAAGTTTAAATACCAATGGTCCCTCATAAATGTAAATATTATAGACATGTGTCTTCTTATCGTTCCCTCGCACAAATTTCTAAAATTCACTTTTTTCATCTCCTTGGGGGTATCCTAGTCTTTACCTTGCATTTCTCACCATTTATCATTGATCTACACTTCTATAATTAAGACACTTGGTACCCTTACATGCCCTTTACATATTTACTATTTTACTCAAATCGCACCATTGATATCCATATGCATGAACACCCACATGCAATTGATCTTCTATAAAATCATCATGATTGAGACACATATCACTATCACATGAAATATCAAGAAACTTTGACATATTGACTTCATGTACATCATTAGATCACTATCTAATAATATCACATGTTCTATTAGATCCTTATTTGGTCATAGTAGTTGCTCATCATATATCTTCATCACTCGATTAAAATCTCACTGTAGATCTTTGATAATGTAAATTTGGCTAAGTATGGGAACTTAGTAAACTCTATCTAGAAGGCTAACTTTGCACCATGATATATTTTTCTATACATAACATGACCTAAAATTAAACCATATGATCACCTATCATAGGGGAATCCATCAATGTATCAAACTAATCCTAAAACCTTCACACATTGGAAATATGATGTCATCAAACTGCTTACTCAAATTTATCTATCAAAATGACTACTTGAGCTTAGACATTCATATGACTATTCTGATGAATTCCATTCACTTTCATAAGCATTCTAAACAATCATAGCATCCCATAGGGTTTCTTAGATCATATGCATCCAAACCTACCTTTCACAACTTTATGCTCAACCTCATCATCATTATGACATAACCACTTTTTCATTACCTTTGACATCAATGACAACATACTTACCAACAATATTACCATTTTTTGTTGATGGAAACCTCTTTTTCTCCTTTTTCCCCCTTTTCCATTAATGACAAAGTGGAATAAACAACCAATAATACCCTCTTAACATCATGTATGTACTCAAATATAATTTTAAGAGCTTAGGATACTTACATATTTTCATGCATATGAAATAATTGCTCCCCCTTTTTCATGCACCAATCTAAATTTGGACTTCTTTGATCCTTGGACCTAGAAGACTAATCATAGAGCTTAGAAATCTCCCCCTAACATCAAGATCCATCTCATGATTATCCTTTATAGAACCTAACTCATCCTTTAACTGATTACACTCTTCTTCTTTTGCTGCTTGGCCATCTTATTCTTTTCTTTGATCTACCTTCAAGCTGTAAAACTTTTCAAAAAGGAACCTACTCTGATACTAATTATTAAGCATGGGATATACTGAGAGGGGGGGTGAATCAGTATATCATATATCTAATAAAACTTTCCTTTAACCAAAATACACTTAATCAAACATTCAATATATGCAATAAAACTCAAACAATAAACACCACACAAGATAGAGAGAGACACCAGATATAACGTGGAAACCCAATGTGGGAAAAACCATGGAGAACAATCTCAAGTCTATGAATGAGCACCAACCCAAATAATATTTGGAAGCACAAACTTGAAGAGCACCAAACGCCTTCATCAAGCACCATCCCATCTACTATTCATGAGCACCAACCCATAAGAGCACCAAACCCCTTTGTCAAGCACTAACCCAACTACTATTCGTGAGCACCAACACACAGGAGCACCAACCCCTTTGTGTATACCACACACCTATCTCTCAATGTTGTTATCTCAACAAATGATAGTTCAATACAACATCTCTTTCCTCTCTCTCACCTTTGCTCTTCTAAGCTAGATATAACAAATACAAATCATATTCATCTCTCATAATTGCTCTTCTAAGCTAGATATTACAATATCAAATCAACCTCTCTCTGGCATTTTTACAAATGGCTTCTCAAGCCTTTATTTATAGCTTTCCAAATGACCTTTGGCCTTCCCCCTTTATGACCCTTCAATCCTCATGGAAAATGGTGCCAAACTTGTATGACCCTTCATATTCAAGCCTTTGAAAAGTCATGTGGTGACCCTTCATGATCAAAAACGTCCTTCCCTCTTTTTTCCTCATCTTGGTGACTTTTCATATTCCTTAAAGTGTCCCTTCATGAGAAATTGTGCCCTTCCTCTTTTGTCTTCACTTGGTGACTCTTGGAATTCCCCAAGATGACTCTTCATGGGAAAATGCATCCCATCCTTATTTTGTCTTTATCCCATGGCTCTTTGACTTCTTCATGGGCCCTTCTTTTATCTCATATGCAACCAAAAATATATTCGTTAATATTAAATAAATATTAACTCATATTAGCCAATATATATTTATTATAAACAACATTAAATGCAATGGGGCCTTTATCACCAATAATGCTAGACCTTTGACATCAATGACAATATTTCTAACAATCTTCCCCTTTATCATTGATGGCAACCTCAATCCTGAAACTACCACAACCTGTCACCTACACATACTGTCATCTAAAAACATACAGTAAGTCCCCCTTACTATAACAACATGTACCTATTCCCTATACCTATTTTCTGCACCTATACCTGTACCTATTATTCTCCCCCTTTGACATCAATGGAAAAGGGCCTACCTAGAGCTAACACTTAGCTCCCCCTCAACTGATGCTGACCCTCAATGGTAGGAAGTAAAGGAAATTACTCCCAACTTCTCTCATAGATAATCAAATGTGTCTTTTGGTAGTGCCTTTGTGAAAAGATCTACAATTTTTTCTATAGTACTAATATATTCCATAGCCTTAACCCAATTCTTATCATGTCTAGCTTCTAAAAAATTTCTAGGCTAAATTTTAGATAACAAAGAGAAATTAACTTGTTCAGATTCACTTACCATCATTCTTCTGGTGCAAATTCCTTCTTTTAGGTCCCCGATGATGTCACTTTCATTATGATTTTTCTAAACATATTTAGATGGAGTCTCGGTGCCATTTTTCGCCTTCTCCTTTTCCTAATATTCATCTAATTCTTCAAATCCTTCCTCTTTAATGATTTTAGGAATGTCTACTGGATCACTGATCTTTTGTGTTCCATGTTCTTCTATCCTGACACTTGCACTTTCAACAATTTTATTAGTTCTTTTGTTATAACATTTATAAGATTTACTTTTGCAAGAATAACTAAGAAATATACCTTCATCTGCTCTGGATTCAAACTTGCCAAGTTTTTCATCAGTTCTCTTTATGAAGCATTTGCTATCAAAAAATCTAAAATAATCAACTATTTCTGGTTTGTCTTTCCATAGCTCATAAGGAGTCTTGTCACTATTGACTGTTAATAAAGCTCTATTTTGAATATGCACTGCTGTACCAACCACCTCTCTCCAATATTTATTTTCTATTTTGGATTCATTTAGCATTGTCCTTGCCATCTCTTGAACTATTTTATTTTTCCATTCAACTACTCCATTTTGTTGTGGAGTTATGGCTACTGAATACTGTCTCTTTATTCCATGATCTTCACAAAACTCAATAAATTGATCTGACATAAATTCTCCTCCTTGATCTAATCTTAGACACTTAATCTTTAGATTAGTTTCATTCTCAACTAATGCTTTGAATGCTTTAAATTGTCTAAAATCTTCTAATTTTTTCTTTAAAAATATTATCCAAGTCATACGTGAAAAATCATCAATAAGCAACATGAAATATTTATCACCTTGAGTACTTTGAGTCCTCATAGGTCCACATAGATCAATGTGAGCAAGCTCTAGAATCTGAGTGGTCGAGTACTCTTTTGTTTTAAACTACCTTCTAGCTTGCTTCCCATGCTGACAAGGTCCACAAAGCATGTTAGATGGCTTTGTGATCTTTGGAAGATTCTTGACTGCTTGCTTTTTACAAATTTTGAAAAGATCATCAAAATTTATGTGCCCCATTCTCCTATGCCATAGCCAACTTTCTTTAATCTGACTCAAACAACATTTTTGACTTTTGATTTCTGATAGCATATATAAGTTATTACCTGTTCTCTAAGCATTTGTAATCAATACATCTGAATCTTTTATTCTACTTTCACAACCTTTTGCATAAAACTTTAGTGTGTGCCCTTGATCACACATTTGACTTACACTCAAAATATTATGCTTAAGACCTTCTACATATAAAACATTTTCAATTTTAGTTCTACCATTATCTAAACTTAGTGTACCTTTTCTAGCAATTTTGGCAGTAGTATTGCCCCCAAATTTCATTGTGCCACCATTAATCTTCTTCAAGGTTATGAACTTACTCTTGTCTCTTTTCATGTGCCTTGAACATCCATTATCAATAAACCATGGTTTTTCTTCATTTCTTGCATGCAAAGCTGTCTAGACCAACATAGAACCTTCAGATTGTTTCTTCTACCATGTCTGAACCTTTTTATTGATGAATGGAGCCCTAAAACTCTAGTCCTTCTTGACTGACTCATACACACTTCTACAATACTAAGCTATGTGTTTGAATTTGTTACACTTGTAACAAATTATGGTCTCTTCATCAAAGCTTGATAGATGAGTAAAAGAGTTATAGCTTCTGCTTGACTCTACATGACCTTTCTTTTCCTTATTTTTGAGATTGTTAGCTCTTTTTCTACATTCTAATTTCTTATGACCATATCCATTACAATAAAAATAGTAACCATAAAAATAGGACTTGTTTGTGAATCTTTAACCTGATTACCTTTTATAGCTTTGTTTCTTCCAGCCTTCTTTGTCCTCTGTATTCTTCACTTCTTCCCTTCTTGTTTCTTTATTTGTAAGAGCTTCAACATAGCTCTTCTTCTTTTCAAAACCAATACCTATCTTATTTGATATTGCCTTTTGGATTTCTAATATCTTATTCAACATATTAGTGTTATTCTCAAATTTTGAATCATTGACTATTTTATTATTGACTGCTTTCTCAATCTCTTCTTTTAAAGAGGCAATTTTAGTAACATACCTTTCACATTATTTTATTGATATTTCCAACTGTGCCATTAGATCTTCTTCATTTTTCTTGGCTTCTTCAAAGTTTGGTTGTAGATCTTCAATTATCTCCTTTGAATCCTTTTCATTTTTTTCGATTTGATGCTTCAATCTTTGATTTTTATTTTCAACAACTTTCAACTCTTCTAAGGCACACATGAGTTCTCCTTCCATATTCACTTTAGCTTCATCCTCTTCTTCTTCTTGATCAACTATTCTTTTGCTTGCAGAGGCACCTTTATGTATGGCCATCTTGTGCTTTCCTAATCTACCTTCAAGCTATAAAACTTTTTCAAAAAGGAACCTGCTCTGATACCAATTGTTAAGCATGGGATATACTAAGAGGTGGGGGTGAATCAGTATATCATATATCTAATAAAACTTTCCTTTAACCAAAATCCACTTAATCAAACATTCAATATATGTAATAAAACTCAAACAATAAATGCCACACAAGATAGAGAGAGACACCAAATATAACGTGGAAGCCCAATGTGGGAAAAACCACGGAAAACAATCTCAAGTATATGAATGAGCACCAACCCAAACAATATTCACAAGCACAAACTTGTAGGAGCACTAAACCCCTTTGCTGAGCACCATCCTAGTTACTATTCATGAGCACCAACCCATAAGAGCACCAAACCCCTTTGCCGAGCAACAACCCAGCTTCTATTTGTGAGCACCAACCCATAGGAGCACCAATCCCTTTGTGTATACCACACACCTATCTCTCAATGTTGCTATCTCAATAAATGATAGTTCAATACAAAATCTCTTTCCTCTCTCTCACCTTTGCTCTTCTAAACTAGATATAAAAAGTACAAATCTTATTCATCTACACAATTGCTCTTCTAAGCTAGATATTGCAATATCAAATCAACCTCTCTCTTGCATTTTTACAAATGGCTTCTCAAGCCTTTATTTATAGCTTTCCAAATGACCTTTGGCCTTCCCCCTTTATGACCCTTCAATCCTCATGGAAAATGGTGCCAAACTTGTATGACCCTTCATATTCAAGCCTTTGAAAAGTCATGTGGTGACCCTTCATGATCAAAAACGTCCTTCCCTCTTTTTTCCTCATCTTGGTGACTTTTCGTATTCCTTAAAGTGTCCCTTCATGATAAATTGTGCCCTTCCTCTTTTGTCTTCACTTGGTGACTCTTGGAATTCCCCAAGATGACTCTTCATGGGAAAATGCATCCCATCCTTATTTTGTCTTTATCCCATGGCTCTTTGACTTCTTCATGGGCCCTTCTTTTATCTCATATGCAACCAAAAATATATTCGTTAATATTAAATAAATATTAACTCATATTAGCCAAGATATATTTATTATAAACAACATTAAATTTAATGGGGCCTTTATCACCAATAATGCTAGACCTTTGACATCAATGATCATATTTCCAACAAATATTTATTCATGACATACCTCTTCACTAAACATTGACAACTGATGTTCTTCACATGAAACTTCTTAAATAATAGCAGGATGTTTACTTGTATCTATATATACCTCAAAACTAACCTCAATTATCACTTTTTTATTTTATTTGAGCTTGACTTGAACTAAATTTTGATTCTCCTTTTCTATTTGGACATATGACACATTCTCTTGGTATTCTTAAACCTTCTTCATATCTGATTCCTCTTTTGCTTTAGCAGGTAGTCTACCTTGATATTTTAGCTCAAATGAATTAGTGTTCTTGGTCTTCACTTCCTTAAGTTTCCATACCAAGGATTGACCTTTCTTAATTACACTAGGATGTCCATGCACCTTATTATGACTTAAGATATTACTTATAAAATATCTTGAAATATGACCAACTTGATGACAACTGAAACAAATAACATCTTATCTCTTAGGTTCATTATGCTCAAGCTTGACTATTTTATGTATCCATACCTAGGTTAGTCTTTTCCCATGCACTATGTGGTAGAATCTAGTAATATGTCCCATGTCATGAAAATTATAATAGACTACATTATCCATACCTCTAACTAACCAACTACTCTTCCTTCTATAGTTTCTTTCCTTATGACCAAAAATCTTACATGAAAAGTAGTGACCATGAAATGAAATTCCATACCTTATAGTTTTTGGTTGCCTAATTAGTCATTTCACATTCTGGTCTTGAGTTGACCTCTCTTACTCTTTCTCAATCTTGTTTACCATGACAAAAAATTTCTCATTCTCATTTTTCAATGAATCTAGCTTGGTCTTCAATTGAACACTCTCATCTTCTTTTTCTTGTTCTAATTTATTTTGTTATTGTTCAAGCTTACCTATCTTTATTATGAAATTTTTATGATCATCCTTTAGAGAAACAAGATTAGTCTTTAATTGAGCACATTCACCTTCTTTAGATCTCATTCTTGAACTTGCAACCTCTAACTAAATTATGAGATCTTTAATGGTCTCTTTATCCTCGGATTTTTTAGCCATGTCATAATTGAATCTACATGATTGCTCTTACGTGGACTTGATCAGTTCTTGATTTTTATTTTCCTTTCTTATGGATTTTCCTAACAAATTTTCTTCAAGAGACCTGGCTTGTGATTCAAGGCCTTTGATAATATTCCTCATTTTATGATTCCTCTTATTTTTCTCCTTTAATTCACCAAGTTCACTCATGAGATCAACTTCTAGATCAACTTCTTCTTCCTTGCTATCATATAACTCTTATTATTCTCTACTATTATGGTAAATTTCTTCATCAAACATGATGATATTTTCACCCATATTATACCTTGGATCACCTTCAAGTGGTTAAATTTGCACATAAGTTCTTACTATGATACCAATTATTAGAGATACAATTACTAAAATGGGGGTGAATTAGCGATGCAAATAATCTAATTTAATTCCCAACTCTCAAATATTTAGCACATATAATCATGATACATACAAATTAACCATCATAATGAACAAGAAATATATAACAAGATCAAACACATAACACATGATATATGTGGGAAAACCTATTGGGAGATAAACCCCACTAAACCCTACAAGATGGACTATATTCCTATACTACAAGATTCAACATTTAAACCAAAACCAACTAACCAAAGAACACCCATCCCAAAGTTTAGTGAGACACCAATTCCATAAGGAGCTACTGCCCCTATTTAACTAAGCACCCACAATAACTAGAAATTTAGCAATCTTTATATTGAAAGGAGGAGACAACCCCTAGATAACTAAGCAACCACTCAACTACCTTGAAAAAATAATCTTAGACACCTATTATTTCTCTTTAGCTAATGATGACTACCTTTATTTGAACTCTTCACCTCTAATTTTTCTCAAGTTGCCTCTAGGACCAACTCACTCAAACCGCCTCTTCTAGGCTCATTACGTCTAATGACCTATGTGTCCTTCTACATAAACTTGATAAAACAAGCATCACTAATCCTCTTCACTCTCTATTTGTCCTTAATGACATACACTTCTCTTTCAAATGTTATCTCCCTCACTTTAATCCATAATCTCACAACAAGCACAATTAGTCAAATTAGACCTTGTACTTATACCACTCTCTTCATTTAAACCATCTTGGTCAGATAATATGCTTTATATATTTGAACCACACTTAAAATATTTCTATACAAATGTTACATGTGAGAACCATGCTCTGCATAGGTTTGTCATTACCTAATTATCCCCAGACTATCATTAGGTCTTGGTGAGACCTAAAATAATTAGGACTTCATACTCACATGTTATATAGGAGACTACTTGGACCACCTTCATCCTTTACCAATGATTAAAACACATCAAACCTATCTCCAATATCCCATTGATAACTCTCATATGAGTTCATGGCACCTAAAATACCAACTCAACACTTGAACCTAACAATTAGGTCTGCTCACTCTTTAGGCCTTCATACATAGAAAACATAGTCTGAAAATTTTAAATAAACTACTAAAATATTTAAATATACATATGATTATATCACATGGGTGAAACCTTCAAGACCTATAAAATTCCTTCATATTCCTTAGACATTCCAGCATAGGCTCTAAGCACTCAAATCAACTCTCTTAAAATGACCACTCAGACTGGTAATATACAATCAAAATATAGTCAAGATATTTTGAATATTCATATTTTATCAATGGAAAAATATGAAAACCTATGCCCCTCATAATACTTATATACTTATATAACATCTCCATACTCATTTTCTTCCTTAACTCTTCTTAGAATAGCTTCAACTTACCTCTGGAGGATGGTCACTCAAATTATCAATGCATTCAATAAACACATTCAACTTATAATCCTTTATTCATAATAAATATGTATTGTTTAAAACTAAAAAATCTATAAATATATTATTCATGGAGTCTAAAACACTTTCCAATAGATAGTTCATCTTGAAACATCAAAATACTATCAAGAACAACTCAATTAGCCTTCTCAAGTCACTTGTAAAACATGGTCAAACACATAGTCAAATTTGAAGATTAATATCTTTGACTATATAGACATTCAAACATTTTAACTCATTTTTATGGATGTGAATTTAATTCCTCTTCAAATTTTATTTTTACATCCCTAATAAATTTGTCTCAGATCAAAAGATATAAGAAAAATACTCAGTACTAGTTTTTCCTTTATTAATTTCAAATACCAATAGTCACTAGGAAATACAAATATTATAGACACATGCCTTAATCTCATGCCATCACATAAATTTCTAAAATTCACTCCATCAATCTCCTTAGGAGTATCCTAGTCTTTACCTTGCATCACTCATTGTTGATCATTGATTTGCACTTTCATGATTAAGATACTTGGCCCCCTCACATGCCATTTGTGTATTGACTATTTGACTCAAACTCCATCATCAATATCTATCTACATGAACACTTTCATTCCATTGATATTATATCAAATCATCATGATTGACACACATGTCACTATCTCATGCAATCTCAGGAACCTTTGACATATTGATTTCATGCACGTCATTGGATCACTATCTAACAAAATCATGCACTCCTTTAGATACTTATCTAGTCAAATTAATTACTTTCTATAGATATTCATCACCCAATTAATTGCTCATCTTATATCTTTGATAATGTAAATTTGGTTAATTATGGGAACTTAGTGAACTATATTTGGAAGGCCAAGTTTGCATTATGATATCTTTTTCTATACTTAACCTCATGACCTAAAATTTGAACCACATGATCAAATCTCATATGGGAATCCATCCATGTATCAAACTACTCATTTGTGAAATATGATGTCATCTAATTACTTACATTTATTTAGTAAGATGACTATTTGAGTTTATACATTCATATGACTGTTTTGATAAATTATGTTCACTTCCATAAGCACTCATAACATCCCATAGGGTCTCTTAGCTCATATGCATCCAAACTTACCTTGTATAACTTCATTATCAACCTCATCATCATTATGACATCACCACTTTTTAATTACCTTTGACATCAATGACAACATACTTGCCAATAGGTTATGCCATGTTCTTCTTTTCACACATGGATCAATGTTAGTTCTGGTAGGATGACATCAGTCTAGGATAATAGATGTTGGTCTCTATCAAATTTTGAAATTAATTAGCATCAGTTACTTGTAACTTATTTTTTGTTAAAAATAAAAATATATGAAAAATGAACTAAAAACTCAAATTTTGAAATTTTTTAAGCATCTATTAGTGAAAATAAGGGTATCATATTAATCTCATTAGTTGTACGAGATGCTTAGGGTCCCACCAGTCATGATAACATGTGAACTAGGAATTTGACATAGATTGGAGGTTATTATTATGTTAGTCTCATAAAATAAATTAAATGAACACACTAAGATCCTAACACCTCTAGCTTAGACACTAGGGAGATCTTAGGTAACAAAAACTAAATGAAAACACAAAAAATGCATAAAATAAACAAGTCTTTTACCTTCCTTGAGAATACCAAATGGATTTTTTGAATGGCTTGCTCACCTTGTGCATCAATAAGTCTTTGACAATGGAGGTTGTTTGGTTTCTTCTCTCCTTGACACCTTGGCTTGTGATTTCTTGGCTTGATAATTGGGAATTATAACTCTATAATATCCAAGCTTGTTGAATATATTTGTGCATAATAGCTTTACACCAAAATATCTTATGGTTCAATAGGTAATGCCTTGTATTTATAGCCTTAGGAATTAACTCTCATCCAAGGTGAGTTAAGGGTGAGTTTAGGTTTGGAATGGGTTCAAACTAAACCTACGCGAATTAAAACTAACTCAAGGAAAGTTAATAGTTGTCAAGTAATTATGATTTTCAATTACTAGGCATAGATTTAAAATTAGATATTTTAAGATAGTTTCAAAGATCTTGACAACTCATAAAGGTAATGATGAAAGGCTGGGATATTTTGAATTTTTGAATATCCTTTTTTAGATATTAATTAATTTCAAATGGATAATTCAAATAAGAATTTAATCTTTTTTAGTTTTTTAATTGATTTTGATCAGCCTTTTATATCTTTCAATACTTGATTTAAGTGTGCAAGTGCCCCACTTAATAGGTCCATTAACCAAATTGATATTTGTTATGTCACAAGGTGATTAGGGATGAATATGTGATAGGCTATTATTACATATGATAGGATACTCTAATTAGGGATGTATCAACATGGTTCTAATCTTTGATAAATGATGAACAAGAAAATTTGAGATGTTTAGTGATTCCTAAGATTAATTTGTAATAGTTGATAAGAATTACTTTGAAGTCTAGTCAGAAGCTAGTTGTGGCCAGTTTTAGGTGTCTACAATTTGTCCATGTTTGGGAAAATGTTGTAAGCTATAGGACTAGTAACATCTTCTCACATAATGAAATAGGCCATTAATAATGAAGAAGGTATTGATTGAAGAATAAGCATTAAAAAATGTTTGGGAATCCTATAATGATGCCCCCTCGAGGGAGTGCATGACACTTATAATTGATTGATGGTACCTCAAAAAGAAGCAAGAAGAAGAATGAAATTAATGCATAGGTGAGATTAATCCAATCAATATAATTCTTGCATAAATTGATTTTAAAAAAAAGGTATTGATTTTCCATAAGTCATTTATAATCAGTAACAAAGGTTGAGATACTAATTTGACTAAATGTGGTTAGAATTAGTGGCACAAATATATTCCCTAGTAGGGCAAATGATTTAAAATAATGATTTGCCCATAGTAAATTATATTCATTAAGATGAACTAGATAGAATAATGATTTAATTTTTATTGTACATAAATAAGATATATTGGAAAGTATAACACAAGGATAAATATATCATATATATTAAATATGACTAGGTGCAAATGTAGATGTGATGGTGTAATGTCTAAAGAAGCCACAAAAAACTAGGCATATAAGGATGCACAAATTGATGAAAGAGATGATTAGGAGAATAATAATTTGATCATTTTGAATGATTTAATTATACTTGAAAATGTGGATATGCTCATCTTTATTAGCATTGATACAACTATAATGGTCAAGGGGTTGATTTGATCAAGGAGGGTGGAGGGTTTTTCAAGGTTACCAAGGAAATGTTTTTACAGCTCCATTACTTGTAAGATTTCTTGAGCTTATTTTTTATTTAGCACATGATAGTATTCACCATGATATAAAACCATGATAACTTATCCAAAATATGCATAAGGACTGACATACGATCTAATAAACAATTCAAAATAATGCACAAATGATAAAAACCATGATGATAATGTTGATGTATGATTAGCAATAGACTGAATAATAATGCCCAAGGAATCACCTAATGAATGCATATAGATTGATTAAAAGAAAAAAAACAAATTCAAATAAATAGAAAAAAAATTAAGTAAACAAACACACTTAAACTTGAAATAAAAAGAAATAGAAAGCATCATGTTATCAACCAAGTCAATATCTATGCATGTAAGCTTAATATAATGATATATGAGTGGTGCCCCCAAAAAATGATACATGTAAAGAGAAAGGTCACACCCCCAATGGAATTGGAATGAAATAAAACTAATAATTTATTTTCTCCAATAGGGTGGTTCAAGGATGACTAACTAGGTTTAAATAGGACACATGTTTTTGCATTTTTAAGGCCTAATATCTATCGAAGAGATTGTAAGCCAATTTTCTAATTTTTAGGATTTTCAAATGTTATAAATGTATTTTAGAATTTTTAGGTATCTCAAATCATTAGATATTAACAATATACCACTCAAAAAATGGTAAGAACATTGGTTTAAGTTTCTTTCAAAATGGCAAAAGCATATGGAAAAGAGGGACTAGGCTAACCTCATTTTGAATTGAGCACTGCCTAAATATTCCCATGAGAACCTCAAGTCATATTAGTTACACCCACACAAAAGGTAGTGAGATCTAACTAGGTGAAAATAAGTTTGCAAATTGAGGCAAATAATAATGCAAATGAGAATAGTAATGACAAGGTGATGCAGCATTGAAAGGTAAATGTGTTGTTGCTAATTTGCCCATAGGCAGTTATAATTAGGAAAAAATAGCATAGGTTTGTTTTAATAATTTTCCCATAGGCATTTATAATTAGTAACATAAGGTGGGATATTAATTTACCCATAGGTAGTTATAATTAGTGGCACTAGTCAAACATAAATGAAAGATAACTTTATAGATTCACTATCATGATACTTTTATAGAATGCCATTTAAGCATGGAATTTTGAAACTAATAAAATTGGATCAGAATCCCCTCATAGAAGGTACCAAAAGAACCAAGGTCAAAAGGGGTAGGTAGGTTAGTCTAAAAATAAGCTTTTATATAATAATGATGGGTATGGTGGGATGCCATAGGGTATGGTACAAAGAAGATGGTAGGATGATAATTTGCTATAATGGTAATAGGGTTTCCCCCAAGTGATAAGGTAAGGTAAATGGAAGGGTATGAAATAACGGAAAGATGAATGGAAAATGAAAATGACAAGGTAAATGAAAAATGGAAATGGTAAAGTAAATAATAAATGGAAATAGCAAGGTAAATGATAAATGGAAATGGAAAGGTAAATGGAAAATGGAAATGGCAAGGTAAATGGGAAATGGAAATGGAAAGGTAAATGTTTCATTTATTCCTATTGATGTGGAGATGCACGTCCTAATTAACATATGGTACAACTAGAATAATCAAATGTTGGAAATTGCTAGCCCACACCTCTTTTGAAATAGCTGCTCTATCAAGAACCTACTATAGATTTAGACATCAATAATGTTGTTGTGATATTCATTTGTAATTTATTATATTTCATTAAAACATTGTGACAAGATGTCTTTGTAACCTCTAAAAAGGAAATTATGGCTAGGGATGGTAGATACAAATAAAAAGTTGCTGATAAGTTTGATTTGGAAATGTAGATGTAGATGATAATAGAATGTATAATGGTTGGGAAAAAAATGAAGATATATATTTTTAGGCACACATAATGTTATTGATTTTAGATTTTACATAACTTTGGTTGTGGTAGGGTCAAATAATTTTGAATAGGCTCTTGATAGGACCTTTAGATTTTTAGGTTGTTTGGGCCTAAGAGTAGCTGCCATCTGATTATGTTCTAGATTGGAAAGTATATTAATTTTATCTTTGATAATGTCTTCATCAAGTAGTGAAGAAATATTATGCTCAACTATTGGTGCCTTGATGAGGTTTTCACCAATGATAGTATGGATAATGCTATAAAAAATATACCAAGTGGCTAATACCATAGGGAATGGTTGGTGGCATTAGAAGATAAACATGGTTGGTGTAATTTAGCACTTGGATGATATAGTAGAAAGATTTAGCATGGCCAATGTAGCTATTCAAATAGGTGGCTAATATCATATGGTATGGCCAATATAAGAGATTGATATGTTGGATAATATTGTAGGGTATAGTGGGTGCAATAGAAACATGGGCATGGCTAATATAGTTAGGTGCATGAATGATGTAGTATAAAAATGGAAACAAATGTTAATTTTTTCATTTTGCATTAATTTTTAATAATTATTTCAAATTTTTTTATCAAAATATATTTTTTATTTATTGTTTGATATATTTTATAGGTATAGGAGACTATGGTAAAATGTTGATACAATTTGGCTACCATATTTTCTATAGAGACTATCAGTGGCCAATCAATCATAACTTACCACGCTAGGCTTTGGAGGTATTATGTAGATGTGTTAGGATCTCTTAGTTCAGATCTAATAATCATACTTTTAGGGCAATGGGATAGACTAACTAAGACATTTATATGGGTGGTGGATGGTTATACCATTGAGGGGGATATCACTTGATATGATGTGCATAAAATCCTTTAAAGACCTATAATACACACACATATAGTATCTAATACCTTAGACACAATAGATGAGATATGGAATGTTGGGATTATTTTAATTACATAAGAATAACTTCCCCTAGGCATGTGTCATAGTGACTAAGAGCCCAACATACTAGTGCACTAACATTTCATGCAAGAATAAGTTCTCATGTGCTCACCTGAATCACGCAGTGAGGGATTAGTTCCCATTAGTTTTATAATGTGAGGGTGTACTAATATATAGAGGTGATTAAACACATACACATTAATAATATGTATTAAAACATGTTTATTAATCAATGATCAAAAATTAAAAAAGATGGCATAAATGGTAATTGTCAACCTTAACTCAATTAACCAAGTAACAACATACATGGTAACTAATAGTATTATCTCCATAGTCATCAAAATAATAATATTAAGGAACAAAAGTTCCATTCATCATATTAACAAGTGATCAAATATTACATAATTCTAGATTTGTAACACAATTCATTCATATAAAATCTATTAATGATATACAATTGAATAACAACATTACAAAGTTTAATCTAGGGGTATTTATACTTGGTTATCCCCAACCAAATAGTTAAAAACATAATTACACTTATGGTGACTCACCAATGATCATACACACTTGAGTCATATAAGCTAATTAAATTTATTTCCTAAGGACCTAGGCCTTTTAGCCCCTATATTCCCTCTTCGATGTTGGATCCTCATCATTGAGTTCTTATCTTATCACATGTTGATGATGGATTCATGCTTCACTTATTCTCTTTCATCCCTATGAATCATTCCCTGATCATTCTTTCCTTTTTGTGTGCTCCCTAAGTCTTATGCTAAGTTCTAAGAATTTCATTCTTGGGTTCTCCATTTATCATACACATTTATAATATGACTTGGTCCTTCTACACCATGGACTCCTCCACCATAGTATTCTACGTCATGCCTCTCCATGTTAGTTATTATAAAAAGTACTTAGAAAAAATTTGGGGCCCAACATCACCCCATATTAGTCCATTCGTCTATCATAAAATAAGCATTAGTATTGGGCTCCACTAAAAACTCTGGTCTTATTTTCTTGATTTACTTCTTGACACCTTCCCAAGTGTTAAGGTGTTCTATAGCTTGGATATTATTTCATTAACTACCACTTTGAGCTTTTGGGTCTCCTTAGGTTGGTCGAGATACTCACTTGATTTATTTAATAAATTTTCAAGGGATGTAAAATAATCCTTATGAATGCCTTCAAGCATAGTGACCTTGATGAAAACCTATCCTTAGATTGCCATGAAGTTTAAATTTATTTCTTGTCGATGAGTTCTTATTGTGTCTACTATTTCTTGCACATATTTAAATACTTTGGCACAGTTTGTGTAGTCTTTTATTAGCAAGGTGTTATCAGCTAATTATTTTTATTGAAGCTCTTGTGCCTCAAGCCATGCTTATAAAATCTTTCTGGGCCATGCCATCTTTTTAGAAAACCCCATCTAAAATGGGAATGGTATTCCCATCTATATGCAAGAAAATTTTGCACACTCCACTACTTCTATAAACTACTTTGTTACCCAAGTTTGTTTATTTCAAGTTTTGGTATGTTCCTTACATCACCTCAATATAATATTTACTAAGGCCTACAATTTATCTATTACCTCACTAGAAATGGGTACTCCATCTGTGAGCACTAGTTTTTGGCTCAGAATTATTTTATAATTGTTTAATATTTTTACTTTGGTAATCATTTCAACTTCCAACTGGCACTTAAACTATTGAATTGTGGAGCTAAAAGCTTCACTGATGAGCTCATGTGGAGGTTTTTGGGATTCACCAGTAACCGAAATCGCTCACACAGTTGTTGACATCGGTCAAAGCCAACTGACATTGATTAGGGGTCGACCGGAATCGATCGACATCAGTTAGGGGTCAGCCGACATCAGTCATCTATAGACCGACACCAACTTCTGTGTGTTTCCAGGCATTTTTGGAATTCCTTTTTTAGATGAACAACTAGCTTGCATGTAAAGACTAAAATTAGTCTTGAGTCTATTTTTCTAATTATTGTTTGCTTTAGGTTCTATTTAAGAGACCCATGGGGCAGTCTTATAATCAAGGAGTATGTGCAAGATCAATTAGATCTACAAGGTGCAAGATCAAGAAGATCTACAACACAAAGGGTGTGCAAGATCAAGTTGATCTGCATGGAAGTAAGATCAAGAAGATCTATAGGGTGAAAAATTTAGTTGATCTACAAAGGTGCAAGATCAAGAAGATCTACTGGAGAACAACTCAATTGTTGAATTGGTTGTAATTGATTAAGAGAGAGAGAGAGAGAACTATTGAAGGAGAATTACTGTACATCTTTGAGGTGTGAGAAGAGAGAGATTTCTTCATTGTATTTCCTTCTGGAAGAGTTTAATACAAGATTGGTTGTTTCTCGTATCTCCTATTCTTTGCTATTTCTGATTTCTAGTTACTTATTACTTTTGGTTTCAATTTTGTGTTTAGTTGCTTATACAAAAGTAATCAATTATTGTCTAAGATCCTGATAAGTGGTATCAGATCAATGTGCATACACTAATAATTGGTATCAGAGCATAGGTTTTAGAGCGTGTTAGTGTTTGTTGATTACAGAATTCACTCATAGGGGTTTCTGATTGAGTGGGAGTAAAGCAATGGCAGAAGAAAGTAAACTAAGAATGGAGAAATTCAATGGCAAGAATTATCAATTATGGAGGATGCAGATTGAAGATTATCTATATCAGAAAGATTTGTACTTACCATTGGGTGGGGTTTCAAGCAAGCCCACAGATATGGAAGATGAAGAATGGAATGTTCTTGATCGAAAGGCTCTTGGATCTATAAGGTTGAGCCTGGCATCTTCTATGGTTTCCAACTTATCATAGGCAAAGACAATGGTAGAGTTAATGGATACTTTGGAAAATTTATATGAAAAACCCTGAGCTTCAAATAAGGTATATCTTATGAAGCAATTATTTAATTTGAAAATGAAGGAAGGTGGATCTGTATATAGCCATCTTAATGATTTCCATACAATTGTAAATCAGTTAAATTTAGTCAAAATAGTTTTTGATGATGAAATTAAGGCTCTCTTAATCTTATGCTCTTTACTTGAAAGTTGGCATAGTTTGGTAATGGTAATTAGTAATACTGCATCTGCTTCAAATATCTTGAAAGTTGATGATGTTGTTAGTGTAATCTTGAATGAAGAAATTCGTAGGAAAAGCACAGGGGAAACATCAGGTAATGCTTTAAGTGTTGAAAGTAGGGGATGGCAAAGAGAGAAGGGCAAGCAAGGGAAATCAAGGTCAAAGATGGGAAGTAGATCCAAATCCAGAAATGGAAGAATAACCTACTGGAATTGTGGAAAGAAAGGGCATGCAAAGAAAGATTGTTGGTTGAAAGAAAATCAGCATGAAGGTAATAAAGAAGCAAATAATGCAGGTATTGTTGCACAGGATGCTCTTATATTTTCCTTAGATAAATTAGAATCATGGGTTTTAGATTCTGGTGCCTCTTTCCATGCAACCCCAAATAGAGAATTTTTCAATGATTATGTCCATGGAGACTTTGGAAAAGTTTATTTAGGGGATGATGAGCCTTGTCAAATTGTTGGCAAAAGAAAAGTGCAGATGAAATTGCAGAATGGCAACACATGGGTGTTGAAGGATGTCATGCATGTACCCATCCTAAAGAGGAATCTAATTTTTGTAGGAAAGTTGGGTGATGAGGGTTGCACAGTAACTCTCACAGCTGAATCTTGGAAAGTTTCCAAGGGTGCACTTGTATTAGCAAGAGGTAAGAGAGTAGGTACACTTTATCTATCTACTTGTATTACTGATTATTCTCCTTCTATTTTATCTACTTCAGATGTAGATGCAAAGTTGTGGCACTTTAGGCTTGGTCACATGAGTGAGAAGGGAATGGATGTTCTTAAGTCAAAAGGTAAGCTTTTAGATTTGAAAAGCATAGATCTAGATTTCTGTGAGCATTGTATTTTTAGGAAATAAAAGAAAGTGAGGTTTCTCAAAATTGGGTCAACAAAGAAGAAGCACAAGTTGGAGCTTGTTCACACAGACGTGTGGGGACCAGCTCAGGTAGCTTCTATTGGAGGATCATAGTATTATGTTTCTTTCATTGATGATGCTACAAGAAAGGTATGGATTTATTACATAAAGAGGAAATCTGATGTTTTTGACACTTTTAAGAAATGGAAAGCCTTGGTTTTTAATGAGAAGGTGATGTACAGTGATCAACCTAAGAGACTGAATAATTCTAAGTAGGGCAATCTTGATTTGGAAGAGGTTATGATCCAAAATGAGCTCATGGGTAAAAATCACCACTCACAAGAAAACACAGAGACCGACGTCAGTCAGGTGGAAATTAATGTCAGTCAGGTGGTTGATCAAGAGGAACCAACATCAGTTCGGGTGTAGACCGACATCAGTCAGAGATGACCGGGATCGGTCACTGTCGATCAGAGATGACTGGGATCGGTCACTATCAGAAGGAAATTTGGGCGGACAACAAGCTGTAAATGAGTCTCAAATGCCCATAAGGAGGTCTAAAAGGGTAAGTAAATCTCCAATTCATTATTCCCCTTCTTTATACTACTTGTTGCTCACTGATGGTGGAGAACCAGAAAGTTTTGATGAGGCAATGTAGGTAGAATCTAGGAAACAGTGGGAGCATGGCATGAATGAGGAAATTGATTCCTTGGAAGAGAACCATACATGGGATTTGGTTGAGTTTCCAGCTAGAAAGAAAGCACTAAAAAACAAATGGGTTTATAGGTTAAAGGAAGGAGAGAATGGACAAATGAGACATAAGGCTAGTGTAATGGTATGTACTAGACCAGATATTGCCCAAGCAGTGGGAGTTGTCAGTAAGTTTATGGCCAATCTAGGAAAGGAACACTGGAAAGCAATTCAGTGGATTCTCAGATATCTGAGAGGGACTAGCAATAGGCATTTATGCTATGGAGGGTCAAACACTTCTCTACATGGGTATGTAGATTTAGATATGGTAGGTGACTTGGATGGCAGGAGAAGCACCATAGGATATGTGTTCACTATTGGTGAAATGACAGTTAGCTAGATTTCAAAGCTGCAGAAGGTTGTTGCCTTGTCTACTACAGAGGCAGAGTACATTACAATCATAGAGGCTAGCAAGGAAATGATTTGGATGACTTAGTTCATGGAAGAGTTGGGAAAGGAGCAAGAGAGTTGTAGATTATACAATGATAGTCAAAGTGTAATTCATTTGGCAAAGAATTCAGCCTTTTATTCAAGAACCAAACATACACAACTTAGGTACCACTTCATTAGATAGGTATTGGAGGATGGATAGTTGAAGCTGGAAAAGATCCATATGGATAAGAACCCTACTGATATGTTAACAAAGTTGGTAACAAAGGAGAAGTTGAATCTTCATTCAAATTTTGTTGGTATTCAAGATTGAACTTGAAGAGGGAGAAACAAGCTAGAGAAACAAGCTAGAGGATGTTGTTATACAGGTGCAACTATTTATCTCCAAGTGGGAGATTATTGAGTTGTGGAGATAAAAGCTTCACTGATGAGCTCATGTGGAGGTTGTTGGGCTTCACACAACTACCGACATCAGTCACATAGCTACCGACATCGGTTAGAGCCAACTGACATCGGTTAAGGGTTGACTAAAATTGAACGACATCGATCAAGGGTTGGCCGGCATCGGTCATCTGTAGACCGACACTGACTTTTATGAATTTCCAAACATTTCTAGAATTTCTATTTTTAGATGAATATCTAGTTTGCATGTAAAGACTAAAATTAGTCTTGAGTCTTTTTTTCTAATTATTGTTTGCTTTGGGTTCTATTTAAGAGACCCATGGGGCAGTCTTGTAATCAAGGAGTGTGTGCAAGATCAATTAGATCTGCAAGGTGTAAGATCAAGAAGATCTACAACATAAGGGGTGTGCAAGATCAAGTTGATCTGCAAGGGAGCAAGATCAAGACAATTTGCAGGGTGCAAGATTCAGTTGATTTGTAAAGGTGCAAGATCAAGAAGATCTGCTGGAGAACAACTCAATTATTAAATTGCTTGTAATTGATTGAGAGAGAGATAACTCTTGAAGGATAATTACTGTACATCTTTAAGGTGTGAGAAGAGAGAGATTTCTTCATTGTATTTCCTTTTGGAAGAGTTTAATATAAGATTGGTTGTTTCTCGTATCTCCTATTCTTTGTTGTTTCTGATTTCTAGTTACTTATTACTTCTGGTTTCAATTCCATGTTTAGTTGCTTATACAAAAGTAATAAATTGTTGTCTAAGATCTTGACAAGAAATTGATCATCTTTTCTTCCAATTTTTTTATATAGTGACCTCATTTTTATATAACACCACCATCTATGCATTCTTATTTTGAGCTTAATGAACATTAGACTCAACAAAATAATTCTACCTTGCGACCTTAAGTGTAAACTTTTAGAGTTTCATACTATCCTGTATAGGGGTAAGCTATCATGGGTCTACCTAAAAGGTATCTATAAGTGCCACCACTTTTGGATCTAATAATAGGCTATTTCAAGGCATCTTGAAATGGTGTTCTTATTTATACACATAAAAGAAGAAAGACATCTTCCATTGATTTTTAGTAGATACATCTTACAATGAAAAATAGGAATACATGTATAAGATCTTGTCTATCACTCCCTTCTAATATTGGGTGTAGAGGGTCATGTTTGCATCGATCTTTTCTAGCCTTGAAATGGAGTCATCAACTAGCTCTTTCCCCTTTAAGGGATCTCACTCAAGTATCTCAATGTTCATGTCTTCACCTTGGTGACTAGCCTTGATGAAAAACTCACTTGTTCCAAAAATTATATTATAACCATCCCCCTCTTCACCAAGTAAATATTAAACTACCATTTATTATTCCTCAAGGGTGGTTTCTTTACATCATGCCGATAAAGGTGTTTTATTATATTCTAGGGTGTCCCATTTTTATTTTATAATAATTTTTTCTAGTGTCTCCTCCAAAATCTCTATTTTATCTTCCAATTCATTATCCTTAATCACCATTATCTCATGTTCCAAAGGAATAATTTATTCTACTAGATTTGGGCCTTCAATTTGATTGACTGGTGGATTATTCTTATGTGGTACCTAGGTAGTCCTTTGTCTTTTTTCCTTGGGCACTTATTCTTCTTTAGCACTAGTTTTGGTGGGAGTGTCTCTTTTTCTCACTTTGTGCTTGCTAGATATTTATTATTGGGTTTCAACATGTAAAATAAATAATGAATTGAATTACTAACCAAAACTTTCTAGACTTTGATGTCGATTGTATCTGAATCTAAATTTTCCCTATATGATTTCTTCCTAGGGTATATGCACATATGATGGGGGTGTGGATCTCTACATCAATATTCTTTATATTAATTTTCACTATTTATGCATCATATATCTAGTTGATGGCATTCACGAAGCATCATGCCATGAAAGCATATGGTAACTTTAGCCACCCACACAACTCTCCAAAGAGAGCCATGTGGATATGCACTAGGGGAAAATGTTTCTTAATGGAAAAAAATTCTTGGTCTCCAACCTATCTAGGTAAGTTATTTAGATTTCACAACTAATTCCCAAAGGCTTCCTTAATCCTATCATACCATCCCTTCATTTTTACTTTATATGATAGGGTTATTAGTTCAAGGTAGGTGAATTCTTTGAATTGTTATGTAGAAGACTTATACTTAGGAGGGTATTCCCAATTTAGCTATCTATTGGTGTAGTCAGGTACATTAATCTTATCAAACACCATTATAAACAATAATTCACCCCATGAAAACCTTTGGTTGGGTAGATAGTGGGATTTCTCTACATCTTCTATAATTTAGTTAGCAAAGTATCATGCCCAATTATATTTTAGTTCCTTAGTGACTTGTTGAGTAACATAAAGGTGGGCCATATCCAACTATCTCCACCTCCAACCTTGGTCCTTATGATGTGCATGTCCACTTTAAGAGTGGGATCTTGGAGAATGGTGGTATGCATAACCTAGCTTTATTTTTGATATTCAAATACCATAGCAATCTTCTCAATCTCATCTTGGTCCTCTAAGTCATAAGCAAGGTCCATGCCTAAGAATTATAACCCTATGAATTTACTTATTTGTTCTAATTTAATCCCCATTTGGATCCCAATAAAATAGATAGTCTTCATAGACCCACAAAATTAAAAACTTCATTACTTCATTTGGATTCCCAAAATATAGAAGATTAAATGCTTAGAATAGTCTAACATCATTTATAGCATGAAAAAATTTCAAGTCATATACTATATCATTACTTATGTTTTATCACTCTATTCAATACTCACACTACAATTCTAATTCATTTCTAGGATGGTGGTTATAATAAAAAACATTGTAAATGGGAACATTTGATACCTAGATCTCCACACATAGCACTACCTCTAAGTACTATACTTATTCAATCATTAATGGGGGTGGAGGGGGTACAATAGCCTTTTTCCTTACCTAATATGCCATTTTTGATTCTCTATATTCTATACACACTCTAAGCTCTTCAATTATCTCTTTTTTGATTGACACAGTCTCACCACCCACACTCTTCAACTGTTCTTCCTTTGGTATCACATGTAAAGGCTCACTTCATTGGGCCTTTTTATTTGGATGCATCACCCTTCAAATATATCTATGCTTGAGGCCCAATCATCCAATATTACCAAAATAATATGTGGTTTCCTATTTATCCCACTTTAGCTCTTATGCTTCAATGCTTTATAATGGTAGACATTGATCTTTACAACCTACAAAACTAAAAATCTACACATCCTTACACTCTTCCCAATAATCTGTTATTTTCCCTCAATTGATACACTCTAAAATGCTTGAAAATGGTCTTTATCCATTACTTTTCAATCCTCTATAATCTTATAAATCAATTTGTAACATCTCAAATATACTCCTTTGGCTCTATCAGTTCGTAATTGTAATAATAGTAAAAAGTTCAATGGTACATGTTTAAACTTGTATAGGTTCAAGGGGTAAATTTTATTTACCACCCCAATACCTCTACCATCAATTCACATAGTAAATTATGATAATAGTATTACCACAATGTATATTTGGCATAGTTTCCATTACTGTTGCTTTCATTTTATTAAATACATATCCCATCACATGCTTTTCTCTAAGTGCATGATAGATGTAAATAATTTAAATGTTTTATATTCCAAAGGTGATAATATTACTTATTTAGTTCAACTTATGTTATGTTTATGCACAACATCTTGTGTACCATTTTGTCCTTATGCACTTCTACTTATGTGCTTTTAATCTTGCAGATATTCTCATTGAACATATCCTAGTGCTCCATAGATGTTCTACCCTTAACCTACACTAAAATTTGTTCATGATCTTCCATGATAATACAAATAATTATAAAAATAAAGTGCTGAATATAAAACAACTTCAAGGTACGCAATCAGTGCCACAATTTATTGAAAATAATAAAAATATAGACTAATATAATGGCATATACCTTATTATTACAAAAAATAAAGACTATTTAGAATAATAGGGTCTCAACTAGCTACTATTAAAATGGTCAGTAAGGAATGCCAGGTAAGTCATCCTCTATGGTGCATGTTGGTTCACCATATTCAATGCATGAAAGATGATCTAGACCATAGTTGGCCTTATTGGGTTTGACCATCACTAAAAACTAAAACACTTGAAATAATGTAATCCACTAATAAATGCACCCATGTAATACTAGTTTATTTACTAAATAATTTAGTGCCTCATAGTCTGTAAAGAAAATAAATGGAGTTACTAGCAAGTACTGATAAATTTTTTGAAGGGTTTAAACCATAGACAATGTTTCACACTCTATAGTCATGTATTTTTGTTCAGCTAGAGTAAGCTTTCAATTTACAAAATATATAGGGTTGTCTAAGTTGCCCTCACTAGGTTGAGCAAGGATAACACTAACTACTATGCCAAAAACATCAACATGGATGTGAAAAGGAATTGTCTAATCTTGAAATTAGAGAATAAGGGTGGTGATAAGTTTATCCTTGAGTGTAACAAATGCTTGCTAGTGAACATTAATCCACAAAAACTAACCATTTTATTTTAATAATTCCTATATAGGTGAAATAGTCCTAACATATCCATGAATAAACTTTTTATAATATCTATTATGCCTTAGGAAGATACATACCTCACATTGGGTGGTTACCACTGGAAGGTGAAGTATAACTAAAATCTTAGTTAGGTCCACCAAAATTCCATCAAAACATATGACATGACCAAGTAGAATGCCAAAAGGGGTAGAAAATATACATTTATTTAGATTTAGGCATTCTAAAGGTTCTAATAGTGCTCAAGCATTAGGTAGAGATTTGAAAAATAGTCCTATACTAAGCAGTAAATAGTCTAGTCATCAAGGTAGACCTAAAGGAAATTATGAATAAAGTCCTTAAAATCTTTGACTATGATTTGGGAGAACATAAAAAGAACACTTTTCATCCCAAATGGCATTACATTTTAAGAAAAGGATCCCCATTCAGTTGTATAATTTGGTCTTTAGCTTATCTTCTTCTATGATATAAACTTGTTGGTATCCAAAGAAGCCACTCATAAATGTATATATTTTACACCCAACAACTCTTTTGAGTATATCTTTGGTGAAGGGTGTCAAAAATGGGTCAGTAATGCAAACATCATTGAGTACACAATAATCCATACATATCCAAATTCATCCATCCTTATTGATACTTATAACCATGGGGCTCACCAACATAGACTCATCTATAGGATTAATGACTCTCACAAAAAACATGCCTTGAATTGAGCATGCAAGTTGGGATTCAACTAATAAGGCCTCTTCATGATAATTTAAGCATCTTCTACCAAATTTATTTGCATTTTTCTTAAATAAAAATGCATGCCTTTCATTTTAATATAGTTCCATGGGAAGACATCTTGATACTCTTTCAATAGATCAAACACTTTATAGATCTCAATATCAGACTAGTAGTCTCCCATAATAGCCATTTTAGGTGCTTCCTTTATGCCAATGTTTTGTTGAATAATCTAGAGTGGATCTAAGTATGGGTGTTTTTCATATTATATGGTGTTATGAATATTACATGCATCATACTCCAGGTGCACAAACAAATGATCATTCGATGGGTCAAGTAGATCATATCTGACACCATCAAATTGGTACATGACTTTTTACTTACCCTTGTATATTTTTTCTCCTAGTACATGTTCCAATAAAATTTTAGGTATTGGAGAGGATTCTTGCTCATTAGGTTCATAGAAAATATTCGATCTCTCTTATCACATGACATGTATGCATTTGATCCAATATTTAACTAAGGCTTGATCATCGACTATAGACTGACACATGGCTTGTAACATAAGACATATATTTATCTATGTGGATGAATAAAATAGTGATGCAATCATGCAAATCTTAATAAAATGCCAAGAACTCATGTCTATATGGCACTCTTCATGTACATACCATTCTTTAGCCAAAGTACATAGAGTGCTATAGAATGTGAACCTAGAGGTACTCGAGCAAAAATGTTTCATCAACCATCCACATAGTTTTATAAGATTCAATATGGGGTTTAAGAGCTCTAATTATAATATAATTGATGGTGTCATATATATGATTATCACGGTGAAAGTGATGGTGTAAAGAATAATGAACTTGATCCCAAGTAAGTAAGTTCTCACAATGAGTTCTCCACCATTTAGTAGTTGTTCTACTAAAAATATGAATAATTGATCATACCTGATCAATGTTAGAGACATAAAAGGCTTCCAACTATTGTATAAACTCATGGACTTTCATTTGACCTTGGAACCTCAAATATTCATCTAATATTATTGGTGGCATATCCATGACTTTCCCATGAAATAAATAAACAAATTTATGGAATTTATGATACTTTTATGAATTATTATCATGACTTCTTATAGTTCCATAGATCCTCCCAATAGGATCATAGTCACCTTAAGCCCAATAATCACACATGTTAGTGGTGGTGCAGATATAAATTTTGCATCCATATAGCGTAAGATGCCATCTAGGGTTGGGTCAAGGCATTCAATACCCTATCATATAAATGTGTTTGATGTCCTCATCAACATTGATTGTCTCAATAAAGGGAGGCCTTTGAGCATGGTCCAAAGGAATGACAATGTACTACACATCATTCCTAAAGTTTATGTAGCACTTATTAAATATCAAATCATCATTATCTATGTAACACCATGGGAAACCCAACATAGCTGATAAGTCATCATCTTTGGCCAACTCTGTGACTTCAAAATTAACTTTGAAAGTGACACTAAGGATATCCATGGTGGAATCTTTAGGTATACTAATGGGAAAATCATGAGTATTATTGGCCATAAAAAACACATGGGGAAAATGCTACAAAGCTAAGTAGGCCATATTTTTTCGTGAATCCTTGGTAAGAACATTTATTTTAGCACTAGCATCAACTAAGATATCTTGGATAACCCATCCATCTATAGCGGTGTTAACCAATATCTCTTTATCCCCTTTCAAGATAGGTTGGATATGAATTTCTCACCACTATGCATGGCTTAACAAATAATATTTACTAGTCCTAGGCATATGATTCCTTATCCAAATGTGCAATAAGGGTATAATGTCCTCATCTAGTAGTCATTTACATAGCTCTTAAAATTCATCTCATGTTGTGTCATGAAAGTTTTTATCTTTCTGCATATTGGTACATGTAACAACATCATGATCCTTGAGGAAATAGATCTCTTCCTATAATTATTCCATTTAACATATAGATAAATATTGGCATGAGGATCTTCTCATTAAACTTTCTCAATAGGTGGATTGGACATAAACTAGGACTGGCCACCAGTCTATGTTGTAATATTGACTTTAGGATGCATCAAAGTTATACAGCATGGTTTCCATTTTGGATTTTCAATAAATATTATGTTATCACCCTTCTCATTTCTTTCCTTTATAATAACAATGTACAAGTTAGGGCACTCCTCCAATTGGTGTTTGTTTTTTACAAAAGGAACATGTAGGATATACCAAGCAATAACACTGGTAGTGCTTTGGGGAACCATACTTATAATAGATTTATGGTGGATAAAATCCACCTCCATGTCCTCAGACTCAACCATGACCATGATAACCACTTCCATTCTCTTGGTTATTAGCAACATACATCTGACACGTACCACACAAACATGCCTCATGAATTTCACTAATGAGATGACAATCATTAGTATCTTGAGTGTATGTATTAGATATCTTAGAATAGGTTGATACCTTTGATTGATTATTGCATTGTAGTAGAGGAAAATACCTAACATCATGCTCTTCTTGGAAAATCTCACAAGATTGCTTCAACATGGCTTGAATATTCTTACATGGATAATTATTCTAGTTATGACCTTTAGACTCATTGTATACATACCATAAGCCACTACATGTGTCATGAGTGTTATGTGTAGTGATATTTTCTAGTTGATATTCCATTGAAATGATCTAAACCTATTTGAAGAATCTAATCGCTGGGTCAACACTTCTAATAACTTTGATGTGAAGAGCAACTTCTAAGGCCTCATGTAGGTTGGTGAAATGTTTTTATGATAAAATATGTCTAAAGGGGAGCAATAAACCTCGTATGAACCATTGGGCATGTTTAAAAACATTTATCTAAAAAGATATTTTAAAAGTAAGCATCTTTAAATGTGCATCATACTCACACACTTTCTTAACCAGTTTCTGCTTTATATCCTTTAGGGATTTATTATTTTTTATTTAAACTCCATGATATCAAATTAATATAGGAATTTCACCTTTATACAATCATAATCCATCACAAATTATTACAGATCATACTTCTAGTACCACTTGTGCACACAGTCCAAAATGGTGGTCACAAAATGGGTTGCTTTTCATTTAGAAGAGGTGATTTTGTGCACTCACCAAATAATTTCACACTTGTAAATATGCTCTAAGTCATTCTCTACACCTCATTACTATAGAAAGTGGAGCAAAATCTCATATTATATAGTGGGTGGCTAAGGTGCTTACAATAGGGTATGCTAAGAAACACTTTCAATTTCTCCTGCATCTTATGGGGGAGGTCCACCACTACCTCCTACAACTCTTCCAAGTCCTCTAGCAAAACCACCCACTAGTTTTATCTCCCACACCCCCAAAAAAAATAGAATTACCTAATATTTTGGGTGATAAGGTAGGTTGAGTAACTACAATTAGGCTGATACTTTGACCATTAGTTATGTGTGGCCCACTAAGAATTCAAAATTGGGCCATAGATTTATCACACAAAGGAAAAGAAATAGATAATAAACTAATATCTAAAACTTGTTCTACAAATGTATCTCTCATGGGTTAAATTTATATCTCTACACTATTTGGATACTAATTTTATATAAATATATCATTTAACTCAAGAGCATGAGCATGCACTATGGGTGGGGAACTAGGCCTGTCTAAAATAGGTTACTCAATCACCACTACCCAAATTAATTCTCCCACATGTAATTGAGATGGATTTGGGTGCATTATTATCATTATGGAGTCATATTTATTCTTTATCACTTCCCTTTGGACCCTTAAAACACTTCTTAAGTCCTCCCAACCCATTCCTAGATTGATTACACTCATAATACTTTGTCGAGTTCATCATAATTGCACTTCTGTAATTCATGTTGACTAGATACCATATTAAATAGATAATTATAATTCACAAGTGCCCCTTCATTTCCCCACCAATAATGTTTCTCATGCAAGAAATATTCTAACCTTCCATGGAGAAATTCTCAAGTCCAAATTATAAAAAGAGCTTCTTAACCTTCAGTAGAAAATGTTTGATATATCTACCATGTAGTTTTCAAAAGAAGTGAAGATAAGCTTTCTTTTAGATAATAATATTTCAATAATATGTACTCCAATAAATAACTATTCAAATCCCCATGCCCCTAAACATTAATAACATACATCTAAGACACTCCTAATTTTCCTAAAACTAACCAATGCTCTAGTGTCTAAGTTATATTCTAGTTCCTTGATTAGTCTTAAAGATAAGAAAAAATACAAGCATGAATGTGAAAAAGTAACTCTAAAAATAATGTCTCATACAAATAGTTTTATAGATTTTTTTTTACCCATGTGTATGCAAATATTCCTAGTTTGAGAAATAGTACTATAAAATTATCCTCAAAGTGAGTAACCAATTATTTAATATTCTAATGTGAAAATTGTTTGATCATCTTCCACCATCATACATACAAGAAATGAACCAAAATTTTTGGATTATTTTCCTTACATAGGCATAACTTACCCTAGGCATGTGTCAAAGTGACTAAGATCCCAATAGGCTGACATGTTTGCATTTCATACAAGAATGAGTTATCATGCACTCACCTGAAGCATCCAATGACGGACCAGTTCATATTGGTTTTATCATGCAAGGGTGTACTAATATATAAGGTCACTTGAACAATTACACATTACTAATCTCATTCTATAATTTTTCTTAACACACATTTATTACTCAATGATTAAAAATAAAAAATATGTCATAAATGCTAATTATTAACCTTAACTCAGTTTACTAAAAAACATACATGATAACTAATAGTATTATTTCCATAGTCATCTAAATAAAAATATTAAGGAAACACAAGTTTCATTCATCATATTTACAAGTGATCAAAGATTACACAATTCTAGATTCACAACATAATTTATTTGTATAAATTCTATCAATGATATCTAATTAAACAACAACATTACAAAGTTTAATCTAAGGGTATTTATGTTTGGTTCTCCCTAACCAGTTAGTTACAAACATAATTACACTTATGGTAAATCACCAATGATTATTAACACACTTGAGTTGTGGAAGCCAATTAAATTTATTTCCTAAGGACCTAACCCTTTCTACCCATATATTCACTATTTAGTGTTGGATCCTCATTGATGAGTGCCTATCTTCTTATGGGTTGGTGCTAGAATCATGCTTGACTTGTTTTGTTTCATCCCTATGAATCACTCCCCAATTGTTATGTAGTTTCCCCATACTCCCCAAGTCTTTTCCTAAGTTTTTAGTACTTCATTCTCAGGATCTCCATCTATCATGCACATTTATTCTATGACTTGGACCTTCCATGTCATAGTCTTCTATATCATGCCTCTTTGTATTGGTTATTCTAGAAAGTACTTAGCCAAAATTTAGGACCCAACATGGGATCTAGTCAAATGGGATACAAGAATGGACAAGTACAATGAGCATAATATCATCATATGATTATATTAAGTATATGTTTTAAGTGTTCCAAATATTCAAAATTAATTGATCAAAGTGTTGACGTAATGGATTACACCCTTGAAGAGAAGGCACAACTTCTCTCTTCCACATGGCACAATGGAGACTTTCTTCTTGATGTGGGCTTGCCAAAACTGAGGAAATAATCTCTAGATAAGGGATAGCTCCATTTGATGCATCTTTAAGGTCTTTAGCTACTAATGTTAATAATGGGGGGGGGGGTGAAAAGAGAGGAAGATATAACCAAAACAAAATTTATCTAAATGGTGATGCACTAAATGCTTTTGATCTACTTAGCTATATTAACACTCCCAACCAAAAGGGTGAATAGATACTTCATCTAAACAAAAGACTAGACTGTAGGGTGCTTTAATATGGGGCTTAATTAAGATACAAGGAAAAAGAGCTTACCATAGGTGCTTTAGAAGCACACTATCAGATAACTAATCTTTTGTCTCTATGCTTCAACTTGGGCACTTCCTGTTAACCTATAGAAATGGTCTTAGCTATACTAGATATGTTGGTGTCAACCTATGAAAGCATCAAGCTGAAATGACTAAGCATATAGTTGATACATAGACATATTTAGAAGCATAACCAAATAGATAAAGGTAAAATGTGTTCTATTGATTCAAAGGTAAAATTTGGTAGGGCTTCACCTTACACAAGTGAGAGATACATTTCTCAACTAAGAGGTTACAATATATAACATGAAGAGAAAGAATTTTGGTGCCTTTAAGAAAAAGTAGCCCATGCTATATTAAACACTTGGGGAAGAGGAAACTGCTCATGCTATTGTCATCTTCCTATAAAAGGCCTGAGAGAACCATGTTATAGATGTCATAGGTATTGAATTTGCTATTCAAACTATATTAAATGCTTCTACTAAGCATGGGTCACTTTATTTTCTAAATGACAAGGTCACTTCTCTGTGAAGTTTACGCAAATGTCTGCTCATTAATGTAAAATGAAGAGAAATGGGCCACTCTATTAAATGCCTGTGTTCCCCTTGATGACTACTTGGTGGAGACTATTTCATCTACAGTAATAACTTCTTCTACTAATTCTTTCTATGCCACCTGGCCTATTATATTCATTTATACGCTTAGATTTTGTCTTTTCCTAGCTCATCAGCCCTCGGGGGCTATCTTTCATCTTTTCCTAGCTCATCGGGATCCTTTTTCAGTGGGTCATTGAGTTTCCTTTTGGCCTTAAGCCTTTGAATTCCTTTGGGCCCATGCTCATAATTTCCTTCAGCCACTCATCATGAGTTCTTTCAAGGAAAATGCCTGAAAGAAATCTTTTAGGTATTTGTCTAAAGGAATTGGTTTTTTGGGTTCTCTTCAATGGTTGACACATCCCATCAAATTTGATGTCTACAATCCTATCACTATTTGGAAACCAATGGATATTTCATTACCATAAAATTGACATCCACAGGCCTGTCACCATTTGAAAACCAATGACTATTTTACTACCTTGAATTTGACGTCTGTGTGCATGTCATCAAGTGTTTAAACCTTCAACGACTAGCTCACTATGTTAAAGTTGATGTGCTTGGGCCCATCATCACCTTGGTAATTCCTTTAGAATTTTTAAAAATGAACCCTCTTAAAGGGAAGGTGATATTTTGAAAAAGAGGAGAGGGTCCCTTTTTAGCAGCTGAGATCCCCCCGTAAGGGCACTTTCCCTTTGGGCCCCTTTGTCTTCCCAATTCCTTCAAACAAAATGTCTAAATGAATTTATTTAGGCATTTTACCTGAAGGAAATCTTGCCTTCAAAGTTTTAGCCTTTTCTTTGTAAATTTATTCAGATAAAAGTCTAAAGGAAATCCTTCAGGAATTTGTCTGAAGGAACTTGCCTTGGTTTCTTCCTTGGATTTTCTTCAGACAAATGTCTGAAGAAATACTTTGTCTTTTACCTTATCATTTTTCTAAAGGAAAACTCCACTTTGGGCCTTTTTCCTTGTTATTTTTTTGAGGAAAACTCCCCTTTGGGCCTTTTGCCTTATTTTCTTTCAAATGTGCTCTCTACCCTCTGTAAGGGCACCTTGGGTCCAAAATGTCTTTCAGAGCTTGCTTGAATGGCCCCATTTGTAACCTGCCTACCCTCCATAAGGGCACTTGACCTTTAGATTCTTGTGAAATACTTGAATTTCTTTGAAATTGGCCCATTCCTTTGCCAAAAAGGATTGTCCAAGGTAATTTTTCAAAGTGAAATAAGCCCCATATCAAACTAAAAACCTACAGGACTTAGATCACTCAAATCTTTATAAGAAAAATGCTATTGCAAAGGGAAATGGCACAATTGTAGTAAGGTGAATCATCAAAGACTGATGGCTCATGACAGTAGGGAAAGAAAGGAAACTAATTTTTTTGGCCTACAAGACCAAAATGGTCAACAAATTTAGTGATTCCTAGGGGAAGCATGCCTGCTATGCTTAAGAAAACTAGTGGCTTATAAGTCCATTGGGCATGGAGTTAGAATACAACCTAAAAGGCTGATAATAACCTTGAGAGATTAAAGAATCAACATGAATCTTTTACCCCAAATGATAAACAAAATGCACACAAGGATAAAAATTATGAACATACATAAAAGCACTTAAGTAAAATAGGGAAAAAATAGGGAAAATATGTACATAATGAGAGAAGGCTCAGTGAAAATGCTTAAGATATATCCTATTAACTAGGATATGTGTTCTCCACCATCCAATTTGGAGAGTTGAAATGTGTTATGCTGCTTGCACTGAGTGATGACATACAGACCACTCTATAAGGTATTGAACTTCATGTGTTTTCCAAGTTTAGCTCAGTCCTCATCCCATTTCAAGATGATGTCTCCTTTTTATAATCCTTTTGATGAGGATTTATTATCAAAATGCTTCTTTATTTGCTGTTAATAGCTGGTCATGAAAACCATAGCTTGGTCTCTTGCTTCCTGAAGCTCCATTAATTCACAAAGTCTGACCTCCATGCTATCACTCTCTTATAATTATAGTTGGTGGGTAAGATCCAAGGCTATAAATTCAAGTGAAATAAGGAGTTTGGCTTCCCCTCCATACACAAGCATGTATGGTGAATTTCCAACTATTCTTTTCAAAGTAACCCTGTTTGCCCACAGGGCTATTTTTAGCTTGGCATGCCAAGTTCTCTAATTTTCCTCCATTATCCTTCTAATGATTTTGATCAAATTCTTATTGGTGGACTTAGCCAACCCATTTCCTTATGGGTAGTAATTGGAAGAAGTGCTAAGGTAGATGTCGTATCCCAATGCCCACTCACTTGTTTTGGTTCCCAAGAAATCCAATGTGTTATCTGAGATGATGGTAGTTGGGACTCCAAACCTTATCATTAGGCCTTAGTAAAAGTCTAAGACTACACTTTAATTGGCTTATTTCAAATAAATATCCTCCATCTATCTCATGATTTAGTCTATAGTAGTCAAGACCCATTTATGGCCAGCACTAGAAGGAGGGTTGATCATTCTTATGAAGTCTAGGCCCCATTACATGAACGACTACTCTACTTGAATAGGCTATAGAGGCATTAATACTATCCATTACTTTCCATCAAATAGGGCACATTTTTGGCACTTTCATACCCAGACATGGGTGTCTTTGAGTAAAGTGGGCCAAAAGTAACTAGCCCTCATAATACTTGCATTTGTAGGCTTAAGAGCAAAGTGACCACCAGTTGGCCTGTCATGAAACTTGGATAGTACCCTATTGACCTGAATTGAGTCTATGCATCTCAAGAATACTCCTAAAAAATCCATTATAAATATAACCCCATCAACCAAGACATAAGGAAGAGATTAGAGTCTAAAATACCTCCTTTTAGTCCTATCAAGGCCCTGTGGGCACTCACAAGTGAGAAGGAAATGTGTCATGTCTTATGCCCAGTCCTTCATGACTATTGGTTCCTCTACTGAAGCTTCATCATGGAGTATCAAAATTCCCTCTTTCTATTGTTTAAGGTCTATAGTGAGGTGTTCACATAGCCCTCTTCCCCTTACTAGCTTGGTGGTTTTGATATCCATGTCATATTCCATTACCTTAGTGATCCACCCTGTCCTTTTTTCATTTAAATCATGGCTAATCAAGAAATATTTGACACTAGGATGTGGCACCATGACATGAACCTTATTGTTTGATAGCATATGTCTAAATTTATTTAGGCTTCATATGACCACAAACACTTGCTTTTCAACATATGTGTACCTGATTTCAAAACCTTCTAGACCTTGTCTAAAATATGTAAGAGGTTGTTCAAGGTTTTCATCATTTGGTTGAGTAAGCATGGCAGAGATTAACTATTCATTTCCAAAGGTGTAAATATTTAAATCCTTGGTGAAGTCAAGACTGATCAAGGTGGGAGCCTAGGTAATAGCTTACTTAATCCCTTCAAAACTATCCTTCTTTTATGTTGTCCATGTAAACTTCTCATCTTTCTTTAGCATGGAATTTAGTGGCTTGACTATCTCAAAAAAATTAGGGATAAATCTCCTAATATAATTTATTCTACTGAAGAAGCTTTGTAGACCCTTCTTGTGCTTAGGTAAAGATAGCGCTAGGATGGCACGTACTCTTTCTAGATCAATGATCAAGCCCTTTTTTAAAATGACATGACCAAGGAGTTTACCTTCATAGACAAAGAACACACATTTATTTTGGTTGAGAGAGATACCAAACTCTCTACACCTCTCAAATATTTTCCTCAGGTGTTTCAGATGTTAGCCTACCTCCTTACATAACACTGTCACATCGTTAAGATAGACCAGTACAATTTCATTTATCAAGCCTTAGAAAGCCATGTACATGGCTCACTAAAAGGTGGATCCATTATTTGATAGTCTAAATGGCATTTTCCTATAATAAATAGTTCCCCAATTAGTAGTAAAGGCTGTCTTATACTGATCATAGTCTTGCACTAGAATCTGATTGTACCCTAAATACCCATATAGGAGGGAGAAATGTTTACTGCCTGTCACCATTTAGAGGATTTGCTCCATACTTGGGAGAGGATAGTGATATTTTAGCAAGACTCTATTGAGTTCTCTAAAATCAACACATATTCTAATCTCCTCATTCTTCTTCCTAACATGAACCAGATTGGTTAGGCAAGAAGAGTGTTTGATAGGAAATATAATTTTGGACTCAATCAGCTTAGTGAGTTCCTTCTATATGAGAGGCTCAATCTTTAGATTTATAGGCCTTTTCCTTTGTTTGATGGGTTCGGTTCCTTCCTCTAGCTCAATGGTGTGTTGGGCCAAGCTTGGGTCAAAACCCTTCAAGTCACTATACTCCCAAGAAAAAACATCAGTGAACTCTTGGCATAGCAAAATGAAAGAATGCCTCTCATCATTTGTACATACCTTCCCAAGTGCAAGTAGCCTATTCTTAAATATTTTAACTCTCTCATAGTTTTATTTCTTGGTTGTGATGCTTGCTTTATCATTTTTCAATTGGTCATCCTCATTGAAGATGCATTCAAGGGTGACCAAACCTTTGGGAAGTTTTTTGTTATTTAGCTAAACAATCTGGCCATCATATTATTGTTACAGCTTAGCTTGATTTCTAGAGGTAAACTAAGCCTCCTCTTACAAGAAGAGTGATATTTATTGATCACTATCAAACACCTACCAATTGGTGATGTTATCAGGCATAGAGGGTCTGATTACCACTTTTAAATGGCACAGACTGTTGTCCCAACCTATTTCCTTGGGAATGTCAAACTAAAAACCAACTAATACTAGTATAATTGCTTGCTTATTCTGTTCTCTTGGGATGGAATTGATGTTGAAATCAAGGAAAATATCCATTAAGTCCCACACCCTATGCTTGTAAGACTTAAGCAAGGAATTCTTGGTCAAATTTTGGCCTCTCACCTAGTTTACAATTAACTCACTATTTCCAAAAACTTACAACACTTTAATTACCATTTTCCTTGCCCACTTCAAACCATGAATGAGAGACTCATATTATAAAACATTACATGTGTAGGAAAATTAGAATCTAAAAGTTGAGAAGTATCCCTCCTTTGAGGGTGAAATTAACACTATTCTACCACTGGCTCCCAATTTGCTTCTTCAGCCATCGAAGAAGAGTTGACATAAACCAGAGCTCTCTTATTTTGCCTTCATCAAAATTTTCACAAAATCACTCTCTTCATGCATGTAATAAATTCCAAGACTTTCCTCTTCTTTGAACTTGTATGGGTCATGTTAAAAATTGTCAGTTCCCCATTTGTCTAAGAGCATGTCAATAACTCCTTCATGAGAAGAGGGTGGAGATTAGTCCATTTGGAATTATTCTTTATCAATGATGGCATAGCTGACATTTGTTTCCTTAAGTGAGTATGGCTCCAGATGATCTATGTGTATTATCTCTGATTCGATCTTCACTTTAGTTCCATATTTGGTTCTAAAAACCATGTAAGACTAGTTTATAGCTAAGTACGTGCCTATCTTAGATGTGAAATCCCTAGATAAGTAGAGAGTAAAGTAGGGAGGAATAGACACCACTACCACATTATGGGGAATGGAGAAGTTTAGACAAGTTTGCAATGTTATATTCAAGTCCCTTACCACTCCTAAGGTCTTAGCTGGTGATCCATCTAACTACAAGACTCCCTTCATCATTTCCTCATACTTGAGTCCTATCTTGTCAGCTATACATTTGGGCATTATTGAGGTGCTTATTCCACTGTCAATAATGCAATTATATACCAAGAAATATCCTATGACTAAGGATAGATAGAAAGGGGGGACCTTTTCATCCTTCTTTGCTTGGCCTGTTATGGAAGGGTGCCCATTCATAATCAAAACATTATAGGCCTTTTCTGGGATAGCTTATTCATGCAGCCTATGTAATTCCTTCTAGAGTATATCCTTTTGTCTTAGCATTGCTAAATAATCCCACAGTGAGATATGCGTGTGTATCTTCTTCATCTAGACTACCACATTGATCTAAGGATTGATCCCTTTTGAATTTTCTTTGGGGGCACTTGCAGCCTGAGGTGCAAGCTGAGGAGTTTAGGGTGAAATTGGTAGCTTGTAATTTGGGAACTTCTAGGTCACTTGTGATGAAGAAGATGGTGTAGATGTTTGAACAACTACTTGTGCTTCTTCTATAACTCTCTTTTGGACCTAGTATTGGATGAAACATAATCACCCTAGTTATTTAGAATACCCACATAATTAACTGCATAGAATTCACCTTCTAAGTGATTCATGAGGGTGGAATCAGACTGAGCCTACATGTTGTCCATGCCAAGTTGTACTAACACCTCAAATCTTGGGAATTAGGTTGCTTGATTGTCTTTTGCATTCATATATTGATTCAATATCTCATTAGTATATGTAACCTATTCTTGGCCATACCCCAATGGTGGGCAATTAGGTTGTTCCTATACCATATTATTTTGAGTGGGAATAAGAGCTTTGGATGATGAAGGAACACCTATATTATAACCTTGATATGGTCTAGCTTGAGTAATCTGACCCTACCCTTGGTTATAATTCTAGAAAGAGGTCTATTTGTTTATCCAAATTACTGGTATCCCTGATTCAATTGATAGTTTTGAGCTTATTTCCTCTTGAGAGCTACTAATTCATTGGTTACGCTTTGTAACAAGCTCTTAACTTCATGGAAGTCATTGGGTGAGGTAGCAGTCAACTTTTTTATGCTAGGTAGAAGAACTAAGGTGGGTGCAACAGTCTGAATTGAGGGTGGCAATTCAGAAAAGAGTGGCATATGAGGTTTAGGGGCTATCTTTTTTCTTGTAAAAGATAATTTTTAGTGGCTATGGATTTTTCATAGGTAGTTGGTAACACTTATCCTCCCATGGACTATATCATGACAACAATGTCTTTGTTTAAAGCCTTTAAGTAATAGAAGAAAGCATAGCTTGGGGTTGGCCTCACTAAAATGGGGATTCTATCCCAAGTCTTTTGGAATCTGGTATTAAAATCTTGCATAAACTCATGTAGAGCTCTTCTCATAGTGGTCAATTGCTTAGCAAGAGAGATATGATCTCTCTTCTCCCCAAATTTGTTTATCAAGAGGGTGCCTAATTTATTTCATGAGCTGACTGAGTTCATAGGCAAGGTCCCATACTAATCCAAAACTTTACACTTAAAAGACAATACCAGTAACCTGATGGTTATGTTCTCTTCAGTGACATTGTGAATGTTAGAAAGGTTGGCTATATTCCTAATATGCTCAATAGTGGTAATAGACCCCTCTCCATTAAAGGGATGAACACTCTTAAGGGATATCCATGGGATTGGGTCATAATGCAAAAGGTTTAAAGGGCTCTGATCATGAAAGGTTACAAAAGGTAAATCCATGGTGATGATAGGGTTCAACTAGGGACTTCTTGTGTAAGTATATTTTATGGCAGGTCTAGAAAACTAGTTTTCTATATAGGGACGAGTCCTTACAAACCTTAGTCACTTTGCTAAGTTTAAGGGTAGCTCAAGGAATTAGAAAGGGACACCCTTGGTAGAAGATATTGTGGTGACCTTAGGCATAGGATGTCAGGATAATCTTTGACTAGAGACTGATGTTCTTGAAAATGGAGTCACCAGATGTTGGGTTAGTGGTTCATTCTTGTAGTAACAAGACTATAACCAATCCTAGAACTTCTCTATGCATTAAAAATTGATCCCACTAGGTGTGCCAAAAACTATTGATGCAATGGATTACACCCTTAAAGAGAAGGCTCATCTTCTCTCTTCCATATGGCACAATGGAGACTTTCCTCTTATTGTGGGCTTAAAAAAATTGAAGGAAAGAATCTCTAGATAAGGGATATCTCCCTTTGATGCATCTTTGAGGTCTTTAGCTACCACTATTAATAATGGGGGGGGTGAAAATAGAGGAGGATATAACCAAAATAGAACCTATCTAAACAGTGATGCACCAAATGCTTTTGATCTACTTAGCTATATCAACACTTCAGAGCAAAAGGGTGACTAGACACTTCATTTAAACAAAAGACCAGACTATAGGGTGCTTTAATAGGGGGCTTAATGAAGATACAAGGAAAAAGAACTTACCACAAGTGCTTTAGAATCACACTATCAGATAACTAATCTTCTGTCTCTATTCTCTAACTTGGGCACTTCCTATTAACCTACATAAATGGTCTTGGTTATACTAGATATGTTGGTGTCAACCTATGAAAGCATCAAGCTAAAATGACTAAGCACAAAGTTCATACACAGACATATTCAGAAGCATAACTAGATAGATAAAGGTAAAATGTGTTATCTTGATTCAAAGGTAAAATTTGGTAGGGCTTCGCCTTACACAAGTGAGAGATACATTTCTCAGCTGAGAGGTTACATTATATAGCATCAAAAGAAATACTTTTGGTGCCTTCAAGAACAAGTAGCCCATGTTGTATTAAACACTTCGGGAAGAGGAAATTACTCATGCTACTTTCATCTCCCTATAAAAGGCCTGAGACAACCATGCTATAGATGTCATAGGTATTGAATTTGATATTCAAACTATATTAAATGCTTTTGCTAAGCATGAGTCACTTTATTTTCTAAATTATAAGTCCACTTCTCTATAAATTTTATGCAAATGTCTACTCATTAATGTAAAATGAAGAAAAATTGGCCACTCTATTGAATGCTTTGCTCCCCTTGATGACCACTTAGTGGAGACTATTCCATCTATAGTAATAACATCTCTTGTCAATGCTTTTTATGCCACTTAGACTATTTTATTGATTTATGTGCTTAGTTTGTATCTTTTCCTGGCTCATTGGCCCTCGAGGGCTATCTTTCATCTTTTCCTAGCTTTTTGGGCTCCTTTCTTAGTGGGTTGCTGAGTTTCCTTTTGGCCTTAAGCCTTTGAATTCCTTCAAGCCTACTCTCATGCGTTCCTTTAGCCACTCATCATGAGTTCTTTCAGGGAAAATGCCTAAAAGAAATATTTTAGGTACTTGTCTGAAGGAATTGGTTCTTTGGCTTCTCTTCAATGGTCGATGCATCCCATTAAAATTAATGTCTGCAGGTCTATCACTATTTGAAAACCAATGGCTATTTCATTACCATAAAATTGACATTCATAGGCCTATCGCTATTTGAAAACCAATGACTATTTTACTACCTCAAATTTGATGTCTACATGCATGTCACCAAGTGTTTGAACATCCAACAGATAGTTTACTATGTTAAATCTGACGTGCTTAGGCCCATCATCACCTTGGTAATTCCTTCGGCATTTTGCAAAATGAACCCTCTTGAAGGGAAGGTGATCTTTTAGAAAAGAGGAGAGGGTCCCTTTTTGGCAGCTAAGAGCCCCTCGTAAGGGCACTTGCCCTTCAGGCCCCTTTGTCTTCCTAATTCCTTCAAAAAAAATGCTCAAAGGAATTCCTTTAGACATTTTTTGTAAAGGAAATCTTGCCTTCAAAGTCTTAGACTTTTCTTTGTAAATTCCTTCAGACAAAATTCTAAAGGAAATCTTTCAAGAATTTGTCAGAAGGAATTTGCCTTGGTTTCTTCCTTGGATTTTCTTCATACAAATGTTTGAATAAATCCTTTGTCTTTTGCCTTGTCATTTTTCCAAAGGAAAAATCTGCTTTGGGCCTTTTACCTTGTCATTTAGCCAAAGGAAAACTCCCCTTTGGGCCTTCTACCTTATTTTCTTTCAAACGTGCTCTATGCCCTCCACAAGGGCACCTTGGGTCTAAAATGTCTTTCAGAGCTTACTTGAATGGCCCCATTTGTAACCTGCCTACCCTTCGCAAGGGCACTTGACCTTTATAGTCTTGTGAAAGACTTGTATCTCTTTGAAACTAGCCCATTCCTTTGCCAAAAATGCTATCTAAGGTAATTATTCAAAGTGAAATAAGCCCCATATCAAACTAAAAACCTACAAGACTTAGATCACTTAGCTCTTTATAATAATAGGGCTATTGTAAAGGGAAATGACATAATTTTAGTAAGGTGAATCATCAAAGACTGACGGCTTAGGACAGTAGAGAAAGAAAGGAGGCCAATTTTTTTAGCCTATGGGACCAAAATGGTCAACACAAAGTTATTACCATGTATGGGTTATGTCATAACTCCCATGGGGTTATGAAACTATACATTATATCGATGTATTTCTTAATACTAGATTAGTGAACTATGTTTGACATAGGGTTAGTGATATGGGTGTATCTAGTGCACAATTGTTATATTACTTTGAGTAAGGTCTAACATATTATGATTCCTATCATAATATTTTCTTGTTGGATATATGATATGTTCTTGATGTACAAACCTATGGTATTGCCTCATGTTATAGATGATTACCTCCCATGATGGAGGAGATGAGCTCGAGACCATATTTTTCAAGCAATCCTACATACACTAGAAATAGAGACCTTACAATAGGATAAGATCATGTAGATGTTTTATATAGGTACTATGGAAATATGGTCATCATGGTAGACCATAGTAAAGGCTAGGCATTGGAATTATATTATTGTCCACTATATATGGTGGGTATATTTTCACCCTTACTATTGAGTCCAAGGTAAATTTGGACTTGCACACCTAACAAATCCATTTGTGGTCCTAAGATTCTAAACTTAACATAATAGATACCTATGAAGTGTAGAAGGATGAGATGTGTTAGCTATAGTTCCCATAGTTATACCTTGGTAACCTATGGTGGGTAGATGATGGAAAAGATGATAGTGGGTAGAATAGTAAGAGGAAGAGGTGGATAAGAAATATCTGTATCTCAAAAACAATATATATACCCCCACATAACACTAATAAATAGTTAAACCATATAAAAATGAATGTGTAGGTTAGTTCATTAGGTTGTATTGGTCCCACAAGTGATGTGGAAAAGGTTCTCACTAGCATGCATTTTTGATAACAATCATGTCTTGGGTGGTTGAGGTGATTAAACTACTATTAGAAATTAAATGTTTTTATATTTTATGTTATCACTTTCATTTCCTAAAAGTAGAGATATACATGCTAGGTACTAGTGATAGAAGTATATTTTGATATTCATGTGAGATATGATGTTATTTTGGTTTGATTTTGTAAATTTGATGATAGAGGAGGATACATAGTGAAGGACTCTAATGGAGGCTACCCACCATGAGATTTTGGACCTTGTGCTTCCCCATCTCAACACTATAAGGATTCATGAGCCCAAGACATTGGTAATTAGAGCACATGCATGTTGGTTTTGTTTGGTTAGAGAGGTTACTAGGGAGATTCATAGATGAGAGTAGGTTTTTTCTTATGTGGTGCTTCCATCATGGATGAGAGGCAACATAGAGGGCTTCCCACATGGCTACAATTTTATGGGGAGTAGGGCAACATGTAAAGGTGGCTAGCTACATGGATGATTTTAGGGGTTACAGTCATAAATGTAGACACAACCATGGAGTTTAAATGATTCATGATCTAGAATGTTCATGGATAACATGGAACCCTACCCTCCTAAGGGGATTTAAAGTGGACCGTCATCATAGATCTAACAATTTATTTATTTATAGTCATTTTGATGTACCATGAGATATTGGGATGTACTGATGTAGAAAACAAATCCATTTATATAGAGAGATATATTGTGTGACTCATTGATTATTATCTACATGTATGATGGATGAGCTTACTTTCTCTATATCATGAATTATTTTTTTATATCATGATATGGGAAAATCTTAGGTATTATGATGTATGTTTTATTCTTTTCTAGCAAATTTGATCAATTTCATTGTCAAAAATTAACAAAAATTAGAAAAAATACATCTTAGGAATATAGAAAAAAACTATATATATATATATATATATATATATATATATCCAATGTAATAAAAAATGAAATATAATCAAACAATGATATATATGAACAAGAATGTGATGACATATAACACAAGTTAAATTAAACCAAACAATAGGAAAAACACAAGTGAATGTATTAAGAAAAAAATCCTATGTAATAAAAATTGGTTCCAAAAAATCATACAAGAACATGATGGAAAAATAATAAAAAGACTCTAATGGGTGAAAATGTGAAACTAGTGCTTACTCTAAAACATGTTACAGGAAAACACAACCATATAACTACATGAATGTGATGACTAATATGGTATGGATGAATATGATGAAATTTTATAAGTCTATTTGTATTCCAAATTTCTTAAAATACAACTCACAAACTATAAATCTAAGTGGTGTCATAAATGATGATTGAAAATTAACTCTAAAATTAGATTATATAGGACATGATTAGCTACAAGTGATATCCATTAAGAGGATAGTATGTAAAATATTATATAGTGAGGGATGAAAGGTATCACATAGGTGATGTATAAATCCTTAGAGGATACAAGACACTTGAAACATGTGGGTGATGCTAAGAGCTTTTGACATTAAGGACATAGGAAACTCCACACAAGAAGAACAAATTTGGGCTAACAAGTGAAGTACACTAATCATATAATGAATTATATATGCATGAAAAATAAAAGTATCCTACCATCCCAAAACATGTTCCCCACTCTTTAGTACCCCTCATAAATTCAACATCCTAATGTGAAGTCTAGTTGATTATGTGATAAGATAGGTGGTACTAGAAATGTATGAAGGTATAATGATATAATGGTCTAAAACCTTATATGCTAGTATAATGGCCTACCACACCCTAATTGACCTTGTCTCTATCATAAGGCCAAATATGGAGTTTGAGTTTCAATTATAATAGGAGATGTGACAAAAAATCACCTCTTTTGGTGTGATATGCATTTTAAGAATGTATTTTGCCTTTTTATTTTATTTGGATTGTAATTCATTTTTATTTTTCTATTCCTCATATGTATGGTGTAAAACCCAACCTTGGATGATATAAATAAATAATGTAAGAGATATTACATTTATCCACTATATAATATAACCTAAATAACATGGTGCCTAAAATAATCCTAGACATTCCCCGCATGGAAATGTGCAATCTAAAAACTGACCTACATGTGCCTCAAGAGGAAATAAAAAGGAACAAATGGGTATTTTTAGAGATCCATCCATGTGACCTAGGTTATATAATGATGAATGATCTTATATATAAACATAATAATGGAGAGCAATGATTTTTAAATGATGAGGTTATGCTAGGAAAATTGATAGTCATGTCACTAGGGAAGTTTTACTAACTCACATGGGATATAAAACAAGCACTGATATGAAAAGACATACCAAAAGAGGGAGACTATTAAAAATGGATTTAAGAATCATAAGGATACTAAATAAAATTGAAAAATAATAAAAGGATGATATGAATAGCCTAATTTGATACCTAAGATCCATAAGTGAAATGAAGGCCTATCATAAAGTGAGTATAAAATGATAACAATGAGACATACAATTCTAAAAAATTAAATTGCTGAAAATGTAAAAGAACATTATATAAGATATATAGAAAAAGTATCATATATGCTAAAAAATAATAAAATTAAATCTACTCATATGATAATGTGAAAAATATGATGTGATTCCATTATTTTATCACAAATGTCATGAAATATCTTGACATACATCATCTATGACATCTAATAGGTCTTATTGTAACTAATATATATCTCCAATCATGGTCTCATCTATTTTATATAAGATCTATGTTAGGATCATATAGCATACAAGATCTAAAGATAAATTAGTAACACTAGATAAAAGAGGTCATGGGGCTTCTTATTGAAAATTATCAATGTGAACACCCTTCAAAATCATGTCGCATACATCATTTGATCTATTGGATGGATCTAGGTGTAGGGGAGGTTGTTCCTATGTACTAGGTAAACCAAGTCAGTGTTGATATGAAGGTTTATTGTGAAACTTATAATATAGTTCATATTATTGGGTTGGTGGGTATGGTACTATGTTAAACCTATGTGGAGAAGCATATTTGGGTAGGTCTATAACCTCATCAAATAAGTCATCATTATCTAAATAATGATTGATAGATTTAGTAACTTTTTTCTACTTTAGATAACTCTAGTATGATTTACAATGGTGTTATGAGTGATCATAGACTCTATGGAAAGGAGAAAATATGTCACTACTTATTTTGGATTCAACCTTGATGTAGGTTGTATCATTGTGGCCAAAATTTTAGGAATAAGTAATCTATAAGCATTAGAAAACCTAGAGAGCTAGTGCAGTCTAGTCATGGATCAATCCTGAATCATGAAATAAAGAGGTTCAGAAGTAATGAGAGTATCATACATGGTAGAATCTAGACTTCAATCCATATCAGACCTTTGGACCTCAAATAAATGAGGATTAATATAAATTAAATTTTAAATAAAAATATGTCAATTAATTTAATTTTTTAATAAGATGTATGCTGCTCATAGGAGTGTTAAAGAGAAGAAAAATAATGAAGGAATTTTGCATCCTTATCTTCTAAATAGTTGACTAAGTATAGATCATCAATGAAATAGTTGTTGTCATAATACAAAGTAGTAAGGTTGATATTAATGGATTAAACCACTATAGGATGAGTGGCAATTAGGTTTCTTAGGAATCACCATAGAATCAAGGAATTCATTAGTTGGATTACTGAGAGAATGATGTCACAAAGAATGAGGAAACTAATTTATGATATTAAAGGGGAGGTTTTAATTTTTTATCTTCAGGTTGATTTGATCATGATTATCATCATCATAATTTAATAGGTTTGGTGGGATATTTCCCACAATATCAATATGTTTATTATAACCTTAGTTAGAAATGATGGGATAATTAAGTGTTGATATTATCTAAAGGGAATGATAGCATAGGGTTCAAGGGTGTGTATTTTAAATACACCAAACTATTGGAATTATTCAAAATTCTAAGGATTAGTATCACATTGAATATTATATATGACACCCTTATGAGGAAATTTCACATCTTGACATGTGAATGATGCCATCACCCTCATGTCATGCATCCAAGGGTGACTAACCAAAATGTTATATGAAAAATGAAAGGTAAATATCATAAAATTAACTCTAAATATTATGGGTGTGATTGTCATAGGGATCCAAACACATATTAGGGTATAATTTACCTATTATCATATCCTTGGCATGTTTTTTGAGTAGGCTTAAGATTATATTTGGAGTATCATAATTTTTTTATGAATTTGAGGGAGATGACACAGATGTCAGACCCTTCATATATCAAGGCATGCTTGAATAGAATATCACCAACTTATACACTAATGAACAAATTAGGATTATACACATGAAGTAATATTTTTTATTTTGGCATCATAGAGGTAATAGTAAATTTTAGTGAGAAAGAAGCATTAGCAATTTCATCATCTTGGAAGGAAATATATTCATAATGTTGTAAAATACTATCTTCATACTTAGGAAATGTAGCTTCTTTCCCCATAGGTGGTGGCCAATTAATGTTTATTTCAAATAAAATATAAATAAATTAGTTGTAATGAATTGGGGAAGTCCTCATGAGCTCAAGAAATATAATTTGGGAGGGGAACTTATAAAGTTCTTCTATGAATTCCCATTCATCAAATCTGATGTGAGTTGGATAGGACTAAAAATAGGTATATAATTCTAAAGAAAATTATTTAATGAGCAATATGACTTAGATTGAAACTAAGGATGATTTAAACTATTTGGTTTGGTCCTAATGATATAGTTTGGGAAGGTTGAGCATATAACATCACATTGATCGATGTTATTGGTTACATAAAAAAATTCAAAATAAAACTATATTGACTAGGATGGTATAATAACATCAAAATGAGAGGTATAAATATATTATATCAATGAGGATGGTATAGTGTAAATATAATTGGTTAAGGAAACATATTATATTGAGTTTGTTGATATATTTGTTTTGGATTTGCTTCAAAAAATTATACATGGTTGGTCAATATAGTTGGAATAGGGAGTGATGTACAATTAGATTAAATCAAGGTGGATAATACAATTTTGAACATAGGAAATTTTAACATATTGGTTATTAAAGTTTTAAAGGATGAAAATATTACCATATTGGTTAGTGTATTTGGGATATCTAAAATAACATAAGTTATAATTTCCTTAGGATCAATATCCATGAAATGATGCAAATTTTTATCTTGAGATGTTCTATAAGTGGGATAATGGATATGATTCTTATGTCGATAGAGATAAATATAGGATACTAATCACTTCATGTTTTTTATATTGATCAAGTTTTCCACATAATTTGAGTAATATGGATTAATTGTGGTTTTCATAACATTAGTTGTTAGGGGATGATTTTGATTTTCTAGATGTTGGTTTTTATTATCATTAGGAAATGGATTTGAGTATATATTAAGGTGGGAATTAACTTGGTGAAATGATTTATGATTAAATTTTTATTCACTCTTTTTTCATGCCTTGTCATAATAATCTTACTATCATTATCAGATCATAGTTTCATGATCAAAGTTTTAACCAAGTAGGAATTCTAAATCAAGGTACTTAAGTGACTTACAAGTCTCATAGGAGTGTCCCCAATTTGCATGAAATAAAAAATAATAGTATCATACCAATGATATCTAGGTTGAGAAGTATCAATTTTTTAAGTGATGGTTTAGGAATACATTTCCTAATCTCAACTAGAGAAAGAGGGTGATGAACTTAAAAGTTGTTGAATTGTGAAATATAAGGAGGTTGGAAGGGACTTACCTTTATAGGTTTAGAAAGTGTCACTTTGTTAGAGCTTCTAGATATAATATAATTGATAGTTACCATGGACTCATATGTGGACTCATATTTATTTTTAAACTTCATAAGCACATGAGTTCCAAGTTTGGGATATGAAGGATTAATTTTCATATGAGAAAGTCTTATATTTTATCTTGATCAAGGGATTATTCCAATGATTTTAGAGAGAGAGTCCTAAATATATATTATATTTTGGGATGAAGATCATTTTCAAACAAAAAGGAAAAGGTTTTCATTCGACATGTTATGCTTGAATCTATTAGCTAATGTTTTATAATGCTTGAGAAGGCTTTGATCATATTTAGATCCACTTTATTGTAATTAATGATGTGAGTTTAGATATTTTTCAAGTAGATCATTAGTTTGAATTACTAAACCACTATGTTAACTAAGTCCTTGGGGGATATTTATAATAAAATTCAAGAGGTTGTGTAAAGTCTACATCTTAAATAAAGAGGTGAAGGTCTTGACAGTGTTTACAAGGAGAAATATTTGCCCAAAGATAGGGAGAAAATGCATTCAGATTTGGAAAACATGGTTGAATACCTTAATAAGTAGGATAATATTTTACAAATTGAAGAGTAGGTAGAGATTTATAAATCCTTTCTATGATGGTTTATGAATGACCATTCCAATCTTAAATAGACTATAAAAAAATGAATCATAATGATGGGATTTTCTATACCAAGCTAGATTTAATGGAAATGCATCTTTAGTTTCAAAGCTTTAAGGAGAAAGTGAATAATATGGAAATATAAAATGAGAACTTAAAATAAAATATCTTATTATTACTTATGGATTTTAGTTATGTTGATATACAAAATTATGTTCAAAGTATGAAAGGCCTTATGTCTCTGGTCAAAAGGAAAATAAAGACCATTATAAAGGGAATCAGGATAAAAAGAGGAAATGTTTAGCTCTGAATGAACAATAACCTCAAATGTTTTAGGATATGGAGAACTCTTTTAATAATCTCATGGATAATTGCGCAAAATTGTATGAGTCATGGATAAGATTAGGTTTTTAGCTTCAAACTTTTGATTTTTTCTATGATCTACTTATTTTGTGTTGTTTTCTTATTTATTGTGTCTTTTATTTCTCCTTAATTAGGTATATGTTTGTTTTCTAGTTCATAGACCAAGCCTTCATTCTCTTTGTAAAGGGTATGGTCCCTATTTAAAACCCCATTTTACCATCAATAAAATAACTAAGTCTTATAGGCTAAAAATAGAGTTAGAATTGAGGTTGGTTTTACCAATAAAAAACTTCATCGAAAAAGGTTTTGGCTAGTAGTTTGTTAGTGCAAAGGTGTTAAGCTTAATCTAGTATTTAGAGAGTTTTACAAAGGATTTCAAGTGAAAATCAAGATTAGTTTATCCACAATAGGTGATTAAAGGAGTGATTCCACATATGTTTATGTTTTTAATTTGAAAAGCCAATGGTACATTTTTAATATTCTTAATGAGTTTATTATAAAGTAAAATTTGTGAAATGAGATTTACATGAGCATATATAGTGGGCATGGGGGATATTTTGGATTTTTTTAATCCCCAATGAGGTTTTTGAGGTTGATTTTTTCATTTGAAAATTTGAATTTCACATTTTCATTAATTGGGTAGTACTATAGGCTTGAAAGTTAAACCATTAATTTCAAGGTATGTAACATGATTTTCTAAGGATCAAGATCATTTTGACTAGAGTTAGAAGCTTGAGTAACTTTTTTTGATGCACTATGTGTTGTTAATTTTGGTGTTAATCTAGTTACTTTGGGTAGACCCACTAAATAAAGGGTATACCATGTTATTATTAATAATACACATGGTGAATGCATATGGAAATGAGGAAATCACATACCAACTTTCCATAAGTTTGGTAATAGGAGTATGGGAAGTAGAGCATTCCACATGGGGATCCATAATGAGGTGATAGATCACCATAGTGTCCTTGCCTTTGTGTTTATAATAATCATTTCATCAATATAATCTAGATTGTATTCATGCCTTTGTATATGATTATTTCATCAATATAATCTAGATTGTATTCATGTTCCACCTCTCTAATGTATAGAGGCGGGTAATATATTCTAATGGTATTAAGATTGTCATGTGGCTCATATTTTAATGTCTAGTTAAAATCATGTGAAAATTACTTTCATCTTAGTCTCGAGTAAAGTTATAAGGCATACAGGTTTTATGTGTTTTAAGGGAATTGTCTAATTACATATAAGCATTTTCTATTTTCTATTTGGATTGATCAAATAGATGATCCATAGTGGAAAACAAAATATTAACTAAAATAGGTTGACTGGTGTAGTTAAAATAGGAAAATTAAAATTAAATGATATTGGGCTAGCCAATATAGCCAAAAAATAGAATTAGAAAAATAAGATTATATCAGGTTGGCCAGTATAATATGATGATGGGAAATAAATATATCAAATCGACCAATATAGTTGGTAGAAAGAAGATAAAATTGTACCATATCAAGCTGGCTGATATAGTTAGGGAGGCATAAAACACTACATAATACAAGATAATTTAGTTTAGAAGCAAATAAAATTATATCAAGTTAGCCAATGAAGTTAAAACACACACCATAGAATGGTATTGATCTAGCCAACATAGTCAATAAGGTAAGAAAACTAAAATTTAGCTAAGTTAAAAAAATCAAGATATGGGGGTATACCAAAAAGTATTTGATGATTTATAGGCTCTCAAATATACTAATTGTAGTCATAAAATAGTGAACACACTATTGATGATTCCATCATAGTTGTAGTTTCACTAGCCTATCTCTTAAGTACATTGATAGTAACATCTCGAGGCTAACTACTTACTAATTCATTATAAAATAAAATGTATGGTTAGCTTCTTATAGCTCAAAATAAGGAATACCTAGGAATTGTTTATAAATTATGAGGTACCTGGAAAATAAATTCTATGTATAGTATTGTCTAATGGATTGAGTATTAAGGCAGTACCCCTCACACCATGATGTCAGTAAAATAGATCATTTCTTATCCCAAAATGACAAATACTATTTAGTTTTAAAATTTATGGAACAAGGTTTCTATGGATAAATAAATTAATTAAAAATAAATATTGAAAATGATATATGTCAAAAGCTAAATTTAAAGCATGTAATTATATTAAGCAAGAAAATAGAATAATATTGGCTTGGATGATACAGTCAAAATTGATAAAATTAAAATTATACACATATAATTATATTGATCTAGATAATACATTTTTAAACACACTAAAAACTATATCATGATGGTTGATATAGTCTAGATAGACATATAACATTACCACTCTAGTAGATATAATTTTCAAATAGGTAGTAAACTATATCCAACTAGTTGATATAGTTAGAATTATGGTTTTGGAATATTTTGGTAAGAATATATAATAAAAAAATGAAATTTATCCAACCAAATGATGGATATGATTCATGTATGGTTCACCAAAATGTATGCATGAGATAGGATGACCTATAATTATTCTCTTTCTCTTAGTAGACTAGTAATTGAATAAGGTTAATAAAATAGACCTTAACAAAGGTAAATGGTTTTAAATTAAATGGTTATATGAGGGATAAAATAAAATAAAGGATGGATTAAAATTATTTTAAATGTTTAAGGTGAAATTATCAACTAAATGGGGGTATATGAAACCTAAATCGATTTATGGCAAGTCTAAGAAATCATATGTATGCACTGACTTATTCAATATATATAAATCCTAAACAAGGATACACATAGATTCATCCATGAATAAACAAGCAATATCTAATACACTAATTAAATAAATGAAAGAGTGTAAGGATAGAAACACTTACCTTGGATTAGACTTGTTGATGCTTCAATCTACCCCTTGAATCAAATGTATATTTATAAGAGATGTTGTAGGTTCAAGACCTCAAATAGTTGGATGAAGACCTAAGATATCCTTAGTTAGGAAATCCAAATGACTCATCATAATGAGATTCAATGACACCATAAATCAAGGTAACATATAAATGTCAAATATTTTTGTATTTTTGAATGTTTTAATTTTTTTTGGTATTTTAGGAATATTTAAAAGGAAAAGCCACTAACTCTCCAAGATGGTTCTTAGGGAAGAATTTAAATTCAAATTAGAGTGAATGAATGATATATCATATGATATAATATGAATTAAATATCACCCCTATATATCTATCCAATACCCAAAACAAACCCTAGACTCTAATATGATGGTAGTGACTATGTCAATGTAGTTGTGTTGTTCCCAAAATTTGTCATTAGTTTTTGTGGACAACATGTCAACCATTTTGGTCCTATAGGACAAAATGGTCTCTTTCTTTCTCAAAATGTTCTGAGTAGTCAAGTTATTCAATCACACAAGCCTTTTCAGCTGAAGGAAATTACAGGTTCAAAAGGCAAGCTTTCATAAGGAAAAATCTCAAAACACTTAAGGCATTTTATAAAAAATTGTAAGGATGGTTTAACAGAGGGGTTCAATAATATGGAATGAACCATTGAACTGTTGAACCATCAAAATCTACCTTTCAAAGGTTTAAAGAGTTCAAAGGTTTAACGAGTTCAAAGCTTCAACGTGTTCAAAGGGTTTAAAGATTCAAAGTTCAAAGGTTCAATGAATGGTTCAAGCAAAATATTCCATGAAAAAGGTTCAACCGAATGGTGAAAATAATTGGTTCAATGACACCTTGAACTCATAAATAAGACTAAGTGGATGCGACTCTTTACAAAACATTAAACCGTCGAACTACCAAACCATTGAACCTTGATCCGTTGAACCTTCAACCATTGAACTCTGAAAGGTTCAAAGGGTTTAAGGTTCAAATTGGTTCAAAGAGACCAATGATACCTCTATGAATGTCAAATTCAGGGTAATGAAATAACCATTGATTTTCAAATAACACATACCTAAGAACAAACTCAGCGGCCAGCCAAGGAAGGAGCTGAAGGAGCCAATAGAAAGCAAGAAGATAGCCCTGACAGCTCAGACTACCAAGAAGAAATAAAATATAGAAAGGAAAGAGAGAAAATTATAAAGAAATCCAAAATATCTGTAGGAGAGTTATTCCAGTAGGTGGAATAGTCCACCAGGTGGATATCAGAGAGCATAATCATTCAATGGTGCGACCTATTTTTTTCATTGAGTAAAGGTGAATGGACAGCCATGTAAACATCATAAAGAAGACCAGGTGACCCATACTTTGGAGAAGACATTTGAGATGATTTATAATGTCAAAATTTAAGGCTGATAACCTATTCTAGCATGGCCCCTTCACAAGATTTCTAATGTATTCAATGCAGCATGGGCCATTTCATAAAATCAAGTGCCAACATCTTTCTTTGGAGGCTATATATTGTAATCTCTCAATTTGTATAAAAGAGGGGGATCTCTCTGTTATTAGAAGTGAAACTCTACCCAAATTGAAAGACATTACTAAGACTTTGAGCTCAGACTTTTAATCATATTTTATCAAGTGAATGAGAAATAAAGTGACCTTTTAGACTTTATGTTGAAATAGCTTGTGTCATCTAAGAAATCGTTCTTAGGTATTTTTATAAAATATAGTATTGTCCATTTAATCAGATAAGTAGAACAAGTGGAAATAATTTTAAAGATGTCTTGAAGTTGACTATGGGAGACTTTGTGCTGTCATAATTGTCTTTAGTCTATGTGTTTTATGTTTCAGGATATTGGAAAGACTTTGAACTCCCCTTAACTTTTGTAATCTTTTACTCTATTGTAGTTTTTAGTGGAGACTTTGTGCTGCACTTCATTATACTGTGTTACTTTATCCTAAATCAATAGAAGAAACAATGAAAGACTTTGTGCTTTCATAGGTTTCTTGTGGATCCAGTTACTACCCAGGAAGAAATCCTACTATTTGCTAAACATCATTTCTGAAAGAGGAGAAATGCCTTTTGTAATTACACAAGAATTCTCCTTTATTTTTTGAACATCATCTCTAAAAAAAGAGAGATGGATGGTATGATTTCACCCCTGAGTCTCTTTTCAGTTTATATTAGTATATTATAGTTTATGGGGAACCTCCCCTTGTTGAGAGGAGAGATTTATCTCATTATGTTGTGGTAACCACACCCATTTTTCCATATAAATATCATTGTGTTGTGGTTGATATACCCATTTTTCCATTAGTTAGTTGATGACAAAATATTCACCCAACAGTTTTTGGCAACTCCGCTAGGGAAGAACATGCAATTTGAACCCTCAAGCTTCAAATTGAAGCATTTCCAATTCTTTTCCATTCTACACTTTGGTAGATCCATGGTATACATGAATCTAGAGAGCTCAAGGTATTGTTGATCCTATGTTTGAGTTTATGCAACAAAATAATATTGACCTTTCTCCTCCACAATCTTGCCTTCAACAAACTAAGAGTTTTCCTCCTACAGACTTCAGGTCCCCAATACTTGGTGAAGCTTCTCTTTCCTTTGCTAGCAGAACTTTATCTATACATACCCTACAAAGATTTGTTATCCCTCTTTTTAATCATCATATCATGTCAACCCAAGGCCCTTGGGGTAACATTTTTGGCCCTCTGAATCTAACCCCACCTCTACATGAACTACCCTGTCGTTCAAGAAAGAATTTTCCCAAGTTCTATGGTGATGGGAGAGTTCATCCTAATGAGTATATTGTAGCTTTTTGCATATCCTATAGTGTGATAGGCATTCAATTTGAAGATATAGTGGTCAGACTATTTGTGGAAACATTGTAAGGCACTGTCATAGACAAGTTTTATCATCTACAAGCATAAATAGTAACTGACTGGAACACTCTCAAGGCTAAGTTTGAGGCTAGGTTCAAACCTGTAAAAGATGCACATGCCCTATTAGCCTAGTTTATGCAAATGAAGAAGGAGCCTCATGAACCCATGTGAGACTTCATTACTAAATTAGACAAGCTGAGGAATAGGGTTCTTATGATTACTCAATCGATGCCAGAAAATCTTAAGTGCTTCTTCATCAATTCTTCGCTTCCTCAAGTGAGTTTCCTATTGAGGCAGGCTGGCCACATAGATCTTGCTGTAGCTCAGATTTTGGCCACTAAGGTTGAAGATGATCTTATCTTTACCAGAAAGATAAGAAGAGATCCTAATAGAAATAAATCTTCTTCATCTTATAAAAATTTATCTACATGCACAACTGATCCTATGGTGCAAAAGCTAGTGAATGAATTGCTAGCTATGAAAAATAAAATGGCACAAGGGATGTATGCCCCTCTTTATTATCAGGATATACCAAGGAAGATGTTTCCTAACCATTCATATTAAGGAAATGCTGCCAAGAATCAAGGGCAACCAAATCATCTTCCTCCCCCATAGGGGAAGCTTGCCATTAAAGCAACACCGACTAACTCAGCAGTTGGTTATCATGAAGCTGAACATGATTTATCTTTCCAACCTGAGTTAGACCAAGAAGATGATGCTAATATATTTGTAGAAGGTGAAGAATAATTAGCTGGTGACTCCAACATTTGTTTTTTTGAATTACCAGGATGAAGCTTAAAAGTAAGAGAGAAGTATTTGATGGATCATATGCTATTTTTACTAGGTCCCAAAACTAGTCAACTCAACAAGCTGATAAGGGAGAAATAGGGGAAGAATCTCAACCAATAATTTCAATTTATAAATGGGGGACTTCACTGTCTTTCCAATCGAAGGACCCAATGATCAATAAAAAATTAAGTGCCTCAAACAACCCTACACCTTCTGCTTCAATTTCTCAGACCAGTACCACACCCAATAAAACCTATAATGATGGAATTCCTTCCTCTATTTCTAATTCATTTCAGTTATTTGAAATAATTGATCATAATAGGAAGAACAAGATCTAAATGTCTAATTTTGAATACTTATAAGCCAACTCTAAGCAATTGGATAGGCTAGTTGAATGCATCAAGAATAGAACCATACCTATAGGACAAGATGTTTCAAAGGTAACTCATGATCCCTCAAAGAACACATCTGCCCAAAACAATCTTGTCATTACTCCTCTTGTTACCCCTGAGAAGACAGAACCTTTCTATGCTTCCCTATTAATAAATGGTCATAAGCTGAAAAAATGCATAATAGACTCTGGCATCTCTAACAATGTGATGCTCGCCAAGGTGGCAGACTCTCTCAGTCTCACTCTGACTAAAAATTTTGGGAGATGTTTCTCCATGGAAAAAAAGTAAGTGCCACTTTTGAGATAGATCAAAGATTACTAATTTTCATTTGCAACATTCCCAAAAAAAAGGATTAAAATGACAATTTTGGTGGCTAACGTTCCAGCTTCCTATGGCATTCTGCTTGGATAAATTTTTTGCAAGGATGTTGGTGGGGAATTAAACATGGACCTATCTGAGGTGAGGATACCTATCAAGTGTGTCATGTAAAGGCTACTTCCTGAGAAGGAATTAAAATATATTATCACTCAAACATCTGACCCTGAAGCTCAAATTCTATTTAAATCTTTAGGAATGGGTAACTATTTTCTGTCCACAGAAGATGTTTCTATTTCATCAGATGAAAGTTCTGTAAGTGACAATCCAAAAAATTTAGACAAGACATCAGAAGAATTGGTAGAACACTATTTAGATGAAAAAGGATCTTCCCTCCCTAATGAAGAGAAATCTAAAAGGAGATCAAATTCTAATGATGTCTAGATTCTACAATTTGATGGCAGTTATTCTTCTACCAGTTTAGGAGCTAGAATTGTTTTGATATCTCCTTAAGGAGATATTTCCCCCTATTCATATAAATTTTAGTTTAAAAATACCAACAACACCGCTGAGTATGAATCTTTGTTGCTCGGATTGAAAGCTACTCAAGCTAAAGATGTTAAGCTTTTTCATGCTCGAGGAGATGTTAAACTGGTGGTTTTTCAGATGAGGAACCTATATCAAACCAAAAATAAAATATTGTGACATTATCACAATCTGGTGTGGAACTACCTTGAAATTTTTTAGGCTTTTAGTATTTTTATGGTGCCCAGATAATTCAACGATCGAGCAAATTCCTTGGTCATCTCTGCAACTCTCATGGTTCCTCACCAAGATTTTAAAGGGCATAAGTACACTATTGAATTGGTATTTCAACAAAGTGTACCTAATAATTCTAACCATTGGTATGTGTTTAATGAGGAAAACCAAATCATTACTTTTTTAGAACAGATGGATAGATTTGAGGATCTTTATTTTGAAGGTAGTGAATCTTCACCATGGGAATCAACTCTCGAAACAAATTTAAAAATTGGTGAAGAATTCCTTTAGCTCAAAGGGAATAAAATTCCCAAAGGGTTAATTTCTCTTAAAATCTATTTGATAATCATGATAGGTTTATCAAGAAGTAATAAATAGATTCAAGTTCTTCCAAAGATTTTGATCAAATAAATTTAAGTACAAAAGATAATCCCAAAATGGTCAACATCAAGAATTGTTGCACTCTTGATAAAAAAATCAAATTCATTACTCTGTTTCACCATTTCATTAATGTTTTGGTGTACTCTTATGATGATTTGAAATCTCTCAAGCTTGAAGAAATTTGGCATGAAATTCCTCTCAAGGTTGGGTCATTACCTCACAAGCAAAAACAAAGGTAGGACAACCCCAAGATATCAAGTATTATTCTTTCTGAGATCCAAAAAATGTTAAATGCAAGGAATATTTTTCCAATCCATCATTCCACCTAGATTGTGAACATAGTCCCTATGAGAAAAAGGAATGGATAAATTCACCTCTATGTTGATTTCAAAAATCTAACTCAATCCTCTTTAAAAGACAACTACCCCCTGCCCATCATGGATCAGCTACTACAAACAATAACTAGCTTAGAGATGTTATCAATGTTAGATGGTTTTTCAAGATATAATCAAGTGAAAGTTGGTGAAGCAGACCAACATAAGACCACTTTCACTATACCTTAGGGTACTTTTGCATATCGTATAATACTTTTTGGTTTGATCAATGTTGGTGCCACCTTCCAGAGAGCGATGGATCTTGCCTTCAGAAATGAAATGGGGACGTTCATTATGGTATATCTTGATGACTTGACCATCTTTTTCAAACATCATCCTGATCATGTGCATCATTTACAACAAGTTATAGAATGATGTTGACAAAATGGCATTTCTCTCAATCCTAAGAAATCAATTTTTGGGGTTACAAAAAGGAAACTCTCTGTCACACTATATCCCAAGAAGGCATAAAGATTGACCTAGAAAGAGTTAAATCCATCCAAGAGCTTACTCTTTCTGCTAGTAAGATTACAGTCCATCATTTTTATGGAAAGATGAATTTCTATGAAGGTTCATCCCTAAATTCATAGAGAAGAATCACCACATTGTCAACATGATGAAGGGTAAAGCTGCTTTCCACTGGACTGAAGAAGGCAAGTCAACATTTCAAGATATCAAGGAAGCTATCACCCATGCCCCAATCCTAGTTTGTCCAGATTATACCAAAACCTTCATTATATATAGCTATGCTTTTGAACACATGCTTATAGACATTTTAGTTTAGCATAACAAAGAAGGTGTGTAGTCACCCATATATTTCATGAGTTGAAATATTCAAAAATGGGGAAGCATGCTTATGTTGTGGTTAAGGCGGTAAAACACTTTCATTTTTACATCCATAACTCACACACTATTGCTCTGGTTCCTTATACAATAGTAAAGTCCATTCTAACTCAATAGGAATTTAGAACTAAAAGGGGAAATTAGATTTATAAAATCTAAGAGTTTGATCTTGTTATCAAACCTATGAAGCTTGTGCGTGGAAGAGGTCTCTACCAATTAACTGTTGATAACATACCAGAGAAATTAGGGCATAAAGAAACAGAGATTGAAGACATGCCTACAGTTCTCTTTGTCACTACTATGAATGAGTGGTATTCTAATATCACTCATTTTCTTACTTATGGTGAGTGTCCTACCCACCTATCTCATAAAGAAAAGAGGACTGTTAAGTTGAAAGCTGCTAACTTTGTCCTGTGGGACAATGCTTTGTACAAGAGGAACCTTGATGGGGTATTTCTTCATTACGTAGATAAAGTGCAATATAGAAAACTTTTGGAGTCTTTCCATAATTTTACTTGTGGAGGACTTTTTTTGCACCTATGACTGCTCATAAGATTCTACGATCCAGGTACTATTAGCCTACTCTATTTCAAGATTCATATACTTGGGTGCGTAGATGCAAGTTGTGTCAACAATTTATTGGGAAACCCAAGTTGGTCATGTTACCTCTCAAGCTTGTGGTGATAAAAGAGCCTTTTTAGCAATGGGGTATTGATTTTATTAGTGCTAAAAACCCATCCTTGAGTGTTGGACATGACTATGTTCTCACAGCCACAGACTATTTTACCAAGTGGGTGGAAGCCATTCTAGTCAAGCATGCTACTTAAAAAATGGTATCTAATTTCCTCAAGGAAAATATAATTTTCTAATTTAAAGTCCCAACCAAGATTATAGTAGACAATGCATCCTATTTCTCTTCTCATGAGGTTACCTAATTCTACTACTATTATGGGATTATCCTCTCCCACTCTTCTGACTATTATCTGCATGTAAATGGTCAAGCAAAGTCAAGCAACAAGAACTTGGTGACCATTATCAAGAAGCTGGTAGATGACAATCAGAGAACCTAGCATAAAGCATTGTTTGATGCTTTATGGGTAGATAGGATTACACCTAAAAGGGTGATAGGTATGTCACCATTTCAACTTCTGTATGGTTTGAATGCAAAAATACCAATCACACTGGAACTACTAGCATTGAAGTTGGCAAAGGCAGTCAAAGATCAAACATTTGAAGATCCTATCGACAAGAGGATCATGTGCTTGACTAAACTAAATGAGCAACGAACGATGGTGGTGGACTGTATTGTTGCACATCAAAATTAGGTAAAGAAAATCTTTGACAAAATAGCATGGATTTATGATTTTCAAATTAGAGATCAAGTCTTGTTATGGGACAAGAGGAGAGAACCAAAAGGAATGCATGACAAATTTGATTCTTTGTGGAGGGGTCCATTCACCATCCATCAATTCAGTGGTGATAATAGTTTATTATTGAGATATCAATATGGGATGCTTTTTTCACTGCCTCATAGTGGGCAACATATGAAGCACTTCAATCCTTAAAGTATCAGATAAGTCCAATTGTACATTTGTAGTCTTTATTTGTTTTATGTTGTTCATTTGGTTTTTGGCATATTTCTATTTTTGGATGGCATGACTCCATAGCCCAATGGCATAGATGAAGCCACTTAGAGTCTGGATTCTACTTCCTTCGATTGTTTCAAAATACAATCAATGGAAGTTCCCCAACTGGAGCCAACTGTTGTTCCCAAAATCCATCACTAGTTTTTGTGGACAACATGTCGACCATTTCAGTATTATAGGACAAAATGGTCTCTTTATTTCTCAAAATGTTTTGAGTATTCAAGTTATTCAATCGCATAAGCCTTTTCAGCTAAGGAAATCGTAGGTTTAAAAGGTAGGATTTCATAAGGAAAAATCTCAAAACACTTAAGGCATTTTCTAAAAAATTGTAAGGATGGTTCAATGGTGGGGTTAAATAATATGGAGTGAACCATTGAACTGTTGAACCATCAAACTCCACCTTTCAAAGGTTCAAAGAGTTCAAAGTTTCAAAAGTTTAAAGGTTCAACGAGTTCAAAGCTTCAACACGTTTAAAGGGTTTAAAGATTCAAAGTTCAAAGTTTATCAAATGGTTCAAGCAAAGATTCTAGAAAAAGGTTCAACTAAATGCTGTAAACAATTGGTTCAATGACACCTTGAACTCATAAATAAGACTAAGTGAACGCGGCTCTTAACAAAACATTAAACCGCCAAATTGTCAAACTATTGAAATTTGAATCGTTGAACCTTGAACCATTAAACTCTAAAAGGTTCAAAGGGTTCAATGTTCAAAGTGGTTTAAAGCAACTAGTGATGCCCCCATAGACATCAAATTCAAGGTAATGAAATAATCATTGATTTTCAAATAATACAAACCTAAGAACAAACTTAGCGACCAGCCAAGGAAGGAGCTAAAGGAACTAGCAAAAATAAAGAAGATATCTCTGAGAGCTCAAATCACCAGGAAGAGACAAAATATAGCAAGGAAAGAGCGAAAGTTACAGATAAATCCAAAATATCTACAGAAGAGTTATTCTAGTAGATGGAGTAGTCCACCAGGTGGATATCAGAGAGTGCAAGAATTCAATGGTGTGACCTATTTTTTGCATTGAGTAAAGGTGAATGGATAGCCATGTAAACATCATAAAGAAGACCAGGCAACCCATGCTTTGGAGAATACATTTGAGATGATTTAGAATGCTAAATGTTAAGGCTGATGACCTATTCCAGCATGGTCCCTTCACAGGATTTCCAATACATTCAATGTAGCATGGGCCACTTCATAAAAACAAGCACCAAAGTCTTTCTTTGGAGGTTATATATTGTAATTTCTTTGTTTGTAGAAAAGAGGGGGATCTCTCTATTATTAGAAGTGAAACTCTACCAAAATTTAAAGGCATTTCTGAGACTTTGAGCTCAGACAGTTAATCATATTTTATCAAGTGAATGAGAAAGCAAGTGACCTTTTAGACTTTATGTTGAAATATCTTGTGTCATCTATGAAATCATTCTTAGATATTTTTCCTAAATACTGTCTTGTCCATTTAATCAAATAAGTAGAACAAGTGGAAATAATTTGAAAGATGTCTTGAAGTCAACTATGGGAGACTTTGTGCTACCATAATTGTCTTTAGTCTGTGTGTTTTATGTTTTAGGATATTGGAGAGATTTTGAGCTCCCCTTATCCTTTGTAATCTTTTACTTTGTTGTAGTTTTGGTAGAGACTTTGTGATGCACTTTATTCTACTATGTTACTTTGTCCTAAATCAATAGGAGAAATAATGAAAGACTTTGTGCTTTCATAGGTTTCTTGTGGATCCAGTTACTACCCAGGAAGAAATCCTACTATTTGCTAAACATCATTTCTGAAAGAAGAGAAATGCCTTCAGTAATTACACAAGAATTCTCCTTTATTTTGTGAACATCATCTCTAAAAAAAGAGAGATGGATGGTATGATTTCACCCCTGAGTCTATTTTTAGTTTATATTAGTATATTATAGTTTATGGAGAACCTCCCCTTGTTGAGAGAGAGATTTATCTCATTATGTTGTGGTAACCACACCCATTTTGCCGTATAAATCTCATTTTTCTATGGTTGCTATACCCATTTTGCCATCAGTTAGTTGATGATAGAATATTCACCCAACAAGTTAAAAGATGTTAGTTAACACATAATAGTATCTATGAGGATGATACACTAAAAATGTTAGAAGATAGACTCAAAATTGTATTAGATTGGCTAATATAGTATGAAAAAGGTGAAGGCACACATATAGTATCAGTCATGTCAATACCATAGGATATATGGAAGCTAATAAATCTAGAAAAGATATAAATAAGAGAGATATTTTGATAGACACTTAGAGGAAATTAAACTGATAGTAGTAATGGTGTGATTAGGATATAACACAAACATTTCTCATTAATCACCAATATCCTTTCCTACCCCATTCCTAATGCACCCTTTAAGGCTTTCACTTAGTGAGGTTGATGTGTCAACAAGATGTTACAAGATAAAGTGTCAATACATGATATAGTGAAACATATTGTGTATATACTTATAGTCTATTTAATCGATCTTACAAAAAATAATGCTTTCAGCATAATGATTGAACCTCATCATGATTTTAGTGTCAATGATTGTATATTGATGTGAGATCTAGTCACAATTTGAGGAAATATCCCACATCCAATGGTTAGATTCATTTCATTGAAATCATAATAATTACTACCAATTTTTTAAGGGACTTGTAACTCTTGACTCACTACATGAAACTTGGTTTGCAAGGTGGTTGAAGAAGAATTTTGATATAAACATTAGTTCTTCATGATCTAATTGGAGTTTTTTTTCCCAACTAAATAAACAAACTTCACTTAGAGGTTGATGACTTATTATATAATCTTCAAGGTCAATATTACTATAAAAATCCTATCCAGACATATTTAGGGGGTGTATGTACACTCATAGAACAAATGGAAGAGGATGGAAGGATGGAGGAAATAAATAATATGGGAAATGCAAAATGATAATCCTTTCACATTAGGTTCATTAAATATTTTCATGTAAAAAGTGGCATGCTAACTTGATTTGTCGAGGTTTATCTAAAAAAATCAATAAAAGGATGATGTGATGGGATGTCTATTGGTTTGGTTTAGTCAAGGAATTTGCATAGGAAGATCTTGAAGGTTTATTGGCTAGAATGAGATATTGGACTGGGTTTTTAGTAATTAGTGGAAATGGATGCTCATGTGTATACAAAAATAGATCAAATTCATCAAAATGCTTGTAAAGTCTAGAAAATTGATGTGTGATGGAATCCCAAGAATAGCTAGAATTGATGAAGATAAGGTAGCAAAGTTCTTGGTCTAGTATTTTTTCTAGGAATGGGTTGAATTGGGGTTGAATGATTATATGAATTTGGTTAGATCTATCGGGTTGGGATTTCATGTAAAATTTCATCCATGAATTGCATAAATTATGACATGGATAAAACCAAGGATGAAAAGGAAAGGATTATATTTATAAGTTATGGGATTGACAAGATAGAAGATGAATTTGTATCACTAATTTGGATTTAACCAATTTAGTTGAATCATCATGAGTGTTTAATAACTAATAATTAAGTTTTAAAAAAGAGTAGAGAGAGACCTGAAGTTGAATCTTATAGTCTCTATCGATTTGGATGTTACTTTCTAGTATAAGGGCTAGAACTCTTATAAACATTCATATTTTATGAAAATGAACTTGTTTAGGAAGCATCATTTAAGAGTGAGGAAAATTTTTGTTGGATGTTTGGAAAGATTTTATTTTTCTTGTTTGATTTTTTGATGCATATGGCTAATTTGGTTTGAATTTAAAAATGTGTGCTTGCTGATTTTGAAGTTGAGAGTTTTGTTTGGCAAGCTCTTCTTGCCTGATTTGTGTTTGGACAAGGATTCTAAAATGAAAAAGAAACAATGTTATTGATTGAAATGAAATTACTGAAATCAAATAAATTAAAATATATTTTTTATTCTATGAAATATTTATACATGAAATTTCAGCTGAAACTAAAGCTAAATATAAATTATGTAGTTGATTTTTTTGAATTTAAAAGTGCAAAAAAATATCTATGTTTATTAAAAATGAATGTTTCAATTTTTTATTTTTAAGTGAATGTAATGAACTACTAATGTATGTTTTAAACACTAAATATGCAAATATAAACTAAAATTTATATTTTGTATATATGTAATGTAATTTATGAAATATGAAAACCGATTTGTGGGTGTAAAACTAAATTCCATTTTTCTATTTTTGATTGTTATTAATTTAAGTGTAACTTGATTTAATATGAAACTAAATTTATTATAATGAGTTTTTATTTTATGATTCAAGGCCATGTTTTGGATGGATTTCCTTAACATTTAAGAAGATAAAATGATTCTAAATGATATTTATCTTTTGGGTTTTTGTGGAATTTTCTATGCAAATGTGATTGGAAGTTGTTTTTTTTGTGTTTTATGTGGAATTGTATCTTATAGAAGCTATAATTTAAAGTTTTTGTTGGAAATAATTTTTTTCATAAGTTTACCTATCTATTATAATTCAACATGAAAACTACCATACTTTTAGACATACTGTATATGAATACAACTATAAATGGTGGAATAGATTTTCAACTCAAATAGGGAGCAATATGATTTTTTTTTTAATGTTTTTTTATTACTTTCTTGAATGGAAGATAATATAGTTAAAAAAATATATCTAATCTACTAATAAAATTAAAAATAATAAATAAAAACTAAATTTTCCAACATGAATAAAACATAATATTGTTAGAGAATATGATATTGGTGAGATCAATTTATCCTTATGGTGCTAAGATAATTTATATTACTCGATAAATGAATCATAAATTTTCTAACAAGAAGAAACACAAAGAAGATGAAGGTAAAATCACAAACTGAAGAAGGATATATTTGAAAAATGGTTAGTTACTCATAAAAAACAGAGTATTGTGTTTCAAGCTCATGGATTTACTCCTTAAATTCATGTGGGTGACCCAAAGATTACTATGAAACTTTGGATGAATTATTTAAAAACAATAGAAGTTATACTATGGTTCTCTAAAACCTAAATGCTCAAATCTTATTACAAATTTCAAATCTAAAAATCAATGAAAAAGGATTTGTTTTTAATGAGAAGAGGTTGCATGTGGGAGTTAACTAAATCTTAACTAATATTTTATTGTATTTAAATTGAAGTTAGATAATATTAAATTGAATATGAATAAGAGTGTAGTGAAATATTAGAAAGGTAATTTCAATAGAAAAGGATAAGAACATGAGTTAATTTTTTTTTTTAAATGGATGAAAATGTATGTCCCAAGAGTGAGTTTGAAATCACATGTAATGGTGTAAAAACCACCACTTAGTGTAAGTGGCAGTTACATAACCACTGCATCATTTACCAAAACCATCAGGGTGGTTTGCAAAATTATAGTAATAATGGAAAAAATAATATACCAGTTTCACAAAATGTCACAATGATTTTATTGTTCCCTAAATTGGTTAATAATTTAAAGGAAAAATACTAATAATAATACATGTTTGTTATTCATCATGGCAAGAAAAGGGGAAAAAGACAAAGAAGGAGAAGACCAAGTCCAAGATTTTTTTATGGATGTCCTTGCATCATCACCAAATATTGTAGAATGTTGCACCATGAAAAAATGGGGTGTGTGTGTGTGTGTGTGTGTGTGTGTGTGTGTGTGTGTGTGTGTGTGTGTGTGTGTGTGTGTGTGTGTGTGTGTGTGTGTGTGTGTGTGTGTGTGTGTGTGTGTGTGTGTGTGTGTAGGTATATAAATTTATCATTTGGGGTCTATGGAATGATCATTCTTAATTACCCGTAGTTCTTAATTTTGTCTAAAACTTATCTCATTGTGACAATTACATTTGGATGGCTGTTACTATCAAATTTTGTTCAAGGCTCTATTTCTCTATTTTATAACATAATTTATTTTGTGATCATTATTTTTTTGGCATACTAATAATAAAATATCCCACCTTTTTTGCATGTTCATATTCTCTATTAGTATAGCTATGAAATCCAAGTGATCTAATTATAAGAAAGAATGTTTTTAAGTAGAACCTAATTGAGTTTTGGAAAATTATCTTCCATTAACATAATTTAGGAAATGAATAAAATCATGTTAAACTAATACTCTCTATATTATGTTCACTTTTATTTTGTGAGCTTGGTTGATGACATAAAACCTAGGTTGTTTAATTCTAAAGATTTAGTGGATAAAACCAACCAAATCAATACAAAGGAAGAAATGACTTTATAAAAGATTCTATTGTTTGAAGGTATCAAAAACGAAAATGTTTTTAAACTAATGGCCACCAATATAGTTTGGGATCAACTAATATCTATGATGGGTGAAATTTATTTTTTGGATACATACTACAAGACATGATATACCCTAGGCAATCTCCTATTATAATTAACACACAAAAATTTACCTAACTAATGGGAGTTTAGATGATCAAATTTATGGCTAAAAACACTTAAATTTTAGAAACATGTGGAATGATCTAGGTTCAATATTGATAAGTGTCTTGATTAGGTGTGTATGCTTATTAAGGTCATGGTTGTGGACCATATTTATAAATGGTAGAATATTTATTCCATTCACTCCAATCTAGAGATAAACACCAATGCATTCATGGTTTCATATCTAATGTAATTGTTTGTTTCTATGATGATGGGATTTCATCTTATTTTGGATGAGTTACATAAATAAGTGTAAAATTATGAATATTTAAATTTTATAAATATGTCTAAATTAATAATATATGAGTGTAAGAGAATATTTTCAAATACGCTTTATGATTTTTATAAAATACCAAAAGACTAATATACTTATCTTGTTATTATTTCACTTGGATCTAAGATTATCTGTAAGTGACAAGGAATGAAACTTTGTCAAAAGTTTCTCAAATGTGTAAGTTGACTGTTCAAACCTACCTAGATGTATTTGGTAGAGGATATACACCTTTAGGAATCTAGATTCATCTAATGTCTACCAAAAACATCCTTATAAGATGTGTTAGACTAATTTTATTCGAAACATTGTTATTTCATTTAAACCATTGATCTATGTAATATCACAACCACTCTGCTATGCACAGGCCTAGATTTATGTCTCCTTAAATTTATATATCTAGTTTCACTTTCAACACTAGGTTTACCTATAAAGGGAATGAAAAATATGAGTTGATTTGAGCCCAACAATGCCCCATTGAGTGGTTAAGCACTACCTACATTTCCAATACTTTGAAAAGAGCTCAAACCACATGTAATTCTCCTAGTTAAATGTATGTGTGAAACAATGATACTTTATTATGGATATAACCTAACATTGGATTTCAACATTGAACAATATCCAAAATTTACTTGGCTTAAATTCTTCAGATTTGGTCAAGGCCTACTCTTGTGTTGGGTTTTCTATTTGGAAGCTTGAGGTTTTTCCTTCTCAATGTAGATATGTCTAAATTTTCTCTTGGTAGGATATATATATATATATATATATATATATATATATATATATATATATATAGTATTATATCTAATATGTATAAATAGTTGAATATTTTTATAACTTTTTCATCCATCGACAAGAAAAATGTATGTCCCAACCCATAGAAAAGATTTGAATTTAGTAAAATGACCTCTACAAGGCATGCAGATAGATCCATTACATGTGGATCGATTATGACTAGAGGCATCCACAAATTTGAAAAAAACATTGATATGATGATCAAGAGATAGTCTAATCATGATAATATGAAAATTAGGAATATAATAGAGAATAATTATAGGTGATTAATATAAAATTGATAAGGTTGGCAAACATAAGGTGAATTGATATGAAGGATTTTGGAAAAGAGTCATATGTATACATAAAATTTATGAATGATAATATATGTCAATATTGACATTTTAATGCCAGATTTGTGTATAAAAATTCCCCCATTTTATTATAGTATTGATAATGCTAGACTAAAATGATAAATATATTATATACCTTAGTGTGTAACCACACATTATCTTTGGGATAAGGCTATGAGTGTTCAAAATTATCCATGAAAATAGGCAATTAATCATGCAATAATTAATTTCCATATATAATATAAAATTTGAATTAAAATAAATCAATAAATTATTTAAAATTTGATGAGAAAGCAAGGAATACACTATAAGTAGGAAAACTTTATGTCATTCTAAAACATTGGAAATAAGGGTAATTATGCCCCAAGGTGATCCAATGTGTAAAACATGGTTTGGTAAAATAAATGTCCCAATCCTTATGAAGATGGATAAGTTCTTTGAGGATGTAGAATCTCAATCGCATTCTCATTTTACTAATACTAAGACTATAATAGGTGTAATATGGAAATGTGGAGATTGATAATAGGCTCATATGTAAATGCGTAACTCCATACTAGGTTTATATGTAAATATGAATCGACTAAATTAATTATTGCAAATATATTTTAGATTAAAAAGTCTACCTTTAGTGTCTTCATTATTAAATTGAAAATATAAAAATGAAAGAATGAACAACATGCATGCCCCATAATCTTATCTAACTATCCCAATATAATGTAGAATGTCATAAATATATATGTCACTCTACCCCCAAATCTAATAAATGTGATATCATGTCACTCTTTTACTTGTAAAATAGCTCCATATGCATTGCATATGCCCTCAAGTTTGTCTCAATATGTATATAAATATTCCATAACCGGAACCAACATAATATTTTAACCTAATTTTAACCCACTAACATATAATATGTCCCATAATTCTAAATTATTTATGTATAGAGGATTGAATATCTAGATAAGTCCCATTAGTATTCCCCCATTTTTAGGTGAGGGATGTATCATAATAACTACTCATATCAAAATAAAAAAATTAAACACATCATGTTATATAAAAATATATGTGTGTAAAGCATGTATTAACATGAGGATTATATGTCATCATAGTGTGATTATATCATATTCATATATATATATATATATATATATTGTTCTAAGTCTTAAAAATGTCATGTCATAATGGATATATGCACGAAATAATAAGGTATGCATGATATAAATCATGAAACAACACACAAGTATACATATGTGTGATATGGATGATAACACCATAAGCTCAACAGATAATTATAGATTCATCCACACATAAGCAAAAAGATATTTCCATAATTTAAAAAATGGGAGGACACAACATATCACACAATGTAACCTAAAATAAGAGTCACACATATTACACTTAATAAACATGTAATTTAACATAAGGCAAGAACCACACACAATGAATATTCAATGTCACATAATGAAAGAGTTGTATACAATTGAATACACACTTAAAGATCACATAATGAAAAATTTAAAAGTAAATATGCTTGAGAGCATGTTATGTAACACAAATGTCACATAACATAAAAAGCAATAAAATCAAGCAGGCATAGAACAAGCAAAGTTATTCTACACTATAACTATATATAATCATTGCACGTGGTAAAGTATGATACATTTTTTTATCACTATAGGTAGCATAATTAATTGAAAGACATGTATAATAATTATAAGTTACCTCAAAATGATAAAAATAAGGGCCATAGAAATATTTAACTTGAATATATGTACCAAATAGAAGCCCCTGATGTAATAATTACCTAATGTAGGGAGGGTAGCCCACTAGGTGTATGAATTTCATGTATTTGAACATCCATGTCATATGAAACCTATATGTCCTATAAATCACTCATGTATAACTTTAAATATATGTGCATATGAAAAATAATATTTTATCTAACATAATATGATAAAAAACATAAATGAAAAAGTGTATAATGGAAATACATGTCATGCATCGATCTTGATTTTTATTTTTATGAATATTTTATTTTTTAATTTTTTGAATATGAATTATGTGAAATTTACAAGCCCAAAAACACATCTAATTTATTTGTATAGTCAAATGGTGGATCTAAAAATAGGTTACTCAATTTTGGATATATAGAAATGTCAATTACCCATATATTTTATCCTAAATTGATATCTCACATGAACAAACTATAGAAATAAAAAAATTGAATGCAAAAATCTAATATTTATATCTAGGTAATAAATGACATCTTATTATGATTTAACATATTCAATCATGTGAAATACATACAATAATAACTATACATCCAAGGGTTAGAAAGAACATATCTTATATGTCAGGTTGTCTTGGGTTATCATCATTTACCAGATTTCTCTCAACCTTATAACTCAGTTCTATGTTTTGATCTTTTGGATTTTGACTATTTTTACTACCCAGACACTTCTGTCAAATTCTAGACACTTCCATTGACATTAGTTTCCTCTTTTGGACATTTTTGTCTTACCTAAAATATAGACTCTTTTCTATAATTAAAAGTTTAGTTTTTTTGGTTTTTTCACCTTTATACTAATATATTTGTATCATGCACATAGGATATTTATTACTATTTATAGATCAAAACCCTAGCTCTTCACATTATGTCTTTGTACCTTGCCAAAAATGGGTTAATGGGATCATGGTGTAGAGATGACCTTAATAACCCCTCTATTAAAGAGAATTTCCTACATAGCCAATACTCCAAGTAGGGTCTCAAAAATATTTAGTTCTCCCTTAGGTATTGGATTTTGTGTGAAAAAGGGTGTAATATTCTATATTCAATGACATGTAATGATCCATCTTCCAACTTGACAAATACTACTCATGGATTTTTCTTTGAGTGCTTCAGACATGTAATATGATGTCTCTTATGATTAATATATAAATAGGGAAGAATAGGGTATTATAAATTAGTTGTGTAATTGGTTGAATGAGATTAAATAGGTTCTTGCTTGATAATTTCTAGATGAATAATGAGTAAGATTAGATTTGTATTTATATCAAACCATTTGAAATTATCTCATAGAAGGATTAAATAAAATAAAGAAGATGACCCATAAGATTTGAAATATTTTCAAATTATTTGAATTTTAAGGACCAAACACTTGATAATAATATGGATAGTTGCATTGATGCAAGTGTCCCTACATGGGACACAAGTGTCCAGCATGCTACTAACCTACTAAGGATTTGAAAATAATAGTGAAAGTTATATATCATGTTTTAGGATTTTTGCATAGTATAAGAGATTGGGGTCATAAAAAATGATAGGGTGAGACCATAAGATAAGAAATTAAGCATAGTTAGATGGTAAATATGATCTTTTTGGTAGCAGGAAGGTCTATAATCAAAGGGTGGATCCATTATACATGTTTATCAAGTATACAAGATAGATGATATATAAATCATATTTTATTATCAACAACATATATCTTCATCATCATTGTCATCATACCATTGTTTATATATGATTTTCACCTTTCCATTTTCTCTTTCATAGAGTTTTTGAATACACACCATATGTTATTACACTATATATAAATGCTCATCTTGTGTCTAAGTGAATATTAAATTTTTACTTGTCCTTGGATACTTGATTATTTGGTTATCATTATTTCCATTTTGGAATATTTTTATTGTAATATTCTCAAATTTGAAATTAATTCACTTATTAAGTGCATCTATTGTAGGGTTCATCTTTTCTAGCCATTTTTTACCTAAGGTATCATGTGATTTTTCTCTTGCGTAACAACCCCACTGGGTTTTACTAGAATAAGGTAATTTCTTTTAAAAATACATAACTTCAACTAATATATTCTATCATGATGAAACCTACAAGAGTGATATTTAACTAAATACATTATTTTCAAATAATAATACAAAGGTATATATCTAATCTATTTATCTAATGATCATAATCATATTATCAATATCGAGAATAGCTATAATGCTGATTAAAAAAATAAAGACTAAATTTAATTCATAAAAAGTATCATTACAAATTCAACCACAACTAATAAAATATTATATCCAACTATTATAATTGTACATATGAATAGAAAGTATAGTTTCAACATAATAAATGTCTTACTAATAATATACAATGATATAAAGATACATGTAGCATGTGAGTCTCAACAAACTCGTAATATCCGTAATTAATCTTAAGTGTAGTCTCTAGTGTAGTACTATTGAGGGGAGGGAGTGCATCCCCTAAGTGATTTTCCACACTAACCATGGACCATAAATCCCCCACACAATCACCCAACTAAGGAATGGCCATCCCTTCATTAATGAGTAGATAATCATGGTACATGAATCTAGAGTAATAAACTAGAACCTATGTGCTATAGAATAACTAATACATGATGTATACCATAAAGAAAATAATTTTAATATGATATCATGAAAACATGTAAACTAAATCAAATAGATGAAATGATAATATTTAACTATAAATACTACTTTGACCAAATTTTTAATAGATTTATTGATCACGAGGATCAACCAATTTCATACACACCACTCAATCAGATTACACCTTATCTATGCATTAGTGACACTAATTAAGTGAGTATGGAATCCATCAAAATACTTTTTTAGGGTCATTAATGACTTCAAGTTACCAAATATTTACCTTGATATTTGGTCTATATATATAAAATATAAAAACTAATAGATTCATATATAATATTCCTTATAAGCAGATAACTGATTGATAAAGAAATACATATCAAATACATTCATTTATTCTATCAAATTTAATGTAATGAATCCAAATCATCTAATTTATTACTATACTTATAAAAATATTTCAAAAAAATTCATTAATAAAATCATACCAGCTAGGTAAGAAATATATCTAGACTTCAAGTTACCAAATATTTAACTTGTAAGTTCAAATGTTATGTCATCTATCTAAATAACATAAATATATAGTTTAATGTTTATATACCAAAATTACAATAATAATCCACTCAAAACACATAATATTAATATGAATTGTATTCAATCTCAAATACTACATATTCATATGTTTTTTTCAACCATTAAATACATATTTAAATTTAGTTTAAATAACAAATTTCTTCAATTTCCCTTGTTATATTATGCATTGTTTTTAAGAATTAAATGGAACAGGTAAATCTATATATGGCATACATTAATTTGAATTTTATTCAATTAATCAATTCACATATATCCTATATATCTATTTAATTATACCATCATTCATCTAAATCATTTAATGTAATTCATACACAACTAGTATAAATATACATTGTATACATTATACTCCAATTAGACAATCTATGTCCATTAACTAGAGTATCATGTATAACTAAATAATCCACTAATCATTTTCACCAATTATTCATAATATAAATCAGCTCAAAACTATAATACTTCAGCTATTTAATTTATTATTATACTCAATATTCATGATTTGTATAACAAATGTATGTAGACAAATATTCAAACTCTGCCAACTATATTACACAAGTTCCTTTATGTTGACAAACATAATATAATCAATTAATAGACCTAACCAATAATTATAAAATCACAGTCATAATAGAACCTTAGAAAACTATATAAATGAGTTTTTTATATAGAATATGTATATAAATGATAAGACATACAAACTCATAAATATTCTAGTCATATATATTTGTAAATGGGTCTCTAGAACATATGGATGTCTATATATAAAATCTAATACACAATGAATCCATCCTAGGTTCTCATAAGATAAATATGATCATTTATATTAGGTTTTAAACCCATAAATGCTTATAGGAAGGTTTGTTGATTTTCCTTCATACTGTAATGGGAAAAACTCTAATATAAACCAAGTGAATTCTCAACTGCTTAAAAATCATCGAAATAAATCTCATATGAATTCAAAATAGTATAAAATAAGACTTTTTTACATTTAAAATAATCTCACATTCTGTCTTAAGATTATAACCAATTGACTTCCCCACTAATTTCTCATTATTAATATTGATTTAAAAACATATATATAAAATAAATGCCACAATATTTAATTATATATGTATATATATATACATTAGTATGTATATATCATGGCCAATAAAGTCCTGTAGAATATATTTACATATCCAATTTTTATATAAGTCTTACAAACTGTATTCATTCTATTCTGACTTAGAAAGAAATTCTATGAAATCTTAAAAGCCTATAATTAGGTTTTTAAAATGTACAACCTAGTCCTATAAGGGTTTATTTCATCCTAATTTGGTATATATTCTAGCCATACCCTTAACTTGGGTATACTCTTAATCATGGTTTGATTCATAATGAACTAGTAATTTTTATAAATATTGATGGAGATTTAATTGATATAAAATGAAAGAACTAAGTTTAAACTAAACCCCTTTTATCTAATAACCCAATTTAATGAAATCCATATAATTATGAATTTCTCTAGGGTTTGAGTCCAACTATACGACATAGGATTCCCTCATTAAAACTTAGTATCATATAAATAAATGGGAAAAGATTTTATACCTATGGCCATTTGACTTAGGGTTTTTAGGGTTATATGCTTGGTTATGTGGATGACCAAGCCATACACAAGGCTAAGCATTTAGCCCTTTAAAAAAAAATCATAATAATGAAATAAACAAAAAATCTTAAATTTTTTTAATAGAATTCATCATTGATTCCATATAACATATGAAATAATTTTAACCAAATGATAATATCTGGTATCCTTTCTCCAAATTTATCCAACCCTTTTCTTCTCCTCTCTCTGTCATGTGTGTCATGTCTTCCTAGGCCTCCTTATTTTCCATTTTATCCATCTTCATGTTATTTGCATGGCAATAGAACTCTCCCCTTTATTTTCCATTATTTCATGTGCTCATTATGAGCCCAATGAATAAAAATTCACATGAAAAACTTAACTCATAGTGTACTGATTAAAACTAAGTGTTTTCTCCAAGCATAACCAAAATGAAATATTTGTTTAGCAGAATGAGCTAATAACACAAGTTAACACCTAGCTAAAACTTAACCCTAATCTCAAACATTTCAAATTAAAACAATGATAACTCCTTTAAACTTTATGCATGATAATATTGAATTCACTTTTTAGAAATGTTATTGACTTTCTCAAAAGTCTTCAAAACATTACAATTTACATAATAATATTAATAATGAAATTGACCTTTTTAATGTCAAATTTGTAAAATTCAATCAAACATTATAAAATTAATCAAACATAATGACTTTTCAAATTGATTTGATCTCTATGATTATTTAACAATGTTTTTAACTTTTATAAAATTCATTTATTTTTAATAATAATAACCTTATAAGTTCTATATGTATCAACATGGTACTAAATAATAGTATAGGTTAAGCATGATATTAATAATCACCGTTAACACATAAATAAACCAAAGTAATAGAGTACCTTCTACTAATAATATAAAAATGTACACTAATCAAAATATTATCATACAACATCCACTTATATCTAAAGATAGTAGAAAGTCATAATAAATACACACATGGATTACCAACACTCAATATAGCACACCACCATATGAGATAATATAAGTATAATAACATAATGTAACACATAATCATATTCAATAATAACAACCATAATTATAAATAAAACCAAGTATTAGCTATCAAATAAAGCAATGAATATAAAATCATGTTAAATTATCATCATGTGTGTGGGGTTTCCTAGTCTCTAATTTGTCATCCCCCAAAGTATCCATCTATGTTACTCTCTCTGATCATTCCCTCCCTCCATCACACTCTAAGGGATGGATCTATCCTACATACACCTAACAAAAATGAAGGTAATTATCCCTAAATAATATTAAATCCATAATATATTATTGTAATAAACTAAATAACTTGATCATCATATAAATAATATGAAAGTACAACTAACTCCATAGTTAACAATCATGTAAATTAAGTAACATATAACTATCCATACATCAACACATGAAATCTAGCTTAAATAAAAGAATAGTTAGTCAAATAATAACCATAAAATCCACTAATAAATAGTTTATTAGGTCTATAGAGGAAATTAGGATGTGGCATCCTTCCCCCCTTAAGTTGGTCATTGTTTTGATGACACTTATTCAAGCATAAGCTATGAAATTAAATATTATTCAATAGAAAATAAAATAATATTTAGTAACATAGTAAGTAAAAAAATATGGAAACAACCTATAAATATCATCATAATCCTCCTAAGTGGCATTATCTTTATAATATTGGTCCCACTGAACCATGCACTATGAAACTTATCTATTTTACAAACTAAGTTTGAGTGTCAATTATTCTAATTGGTTCTATTGTGACCACCCTAAGATCTAAAACCTATAAAGAATTCCAATCCAACATATATGAAGGATCAACAGCATACTTTTTAATATAGGACACATGAAAAACACTATGCAAAAGAGCTAGAAATGGTGAGAATGCAATAATATACACTATAAGATTGACCACTTCTAGAACCTATAAGGGTCCAGCATATCTAGGTAAAAGTTTAGTTGATTTCCCAGAATCAATATTTTTTGAGGCTTAACCCACAGAAATACTTTATCACTAACAGAAAACTATCTTACTATTCTCTTCAAATCAGCATAACTTTTATGTCTATCATTGGCCTCAACCAACCTCTACTCAATTTTTCTAACTTGGTCTTCTATATCCATAAGCATCTCAAGTCCAAAGACTACCATGTCCTCTAACTTGTCCCAAATAATTAGTGTTCTACACCTCCTTCTATATAATGCCTCAAATGGATCCATTTTAAACACTGATTGGTATGAGTTGTTGTAAGAAAACTCAATCAATGGAAGGTATTATTCAAACTTTTATTATTGATACATGTAATAAATTATAAGGAGATCTTATAAAACTTGGTTAACTCTCTCTATCTATCCATCTATTTTTGGGTGATAAGCAATGCTAAAATTTAACTACATACCCAAAGTTAAATTCAAAGTCAACTAAAATTGATAAGTCATTCTTATATCTTGATCTAAAATGATATTTTATATAAATCCATGCAATCAATACAACTCTTTTATTAATATCTTTACAAGCATTGGTGCATCATCTATCAAATTACCTAGTATAAAGTGAGATACCTTAGTTAGTTTGTTAGTTATAACCAAGATCACATCATGTTAGTTTCATGATAATGGTAAACTTTAGATAAAGTCCATGTTAATCACCTACCACTTTTATTCTATTATATCATGAGGATATAGAAACTCTACCAGAATAACATGTTCATCTTTCACATGCTGACATTTCAAACCAAAAAACACAAAATCCATTGCATCCTAGAGAGGTCTTAGGTCAACCATGAGCTTGGTTACACTTGGATGTCCTAAATAATGGGGATTGTGCAATTCCTTTATCATCGTGATCTTTAAATTCTCTCTACTAGGCACATAAATCCTACCATTGTACCTCAAAATACCATCACTATCTAACTTGAATCTTTTATACTTAGGATTCTGAGCATTATCTGATAATGATTTCTTAACATGATCATAGAATTCATCTCTTAGAGAGAATTTGATTACCTAAACATGAAAATTATTCTTGATATTAGCCAAAGATTTTATGTACCTATTGAGGTCAACATACCCCCATTTTTGAAAATTAGGACCCTTGAGATATTTTGAAACTCATCCCTAAAAACATGACATGTTCTAAACATCATTAGAATTTTAAGATCATCCACTTTTGATAAAGACTAGCTTATTGAGTTATGTTTTTCTTTAAGCTTGACTAACATTGATAATTATTGATCTTCATGTCTTTAAATAATATGTTCCCATTTTGTCCTTTCTCATGGATTCATGTTCTAAAACCCTAAAACAAACCCTTAGTTTAGATTTGAAATTGGTGGGAATTAATTAGTAGGAGAATTTTAAATTTATTTTGGACTTGAGCACAAGTTTCATGTTTAAAGCTTGGTCATGTTTTTTTAACACAACTGAAAATTTAGCCTTAAATATGTTTGGTCCCCTTTATTATCTTCCCTATTAGTTCCTTATTATTTTTAATTGAGTTTAATATTCAATTTTTTAGGGTCCCTTTTATTTTCTAACATGTTCCCTTTGTTATCCTTTAAGCCTAATGTTTTAATCCTAAGGCCCTAACATATTTATTAATATGAATGAGACTTTAGCCTTAACAATTTAGCCTAATTTTTTACTTTAATGTGGGTCCTAACTTAATTTCCTTGATTCTTTTTAGATCCAAAAACCCATGCTTCATCACAGGAGGATGATCCAACGAAGTGAGGAAGACCTAGGTATTAACTTAAAAAACATGTAAATTGCAAGATCTAATGATTCACACTTCCTCATGGCCTTTCAATCAAATGATGTGAATAAATCCTAACAAAGTTGAGCACTTATTCCTTTAGACCAATAATGTTCAAGCTCCAAATCACAATCAATGATTCTCACTTCATCATGGATCGAAGATCAAATGGAATGAGAAGATCATTAAAAAGTCAAAAGCCTAGGAGTTTCATGGACTTACCACATAACACTTCAGTATTCAAAGATTAAAAACAAAGGGGCATGTATGTCAAAAGGGACCAATCATGAGCAATCTCTTGGATCAAAATCAAATGACTCTCACTTCATCATGATTCTTGATCCAATGAAGTGAATTAAGTCTGAGATTATAAGAGGCCCTACGAAGGTGCCAATTGGTACTCTTTCATTGGGATACAAGAATTTGATGAGCTTAAATTTTACATTTGTGTGACCATTATTTAATGCCCATGAGGACATATTTGACATTTGTATGACCATCAACTTTAAGCCCATCAAACTAAAATCTTCACTAGCTTAAATTTGATGTTCACATGATCTTCATTCATGGTGCGCTAGTCATCAGACTGCAAATAGGCTAAACTGCAATATTGACAAAATATTTTCTCATGCAATATTATCTAGATTCTCTTGAAATTTAAACAATTTACTCACATGATATAAGGCTCAAAACCCATTAAATCTTGGAGTAAAATAGAAGTATAGATTTCAATATAAAATGTGGTCTTCAGACCTATTAGGCTAGATTTTGCATACACCCTGGACTGTATTATCAACAACATAGAATGCAAACCTTGAAAATTATCATAATATGTTCTTATATCCATACCAAGAGCTACACCACCACCATTCTTCTTATCTCAGCTGTTTCAACTCAATCGGAACCACTTTCCATTTCAGTCAAGGAATTCAACAAACTCTCTGCGCTTTCAACAGAATACAAATATGAGTTATCTCCATGTCTGGGCAGGACATATATATAAGGTATATGTATTGTGGTCATGTTTCTTCACTGGAGCCTCTTCACGTATACATGGCACCTTTATCTTTTCTATAACCTATTTAACCACACAATCGATTGTAGATGTGTCTCTGAGTAAAACAAAAGATTGAATTGAGCGTACTTGAAACTTCTTTATTGCAGAATGTCTCAAATGCTTCCTTTAGAGCCTCCTGAAAAATATTATGGTTCTGAAATCATTCAAAAACATAATGTGTGTACTTTTCATGCAATTCAACCAAATTCCACACAAATAGATTATTAGTCACTGCATCTTCTGCCTACTGAACTAGTGCTAATCCTTCTGCAATTACGTGCTGCTTAAAATTATGTGCAATTGGATCCAAGCCTTTGGTTACTTTATGAAATAGTTTAAACATTCTTGTAATATCATCTTGCTTGTCATTCCTAAGCAAGGCATGGACACTTGAGTTCACCTTTTCTAGGATTTGGTTCTCATAATGGACTAGTAGCTCATTTTGTACTTTATCTAATAAGTTCTGCTCACTGCTAGCATGCAAATAATGAGAAACTCTATCCTTCTGTAGTTGTAAAAATTCCTCAGCCTTCAACAAATAGTCTGGACAAGAATCCTCTATAATCCATGATATACTTTCATGTATGTTTTATGATCCATAGCCTTACTATATACATAAATTTGTTCACAGTTGGACTTACAAATACATATAAAGTTCAAAATTGTCTCATTCACTACAGAAGCACAAATAATTCGAATCAAACTTTCTTTAGAGATATACGCAAACCAAAAATTCTACACAGACTGATCACAAACTCAGAATTCTTATTACAATTATATGCATGACTCAGTTAACAAATGTCGCTCTAGATAAATACCTCTTCGACATACACATACATGCTTACACTCATGTTTCCATCCAGATTGTCATATCCAAACTGACCGCAAATAACTTATACAAGATTTATTTTAGTAATAATTCCTCATACTTCATTATACAGACATATATATACATCGATAGGCCAAAAAGGCCTTGTGTCTTTTGTGCAGACCTTCCTCTTCTCTACATTCCTCTCTCATGAATTTTCTCTTTTTTCTTTTTTTTTTAAAAGCCTCCTCTCTAACTTATACACCCAACTTGGGCTCAAGATAAAACAAAAATAGTTTTCAATTTGTAAAAACATACCAAGGTTGAAATATTTTCAATCACTCCTCCCTTATTTCCTCAACAGCCCCAACAATTATTTTTTTATCTTTATTTTTTTACAATTACTCCTTATTAACAACATATTAGAGGGAAAATACAATAAATTGAATTTGAATTTAATCATGACCATGTCCTGCCAAGATGTATGTAGATGCTCCTGCATCATATTCTCCTTGTAGAAAAGATTTGAACCTTAGTTCAAATGAGATGCTTCCTCCATGCACTAGTCTTCACTCTATACCTGGATCCCAAGGTCTTGTTACCAATACCAATGCTTGTCTTTGTTTGAAATAGTCTTTGTCCTTCATCTTGCTATTATTTGTCTTTAGATATGTCCTTCTTCTCATTTCTTTCTCAACTGCCATCTCCCACTTCCATGCTTCTTCATCTTCATACATGTCTTCTAGATCTTTTTGTTGTTGTTCTTATTTCATGAGCTTCTCCAATGACTCATGTATGTCACTCACTTTAACAACCTTCATACCTATATAAAAAACATTCAAAGCCACCTTAGAATCAAAATCTTTAGGCCATGAAGCCTCTTGGCTGTCTTCACATTCTTGCTCCTTGATCAAAACTGTCTTTGTCTCTTGGGTTTGCTCTTGTCTTGTTTCACTCTTCCCAATGCTATCTTCACCATGGCTTGTACCTATATGTAGCTCTCTTGAAGAACTAAATAACTCTTTTAACATTCTCATTTCCTCCTTTAGTGAGATCTCATATATCCCACCATTCTCTTCATCAAACTTGGGTCCTTCATTCTTAAGGATTACTTGTCCTTCATCTCTTATCTCATCTTTTCTTAGCTCTTGCCTCAATTCATTTCCCATCTGATCAATGGTGCCACCATGTTGATATGTGCCTCTACACAACTCTTCTATCCTCTTCAACTCTTCAGTCAACACAAGCTCATCCAAATCTTCATGTCCTATATCAGACTTAGGACCAAATTGTCTTTCATCCTCTATAAATACATTCATCCACTCCATGGTTTCTTCATACAAGTCAACTTCTTCATCAACATCAATATACTTATCAAATACAATTACAGTATCCTTACCTTTTGTCTCCTTTCTCTCTTTAATCTCTGCTTGAAGCCATCTTGTTTGTTCTTTGGTTTCAATGAGGCATTGCTTTGCTGCATACTCTTCCCTTTCCTCATCATCCATCCATTTGGAATTCTCTCCTTGTTGCATATTATTCCACATTGCCACTTTCCATTTTTCATTTCTCATGAGAAGATCATTAAAGGATTCAAAAACATCATCATAAACAATTTGTTTACCTTTTACCTCTTTGGTATACCTCTCAAGCATCCTGTCTTCATGGAATGCCTCTTCCATACTCACCATCTCACCTTCATTCTCTTAGTTGCTTGAATCACCTTCAATCCTCTTCCATTGACTTCTTGGTGTTGCTGTCTCAACACTCACATCTTCACTCTTTGCCTTCTTAGGCACCCACATTTGATTCTTTCTCTTATCAATTGACTTCACAAGCCATTTAGGCATCCTGTAACCATGCTCCTTTGACAATACTAAAAAACCAACCTTGTTTGTCCTTTTATTTTCTTGCACATCTACATTCATATTAGGAATATGAGAAAAATCAATCTTATAAGGTAAACTTTCCTGCTTGCTTACTTGTTGCTTGCTTGTGTGCTTCTTCAACCATTTTGGCATTATGTACCCATGGTCAACTGATTTGTGTGAGGACTTCATCTTCCTCTTGCCTCTTCTAACCTATGTATTAACATCTTCATGTTCACAATAACAATCAAAATTAGGTCTTAACACTTCATTTACCTCTTTGATAGCTTGTTCCATGGAGTAATATTTCTCTCCCTTTGTGCTTGGGTATTCTCTTACCTCTTCTTGGCATTCAATGACATCATGGAATTCATCTTCATCTTCCATCTCTCCTCTTGCTTGTATGGGTTCCTCACCCCCAGGAAAGACGATACGTTGTCTCTGTTGCTTTGCCTGAAAGAAAAGATTATATTGAAATGTCATTGGGTTCATGTGTTTAGGTTTCTCCTGTCATAGTGATTTCTCAAACATGTTTAATTCAAAGTTGTTAGTGAACAAACTCAGTGCCCATAGAATCTTACAAGGCATATCTGATGAAATTTCACTGCGTACATTTTCCAAGGTTAATGCTGTCTCAAATGATGTACAGGGACTCACGAGAACTGGAATCATGAACTAAGAATTTTGGTCCTTCAGCAGCAAATAGAAGAATTGGGATGGTCTTCCTCCAGTGACAAAATTTTTTTTGCTACATTTTTGAAGTTGCTCTGATACCAAAATTGGTGCGCTGGTCATCAGACTGCAAATAGGCTAAACTGCAATATTGACAAAATATTTTCTCATGCAATATTATCTAGATTCTCTTGAAATTTGGATAGTTTACTCACATGATATAAGGCTCAAAACCCATTAAATGTTGGACAAAATAGAAGTATATATTTCAAGATAAAATGTGGTCTTCAGACCTATTTGGCTAGATTCTACATACACCTTGGACTGTATTATCAACAACATAGAATGTAAACCTTGAAAATGATCATAATATGTTCTTATATCCATCCCAAGAGCTACACCACCACCATTATTCTTATCTTAGCTATTTCAACTCAACTAAAACCGCTTTCCATTTCAGTCAAGGAATTCAACGAACTCTTTGCGCTTTCAACAGACTACAAATATGAGTTATCTCTATGTCTGGGTAGGACATATACATATATATATATATATATATATATATATATATATATATATATATATATATATATATATATATATATAAGGTATATGTATTGTGGTCATGTTTCTTCACTATAGCCTCTTCACGTCTACATGGCACCTTTATCTTTTCTATAACCTATTTGACCACACAATTGATTGTAGATGTGTCTCTGAGTAAAACAAAAGATTGAATTGAGTGTACCTAAAACTTCTTTATTGCAGAATGTCTCAAATGCTTCCTTTAGAACCTCCTGAAAAAGATTATGGTTCTAAAATCATTTGACAACATAATGTGTGTACTTGTCATGAAATTTAACCACCTTTCACACAAATAGATTATTAGTCACTACATCTTCTGCCTACTGAACTAGTATTGATCCTTCTGCAATTACGTGCTGCTTAAAATTATGTGCAATTAGATCCAAGCCTTTGGTTACTTTATGAAACAGTTTAAAAATTCTTGTAGGATCATCTTTCTTGTCATTCCTAAGCAAGGCACGGACACCTGAGTTCACCTTTTCCAGGATTTGGTTCTCATAATGGACTAGTAGCTCATTTTGTACTTTATCTAATAAGTTTTGCTCACTGCTAGCATGCAAATAATGAGAAACTCTATCCTTCTTTAGTTGTAAACATTCCTCAGCCTTCAACAAATAGTCTGGACAAGAATCCTCTATAATCCATGATGTACTTTCATGTATGTTTTATGATCCATAGCCTTACTATATACATAAATTTGTTCACAGTCAGACTTACAAATACATATAAAGTTCAAAATTATCTCATTCGCTATAGAAGCACAAATAATTTGAATCAAACTTTATTTAGAGATCTATGCAAACCCAAAATTCTACGTAGGTTGATCACAAACTCAGACTTCTTATTAGAATTATATGCATGACTCAGTCAACAAATGTCGCTCTAGATAAATACCTCTTCGACGTACACATACATGCTTACACTCTTGTTTCCATCCAGATTGTCATATCCAAACTGACCATAGATAACTTACACAATATTTATTTTAGTAATAATTCCTCATACTTCATTATACAGACATATATATACATTGGCAGGCCAAAAAGGCCTTGTGTCTTTTGTGCAGACCTTCCTCTTCTCTACATTCCTCTCATGAATTTTCTTTTTTTTCTTTTTTTTTTTAAAGCCTCCTCTCTAACTTATACGCCCAACTTGGGCTCAAGATAAAATAAAAACAATTTTAAATTTGTAACAACATACCAAGGTTGAAATATTTTCAACCACTCCTCCCTTATTTCCTCAACAGCCCCAACAATTATTTTTTATCTTTATTTTTTTACAATTACTCCTTATTAATAGCATATTAGAGGGAAAATACAATAAATTGAATTTGAATTTAATCATGACCATGTCTTTCTAAGATGTATGTAGATGCTCCTGCATCAATTCAACATCCACGTGATCTTCATTTGACATCCATGAGGATGTATTTGACGTCTATGAGACCATAAAATTTAATCTAATGAATTGTTTTGCTTAAGACTAAGATTTACTCCAAAATGTTTCTAGAAAGCTCAAAAGTTACCTTATAGACTAATGAAAGCCATCAGAGGATGCTCAAACACTAAAAATATTTAAACTACAAATATTAAAATGATCTCAAAGGTCTAAATATTTGAAAAAATTAATTTAGTCTAAGTCTACACTTTAGGGTCCCCATTGCATTTGTTTAAATGTTATGAACCTTAGGCTAGAGACTTATCCTAAATATTATCTTAAATGGGTCTTTGTGTCATAAAACATAGACCAAATGCTTTTAATTAAAGGTTTTAGTGCATTTATTAATACATTAAAACTCTATTTGGCACTTGATCATCATATCATTTTGACCCTTTTGAGCATGTTCTATATGGTTAACATAGGTATTTTAGCCCAATGTATATGCTGTGTTTATTAAACACAATGCAAAATTTGGCTTAAATTATTTAGCCATGGCCCCCTTTGTATAAATTTAAGAGACTTAAGTATAAACATTTTAGCCTAAAACTCATTTCATGTTTAATAAACATAAAATGAACCTTGGCCTAAGATCCTATGGCTCACACTTCATTCCAAAAGGATGATCCAATGGTGTGAAGGCACCAAGGAATTTTTAATGAAGCTTTGAGAGTCCACGAGTTCAACAAGTGGCAAACTTGAATTCAATATGTGACTGACAAAGGTGCTACAGCTTAGGAAGCCTATAGAGGTATCAAGTGGCACAACCATAGGGATCGATAACAAAAGAGCCAATAATGACAAAGGTCCTATATCATGATCAATGGTTCATGGTCACTTATAGGATCTTGATCTGATAGTGTGAATTAAATAGGGCATTTTAAATGCTAATGGCTAATACTCAAAATGCATTTATGAAAAATGCTACAAAAAGTGCCAGATAGATGCCAAATAAGCACCATGAAAGCATAAAATGACAAAAACTAAGATCGTGTGTGCCCAAAATTGTAAAAGTATAAAGGAAAAAATACAAATCAAATCTGAGGCACGTATGAGCTGAAGTCCAGATACACCCTCACCATTAAAGCTTCAAAACCTAAAATGCTACATAAAAGAGACCCTAAGTGAACTCAATTAATCAAAAATTTAACTTGGGAAGAGCTTAATTATGATTTGAGTATAGAAGAGTTAGCACAAAGACCCATTGTAATCCACTAGTGAACAATTTGTAGAAGTAGAATTCATGGCAACTCATGGGCTATAATTGAATGAGGAAACAAAGCTCTATCTCTCCATGGATAACAAAGGAAGAGTCTTTAAGGATATTGAATTAGACACCACAGTCTTGAATAATGGAAAAAAGAATTGGTATGAGCTCTTATGAACCATAGAGGAGATGAATCCCATTACCAAAGAGGATTAAAGGATTGCTATGGTTAATAGGAGATACTATGATCTAGTCATAGTTCAAATGACCAACCTTCATCATGTTGCTACCAAACTAGAGGTACTTCACTGTATCGATGTGTTTACTCCAATTTTTGTAGACTATAGGATTAGAAATGATTAGATCATTCATGAAGGGATCTATAGGAGAGTTTTTTATATTTCCCCATTTGCCTTTAAAACATATTATAAGATCCAAATACCCCATGTGTACCTACCCATAATAAAGGAATGGACCAACCATAATGACTTGGAAATTATCCTTAGACCATGGTTACTCCAAGGGAACCATGTATTCATGGAATTTGAGGATAGGATTTCAATTTTATAGTTTAGGGAGGGAATTAGGGTTATCATGACCCTGCTAAATAGAGCATTAGAAGCCCCCTCAACTACCTATTTCAACAAGAACTAGGTCTCCTTTATATATTTCAAGGTAGAGAAAGATCTTATTCCTCAAGTAGGAGATATAATCAATGTCTTCCTAAAGATATAATTTACTACCATCAAAAGAAAGATAAACAAGTAGTTATTCTTGATGTCTTATCTACTATATGCCCTGCTTGCTTCTATCAAGATCCTAAACATAAAAAACTACTCTCCTAAAGGTAGAACCACCATCTCCCATCACTAATCAAAGTTGTACATCTTCAAGTACAAGAACCACATGTAATTCATTTGTGACTATGTATACCCTACCCTAGTAGAGGATATTATATGGTTTACCATGCCTAGGGTTTATCCATAGATCAATAAATATGTGGAATTGATAGGAGATATTTGGTTTTACCTAGATTTCACTATTATTAGAATTAAAGGAATCTTGACCTAACCCTACAAATTACCTATATACATTATTCTTAAGTTGGTAGAATGGGAAATCGCATACCAAATCCATCATGGTGTTGATGGAGTTTGTAAGGAGAAAAGGAAGGACCTTCTCCATCCCTTTACTTTAACAATTGGAAGGATAGTTCTACAAGATTAGAAATAGGTGGACATCATGTCTTATGAATAGGGAATCCCTTGTGTTCTAATTGGATGATCTCAGGTAGTGGGATATGAATAATGTGGTAGGAATGTGTCTAATAATGCAAACATATTATTTTTTCAATAAGGAAGAATAATGATGTGTACTATAATTGAAGGTGAGGGTAATCCAAACACCAATCCTCTAGTGGATCCAAATTAGTTTTCCATTGAGAAAACTATGAAGTTGGATCAGATCTTCACATCCATGCATGAAACTAGGGATTGAATCATGAACCTAAAATAAGAAGTGCATGGACATGTTGAGGATAATGTTTAAGAAGATACTAAAGATCATCCTACTAAGTAGGAAAACCCTCAAGAGTAGAGGTATGAGGAAATAACATAAGATGCAAGAGTTTAAGTAGATGCATAGTTGGCATATGATATAAAAAAGGTGAATCTACCCAAGTTATATGAACCATTTTGGGACGTGGAGCTAAAATGTGACTAGAAAAAATGGTGAAATATTTTGATATTCAAAATCAATCTGAAGTCACCAAAGTAGTCTAGGGAGCATATCATCTTGTTGGTGAAGTAACAACTAGGTGGGATAATAAGAAGCTCGAGATGAACATCAACTTTACCACCACCACTTGGGAACAATTTATGACATTGTTTATGTCATGATGGCTTTTTCAACTATATTTTGATAAGAAGTTGATGTATTTTTATAACCTTAATCAAGGAGACCTTTCTATGAATGAATACTAGGAACAATTCACCAATCTCATAAAGTATGTACCTCATTATCATGTATATGAGAGGTTTAGAATCAAGAAATTCATTATGGGATTAAAACCCCAAATTGAATGTGATTGGATTGGCATAGGCCATCTACCATAGATCAAGCCTTCAAGAAGGTAATCAGGTAGGAAAAGAAGCTAAAATATCTTTCCCAAGTCTGAGATAAGTATAAGAAAAAGTTTAGAACTTTGAAACTAATTTTCAAAGAGAAGAATTGTAAATAGAGTGGGAACTCCAAGAGATAGTTGAATAACCAAAATTCTAAGTTAAATAGTAGCTTAGGGAATACAAAACCTAAAAATGGTTTCAAGGGAGGTTTTAAGGGAACTGATAGTCTAATAAGAAAGGACCACTTAGAGGTTGCTTCATTTGTGAAGGTACTCATTACACTCTAGAGTGCACATTAGGTAAATCATATTGAGAAAATAAGGGTTTTGATTCATAATAGGGAACTTTTCTATAGCAGATTCATGCAATTATTGACAATCATCAAGCTAAGTTCCAAGCTTCTCCTATTGAACTATTAGGTATTTTATTTTATCATCTAGTTTCTATTTTGATTGACACTGGGGATACATAATGTTTTATTTCCCCTAGAATACTTAATAATTTGTCTATAAAAGCTAGAGTTATGATAAATGCATGGTTAGTACAATATAGGAATGAGACAAAGGTTAAGGTTGACAAGTGTCTAGTGGAAGCTCAGATTAGGTTTCCTAAGATCACTATAATAATGGATATGTTTGCTACATCATTAGGTTCATATGATGTGATCTTGGGAGTTAATTGGCTTGTAGAACATAAATCTAACTTTAATTTCTATCTAAAGAAGGTTGAGTGTCAAGATGATTTTGGAAATTAAAAATAACTTTAGGGTGAGAAAAGAGAGTTGAAGCGTAGGAACATTTATGTAATTCAACTCAATAGGGCTTAGAGGAAAGGATTATAAACATTTATTATTAAAATAAATGAGATGGATGAATCTAATGAATTATCCATCAAGGATTATCCTTTTCTAAGGAAATTTAAAGATGTGTTTCTAGAGTAATTACCTAGATTACCACCTAAACATGAGTTTGATTTCTTGATTAAAATCATACCTAGATCTGAAATATAATCCAAGGCACCATACAAGATGACAACTATTGAATTGGTTGAGTTGAAAGATCAACTTTAGAAGTTTTTATCAAAAAGGTTGATTTGACCAAGTGTATCACCATGGGGTGCAACATTGGTGTTCATTAAGAAGAAGGATGGTACTCTTTGCTTGTGTATTGATTATAGGATGTTGAACAAGGTGATAATCAAGAATAAATATCTATTTACTCTCATTGATGATCTTTTTGATCAGATGAGAGGGGAAACATTCTTTTCTAAGATTGATATTAGATTAGGGTATCATTAGTTGAGAATCCAAGATGAAGATATTCCCAAAAAAATGGTTAAAACTCAGTATGGACATTATGAGTTCATCATATTACCTTTTATGTTAATAAATGCTCTGGCAACATTTATGAATCTCATGAACATCATGTTTAGTGATTATCTAGACCACTTTGTGTTGGTTTTTGTATATGGCATCCTCATATATTCAAAGGATGATGAAGAACATATTCAACATCTAGAATTGGTTTTGTAACATTTGTGAAAGCACAAATTATATAGTAAGTTATCCAAGTGTGCTCTTTTCCAAAATAAAGTGAAATATTTGGGACATATTATCTCCATATATGGGGTTTTAGTTGATCCAATAAAGATAAGAGTCATAATGAAATGCCCAACACCTAAAAATGTGCATGATGTGAGGAGTTTTATGGAATTAGCAGGCTATTACATGGAATTTGTTCCAAATTTGTCAAATATAGCTAATCCATTTACCTCTCTTTAGTAAAAGAATTAGAGTTTTATTTAGTTAGATAAGTGCAAGAGTGCCTTTAAAGAGATGAAAAGGAGGATTACTTTAGTACTTGTGATAAGATCTTTTGATACTAATGGTTAATTCTTAGTGATCATGGATTGATTTGGGGATGGAATTGGAGGAGTTATTATACAAGATGGTTCATTTGTACCTATGAATCCAAAAACTTGAAGCCATATGAGGTGAATTATGCCCTTCATGATATCTAACTTATTGAAATAGTGCATGCCTTATAAGTTTGAATGAACTATTTATTGGGAAATAATTTGAGCTCAAGACTAAAAACTTATGACTCAAGTACATCTTCACTAAACCAAACTTGATTTCACATTAGAGATGTTGATTAGAATTATTATATGATTATGATTATGATATCAACTATATCAATGACAAGGAAAATAGAGTTAAATATGACCTAAGTTATAGAAATTACTACTGATGCCTCTATGTGTACCACATATGTCCTTAGTTTTCAGGAACACTTCTCATTTTAGAATTCTATGAATTATAGGCATGAGTAGCAGGTTGTGGTAACTTAATGTTGCCCATGGTGAAATAGTAACAAAATAATGTTTAACTATCCCCACAAATATATATTAATTGATGGTTGGGAACCATCATGGTCCAATTATCTATAAAATGCTAGTATCTATGCTAATACTTAGTAAATTATGATCAAAATTTAAGCTATAGATTAATCCAAATGGATATTTATAATTAGATCTAATGCTTCAATAATCTAGTAAAAAAGGAGAAAATGAGAAAAGAAGGGTAGAAAGAGAACAAGTGATTTCTTATCTTAGCCCCAAACATTATGACAAAGCTTAAATTATAACTGAACTAGTATATAGTGCAAAATAGCCTAATCTCAAGTTTTAGTACACACCAAGCAAACATTGAAGGGTGATGTATAGATTCATAAGTAAGAACCATGCTTACTTTAAATATTTACTACTATAATCAAATAACATTTGCACATCTAAATACATAGCAAAATGAAGAGAATAAAATCCAAGATCCTTCGTATAATCTAGCATATGCATAAATTAGAAACCCTATGATTAAATATGTAACCTAGAATTCAAAGGAAATATTCAAATTTAAGACACAAAACTAGAAAATGAGATAAAATCTATATTAACAATTGACACATCAAATATGGACAATCTTTGAAAAATTACTTGATATTACTAATTGCTTAAAAGTATACAAATTTTCTCAAAATCTCTCCCTTTACAAAATGGTAATATTGCCTTTTATAGAAAGATAATGTAGTATATCGGTCAGTCACTAGATACAAAATGTATAAAAGATAAGGATAATTGTCCTTAAAAAGCTTTAGAATACATTTGCTTTTCTACTATAGACTAACTTAGAGGCAATATGCTAACAAACTAGCATATGCTTTACAAAATAATATTCCCTATTTCAAATATTACAATGTTTTACAAAAAGTAAATATTAACTAAGCTAGTGGGCCCACTACTAAAGGGTCTCCTTATTACTCTTGTAGAAGTTTCATAGTCCTTTGATGTTGTTCCTTGATAAGATGTAGATACACAGTTGGTTGTAGGAGGTAGACCTCTTCCTATTCAACTAAGTCATCAAAGTCTCTATCATCTCTGGCCATAACTTCTTTAATGCTTTGGGATTTTACAATATTTTCTTTAGATATGAAAATCATACCCAAAATCCTACCATTGTCACTACCTAATTTGCCTTATATTTTTCCCTTTACCTCCTACATTACCAAGGTGACTCTATTTTTATACTCTACATCATCAATAATACCCAGGGATATAGTCTTGGTAGGATTAGCCAACACAGTGCCCAAGAGTTGCTCAATTCTAGTGATCAATTCTTTATAATCAGCCATGAGTTTATCCACACACTTAGACCCTAGATCTTGTCTACCACTATCCCCAATATAGCATTCAGGTGGGCCAGGCTAATGGTTATAAATTTAGGGATTTTATCCTTGATCAAAATGCTAATGAGATACCTTATCTTGGTCTCTACCTCCTACCATTATACTATTAATTCCTTATCCACCTCACCTTGTTGGCTTAATGCATCTTGCCTTAGCCTTATTGATTTCAAAGAACAAACCATATCAAATAATGATGCTTCAAATGTATTTATTATGGCATCAAGCATTGATAAAATGGCATGTTTCTCTAAGTTTTCTTTTTCCCTTTCCAAGTTATCTATCATATTTTTAATTCATCTAATTCTAGATTTGGCTTGATCTAAATGAGCCTCAAGTAGGCTCTCAACATCTTCCTTGTGGATAGGAAACTCACCAAGTTACTACCCTGTAATTGGGGTTAAGCCTCTAAAGGGTTCAACCTTATAGAAAGTGAACTCCTTAGTTCCAACCATGGCTTTCTTTGCATTGACCCTCTATAATCTAGTTGTCTCTGGATTGAGCTACATAGTGGTGGATGATTCTATGAATTTCAAAAGTTAAGGGACTAACATCCTTATGTTGGTTGATGCTCCTAGAGCATCTATATTATTGTTTTATGGCCCTACAGTAGTCATAATTCTTATTTATTATTTTTCTTTCATAAAATCCCTTATCCATGTCTTTATTTCTTCATGTACATCAACATTGATGAATTAGGTTAAGGACCAAGAGTGGGAGTGGGGAGGGATCTTTTGTAACTTTCCATATAAAAACTAATTAGGGATGATTGGTCCATGAATGGGGAAATCCTCATTTAACAAGTTGATCTAACTTGTGGGATGAGTGAGAGTAAGCTTTAGCCTTTTCCTTGATCTAATAGGGACCAATTCTAACTCTTCCTTTCTCTTTTTTGGATGTGCCACTAGGACTATGTCAAGGGTTACTTCCTTTCCATTATCCTCTTGTTCATCTTCCTCCTCTTGAACTTTAGCTTCTTCAACCTATGCTTCTTCTTCCTAAAATCCATATGCCTTAATAAGGAACTTGAGGGAATCCTCTACTATTTCATTAGGCTCAAGGGCAATCAGATCTAAGTTCTCAACTAGGGATAGTGGCCTTTGAGGGGTACTTGAGGATGAAGGTCCATCACTAGGTCTCTCCTCCAACTTTTATTTGCCAATTCCTTGTATAATTTGTGTTGGGGGCTATGGGAACTCCATCTAAGGTTAATCTTGAGGTGGCCTATAAGGTCCAAGAAAAAATGGTATTGAAGGGAATGCATTTTCCATATGTCCCCTATCTTTTCATCACTAGTTAGCCTGTGCATGAGTTTGAGGTTGGTTTCTTGAATCTGGCCAACCCTTCCTCAAAATTGTTCGGATTTATGTATAGGGTGTCATGAGGACCTAGATAGTGCTCATATATTAGCTTAGGAAACTTATTTCTCTTCAAAAGAGTTTGAACCCTAGCTCTGATACCACAATGTAACAACCCCACTAGGTTTTACTAGAATAGGGTAGTTTTTTTTTGAAAATAATTACACAAATTTAACTAGTAGATTCCATCAAGATGAAAGCTACAAGAGGTAACTTTAACTAAATACATTAGTTTCAAATAACTATATAAAAGTATATAGTTAATCTATTTAGCTAATAACCACAATCATATTATCAATCTCAAAAACAGGTACAATGTTGATTATAGAAATAAAGGCTGCATTTAATTCATAAAAGGTATTATTTTAAATTCTGCCATAGTTGATACAACATTATATCCAACTATTGTAATTATAAATATGAATATAAAGTACATTTTCAACATAATAAATGTCTTAATAATAATATACAATGATATAAAGCTCTATATAGCATGTGAGTCTCAATGAACTCATAATATCCAAAAGTAATCTCAAGTGTAGTCTCTAGTGTAGTATTATTGAGGGGATGGAGAGAATTATCCAAGTGCTTTTCCACACCAACCATGGACCATCGATCCCCCATATAATATCCCAATTAGGGAATGATCATCATTCATGAATGGGTAGATAATGACGATATAGGAATCTAAAGTGACAAACATGAACCCATGTGTTGTAAGATAAATAATACATGTTGTTCCCATAAATAAAACTATTCTAACATGATATCATACAAATATGTAAACAAAATGAAATATATGAAATGATAATGTTTAATTATAAACACTATTTTGGCCAAATTTTTCAAATAGTTATTGATCATGAGGATCAATTAATTTCATAGGCACCACTCAATCAGATTTCACCTTATCTATGCATTAATGACACTAATTAAGAAAGTGAATTCCATCACACTACTTATTTAAGGTCATTAATGAGAAATTTGGTCTATATATAAAAATATAAAAACCAATAGATTCATATCAAATATTCCCTATAAGTAGATAATTAATTGCTAAATAAGGAAATATCAAATACATTCATTTATTCCATCAAATACAATGTAATGAATCCAAAATCATATAATTTATTACTACAATTATAAACAAATTTCAAAGCAATCATTTATAAAATCATACCATCTAGGTAAGAAATATATTTAGATGTCAAGTTACCAAATATTTAACTTGTAACTTCAAATGTCATGCCATCCATATAAATAACATAAATTTATAGCTTAATGTCTACATACCAAAAGAACAATAATAATCCATTAAAAACACATCACATTAATATGACTTGTATTCAATCTCAAATACTATATATTCATGTGTTCTTTTCAGTCATTAAATTTAAATTTAGCTTGAATAATAAATTCCGTTAATTTCCCTTGTTCTAATATGTATTATTTTTAAGCATTAAATGGAATAGGTAAATATATATATATGGCATACATGAATTTGAATTTTATTCAATTAATTAATTCACATGTATCATGTATATCTATTTACTTATACCATCATTCATCTAAATCATTTAATGTAATTTATAAGCAGACACTATAAATATACGTTGTATATGTTATACTCCAATTAGACAACCTGTCCATTAACTAGAGTATTGTGTATAACTAAGTAATCCACTAATCATTTTCACCAGTTATTCATAATATAAAGAAAATAAAAACTATATTAATTTATCTATTTAATTTATCGTTATACTTAGTATTCATGATTTGTATAACAAATGTATGCAGTTAAATATTCAAAATCTGCCAAATATATTACATAATTTTCTTTAATAATATTGATAAAAATAGTGTAATCAATTCATAGACCTAACCAATACTTATAAACTCACAATCATAATACAACCTTAGCTAACTATATAAATGATTATTTTTATATAGAGTCATAAATATTTTGGTCATTTATATTTGTAAATAGGTCTCAAGAACATATGGATGTCTATGTAGGAAATCTAATATACAATGAATCTATCCTATGTTCTCATAAGATAAATATGATCATTTATATTAGGTTTTAAACATATAAATGATTATGGCAAGGTTCATTGATTTCCCTTCATACTATAATGGGAAAAACTCTAATATAAACCAAGTGAATTATCAGTAGCTTAACAGTTGTTGAAATGAATTTTGTATGACTTCAAAATAGTATAAAATAAGACTTATTTGCATTTAAAATAATATTATATTATCTCTTAAGAATATAGCCAGTTGACTTCCCCAGTAAGTGTCCATTCTTAATATTGATTCAAAGACATGTCTGTGTGTGTGTGTGTGTGTGTGTGTGTGTGTGTGTGTGTGTGTGTGTGTGTCCAAAATATTTAATTGTATATGTATGTATGTATATATATCATAAATCAATAAATTCTTGTAGAATATATTTACATATCCATGTATATTTATAATTTTCATATAAGTCTTAAAAACCATATTCATTCTATTCTGACTCAAAAATAAATTCTATGAAAGCTTAAAATCCTATAATCAAGTTTTTAAAATGTATATCCAAGCCCTATAAGGGTTTATTTCATCCCATCTTTCTATATATTCGATCCATACCCTTAACTTAGGTCTACTCGTAATCATGGTTTGATTCATAATGAACCAATAATTTTTATAAATATTGATAGAGATTTAATCGATATAAAATGAAAGAACTGAATCTAAACCAAACTCCTTTTCTATTATAACCCAAGCTAATGAAATACATATAATTACAAATTTCACTAAGGTTTCAATCCAACCATAATACATAGGATTCCCTCATTAAAACTCAGTATCTTGTCTGTAAATGGAAAAATAGTTTATACCTATGGCCATTTGACGTAGGATTTTTAGGGTTATATGGTCATTTATGTGGATGTTTGATCCATACATAAGGATGATAATTTATCCCTTTTTCAAAAAAAAATATATATAATGAAAAAAACAAAAACCCTTAAAAATATTACGAGAATTCATCATTGATTCCATATAACATATGCAATAATTTTAACATCAAAACCAACATAGTAAACAAGACCAAATGATAGTATTTGTTATCCTTTCTCCAAATTTATCCAACCCTTTTATTATCCTCTCTCTATCATGCATGTTGTGTCCTCATAGGTCTCCTTTCTTTCTATTTTATCCATATGTATGCTAACAAAACTCTCCCCTTTCTCTGCCATGATTTCATGTGCTCATTATGAGCCCAACGAATAAAGTTTTGCATGAAAAACTGAACGCATAGTATACTAATTAAAATTAAGTGTTTTCTCAAAGCAAAACCAAAATTAAATATTTGTTTAGCATAATGAGCCAATAACTCAAGTCAATGCCCAGCTAAAACTTAACCCTAATCTCAAACATTCCAAATTAAAAAATAATAACTCCTTTAAACTTTATGAATGATAATATCAACTTCACTTATTAGTAATGCTATCAACTTTCACAAAAGTCTTCAAAATTTTACAATTTCCATTATAAATTTAACAATGAAATTTACCTTTTTAACATCAACATTGTAAAAGTCAATCAAACATTATACCATTAATCAAACATAATGACTTCCTAAATCAATTTAATCACTATGATTATTTAACAATGCAATTGATTTATACAATAGTAAACTAATAATAATAATAATAATAATAATAATAATAATAATAATAATAATAATAATAATAATAATAATAATAATAATAATAATAATAATAATAATAATAATAACTTTCTAATCTTTATATGTCTCAACATGGTACTAAATAATAGTATAGGCTATGTATGATATTAATAATCACCTTTAACATGAAAATCAAGAAAATAAATAGAGTCATATCTACTACTACTATAGAAATTTATACTAATAAAAACATTATCACACAAATTCCACTTATATCCAAAGATAACAAGAAGTCATAGTAAAGAAACAAACAAATTCCTAACACTCAATATAACACACCACCATACAAGATATGCTAATTATAACAACATAATGCAACACACAACCATATTAAATCATAATAAGCATGATCATAATTGAAATAAATCATTAGCTATTAAATCAACAAATGAATATAAAATCATGTTAAACTATGTGGTGTGTGTGTGGGTTCCTAGTCTCTAATCTTTCATCTCGTAATGTCTCCATTTATGCCACCCTCTCTGACGATTACATCCCTCCATCACACTCTAAGGGATGTATCTATCCTTCATACACCTCATAATAATGAAGGTATTTATCCAAAAATAATATAAAATCCATAATATACTATTGTAATAAATTAAACAATGTGATCATCATGTACATAATATTCAAGTATAGCTAACTCCATAGTTAACAATCATGTAAATTAAGTAACATATAATTATTCATACATCATAATATTAAATATAGCTTAAATAAAATATTAATTAGTCAAATAATAAACATAAAATTCACTAATTAATAAGTTATTATGTCTAGAGAGGAAATTAGGATTTGACATTTTGTACCCATTTAGTGTTTCTACAACCTTTGAGCCATAATAAATTAATAATGTAGTGTCTTATTAATCCCTCACAATGTATGAGATGTTGTAATTCATCTGTATCATGACCAACATATTGTATAAATGTCATTATGCATATACATGTCTCTTTTTTTGTGTTAATCATAACTTCTGACCGATACCCATTCTAAATGTAAACCTAGATAGTCAACATGCCCTTTTATGGATTCTTATAATATCTTCTTGGTCTACCTCTATAAAAAATTGTATTATAAACCACTATAGGTGGATATTTATTCTTATATATTACCTTAATGACCCCTTAATTCTTAAATTTTACTATAATGTTGTATAATTATTTGTCTCATGTCTAGTGATTCTATGGTAATCATAATATGATTTTCCCTATTGATGTGATTACTAACCCACAACTATATGTCTAGAAGAAGGTATAGGATTATTTTTTTTATTAATTTAAGGAAATGGTATGGTTTTATTATAATTAAAAGTGTTCCAAAATAATATTCAACATCCCCCATGTCAGGTACATGTTAGAGATGGCAATTTTGAACTAACAATTACAGGTGCAAAATCAAAACAAGAAGATCAATGGGAAAAGTGGAATTTTTAGATGTTGTAAGACTTATAAAATAGTTTTGGAATGTTTGGATATTCCAAAAGTGTCTCTTTATTTCCACTTAATTCATTACCATTCTCAAACAACTTTGACAAGTTTGAAAATGGCAAAAATTAACCTATATTTCATATCTCTCTCCTTTGCAAGTTAAAATGGTCAATTGATCTCTACTTAGTATGGCCAAGAGGAGTTGAGCCAAATAAATTACACTTAGTGGGTGGTAATAATATTTTTATAATCCAAATTTATGTAAATAGTTATAATAATGGTGTAGTATGCTTCATGAACAATTGTTAAGAGTGCCAGTGATTATTTGTTGCCTGCACATTCCCATCACCTCACTTTTCCTTATTTTTATGGATTGATCTGAGAAATTCAAGTGTTACACATGTTTTATAAGGGAATAAAAATCATTATAAAATTTTTACAATATATTTTCCATGTGTGGAGGTCAAGGAATGAGCAAGACCATCTCGTTCTCTAGTGAGAGACTCCATTGCTAGTCTACAAACATGTTTTCATAGTAGCAGAGTTTCTTCCTCCTAAATTGGTCTTTAGGAAAAAAATAATATGTTTTTTTCCACCTATATAATAATAGTTACCATTATATTATTTTGGAGGTTTAGTCTCAAATACTAGCACTTGATGAAGTGTAGGGCCTAAAACATACATAGTTTCCCTAGTGACTGTCACTTACAATCAAGTGAGATTGAGCATTAGCCAGTCAAGTTGATGAAACAAAAATGTTTCAAGGATTGTAAATATAACCTCAAATTGTAAATAGTGAAATGTATCCCTTAAAAATTTTATGAGATTGGTTATGACAACCAATTCAACATGTATAGTCCAAAAAATATCTTCACCTATAGGTGGCTTCAATAGTGGTCTAAAGAATGATTAGATAAAGGTATTGAACTCCTTGAAACATTTAAATAAAGTTTGGAAGCATGAAAAATAACAAGATGGAAATATTTATTCCATAAAATGATAGGAATAATTTAATCCATGTTCATAGGTTTGGAAATTGGCAACTGAGACACTTTGCCTTGAACCTCTCCAAATCACATTTTGCTCATACACTTAGATATCCCATGGTGAAGTTCCTTGAAGCCTACATAGACCTAATGGTTTCTGTTTTGTATCCCATGACTAAGGGAGATTATTTGACACAATAAAGTGGTTACTTGAATAAGTGAGAGTGGTGTTTGAGTGATTTATAACTTAGGCAGGTCTTAACTTGAAACACTCAATAAACACTATATGGAAATGACTATAAGCAACATAACTTGTAGTTTGAGTGAAAATACGGTCTCAATGGCATAGAATGAACTCATGTAAGTATGGAATGGTTTTATTAACTTCAATAAATATAAAATAAGGTGAAATATATAATCAATTAACATATCATCATCTATATGAACCCCATGGTTTCTCAAATAGAGTATCTAAGTCACTATGCAGACCCACCCTATATTGATCGTAAGAAACAAGAAGTTAAGAACCCTATAGGCATAAATGTTTGATCAAGTGGAAATGATACAATTATATTATAAGGATTATGAGGTATTAATTAATTGTTCATATACCTATGAACATCTATAGATACTCTTTGAATCTTCCTTGATTATTAGCTACAAGTGGTATAGTTAATACAATCCATGGACTGGCCTAGGCAAGTAGATGAATAAATTTAGAAGGTTTGAATAAGTATATATGTATTTAAATTATTTATAAAACTCTCATAATTATAGTATTTCATATCCATATAATTCTCAAAACAAAGGAGCAAAAACATCAACATACATTCATAATTTTGAGGTTTCTTAAAACCCTACATAGTCACTTGTCCTATAAGTTCGCCTTAAAGATTTGAAGCATTGGGGACTCTTAAAAGGTGATAATACATTTAATTTTTGTGTATATTGTTATTATGACCTATTATATCCCCATATAACTTCAATTTTGTTGATAAAATAGGGGAGATTCCTTTTATTTTATTTTAGACAAAGGCACTCCCAGTCAAGTCAAAGATTGTATGTTACTATGTGGATGGTAAAATAATGTTATGAGGACCATTGAAACATTGAATAAATGTGTTATAAGTTAAATTTTAGGTTAAAAATTATGATTATTCATTCATATCCATTAATACCACTTATAGGTGGTCAAAGGATCAAAGAGTGCAATCAGGTCCATTAGGCTTAGAACTAGACCTAAGCCCTACAAGGGTATAGCTTCACTTATAAGACAATAAGACAATTTTATTATAGTTATGAGACTTAAATTGGAGTTATAAGGTCTATTTAATCCATTAATTTTTATGATACCACACAGAGGGGTCAATTTTGGCCTAAAACCATGATATGGGTGTTTATAATGCATAAAAAAGCTTGATAAGCAAACTTCAAACACTTATACCTATATTAAAAAATTTAATTGTTACAAAATAAGATATGGGTGGTTTAATAGTGTCATAAAATTGGTTTTAGTGACATTTTTTAGAGGTTGGATGTTAGTATTTTATGAACAATCCTTAACAGTCCAAACAACTTAAAACTCACTTTAAACCCTTGACTAAGACCCAATGGATAAAATAAGAAATAATATGAATTTATATGGGGTTATTTATCCATTAAAGTGATTTTTACATTTAAATAACTCACCCATGCTCCTTCCCACCTAATTGGTATGTACTATAATTTATACATACAAGGTAAAAATAGGGGTTTTTACAAGTTTTTCAGTCTTTTTTAGGTGTAGAAAGGAATTTAGGAATGAGGATCATTGGGGAAGGTATATAAATAATTATTACCACTATATATTCTCATTTATATCTGCAATTATTCATTAAATTAATTCTTCTACATCCTTCATTTTAGGCAGTCTTAAACAAACAATGAAAAGAGTAAATGACTGCCTAGTGAGAAGATGAGAAGTAGGTTTTTGGATCTTTTTAAGGCCTAACTCATGGATTTAAAGACAAATATAATCTATAAAATTGTTAAAAAACCTATTCCATGTATTTTTTTAGAAACTAAATGTCATTTGGATGATAAATGTGAATAATGAGGCCTAGAAGACTAATGAATGACTATTGATAGTGAACACAAGTGTCATGAAGAAGGCTAGTGGTTAGGGATGCATCTGATGATTTTCATAGATTTTTTACAACATCCATAAGATAATTCATATGTTTAATCTCTTCCTAGTTAATTTTTTATAATTCAAGAGATGTCTCATCATGAGGTCAATTTTCAAGAAGGTCATTTGAGGACCTTATGCCAGTTTGAGGATTTTTTCAATCTTTAGATGGACACTTGTCCAAGAATATCTTCATGATCTATTTTGAAATTAATTTTTATGAAATTTAATTATTCCTCATCACTTTAAAAAAAAAATTACCCTTCATCTCCAATTATTTTCTCTCCTCTCACATGTTTTATAAATGTAAGCTATTTTGGCTTTTGTAAAAGAATCCACACCTAGTATGGTGAAGCCTTCCTGGTTTGATACTATATCTTAAATTTGAAATAAATATTTTAAATCTATTTTTGAGTTCAAAATCTATATACTCTAAGTGTGTGAAGTGGTGTGTAGTGAAGTGTCTAGTGATAAGTATATATCATTGCCTTCTCTTTACTCTTTCATGTTTGATGCAAGTAGTTTCAAATCTAATAGGTCACATGAAGTGTATTCAAGTGCATTTATATATATTTTAGTGTAAAGAGTGGCCTTAGAGTTTAAAATATAACCTTATATCCCTCACCTTGAGTATTTCAATTCATATCACCTTCATGTTTGAAATACTAATGTTAGAGCAATTCATGATTTTGAGACTAGTGTTATGTGTCATGTTTCATAATGCTCTTGTATGGTAGTCTAGTGGATATCATTCTAGTTTATCACCTCATTATAATAATTTAATTTCATTTTTATTTCTATCTCTTTCCACCAAAGCAAGCAAGTAATGTATGTGATAATCAAGCAAAGATCAATCTAGGGAGCTAGCCCTTAAACCAAGAGGTTTACCTCTACCTTAGGCAACCCATAGGCCTATAGGTAATCTAATATTTCCCAATAATTAGAGTAGGATTAAAAAACCATCTCTAGGGTGAAATATCTGGTGACAATGGGTACATTTTTAATTTTATACTTTTCATTTTCTTTACTCAATTCTATAATTTCATATGTATGGATTTTTTCTGATGGGATAATCTCTAATGGAGGCATAATGAAATAATGAATAGAATTAAATTATGATTTATCTTCATTATTATATTTCATCATTTTATATTATTAAAAGAGATTATTAATTTTATGACATTCATATAAATTTCCATTATGCATGAATTTCAAGTATATGTAGTGCAAGTAGATTGTATTGCTTCTATAGCCTACGTCCAAGGTTGATCCAAGGGTAAGTTATAGTGTAGATAATTGGCATGACTTGAAACATAATATTAAATGTATTAGGTACCACTTTCACATCCAATGATATTTATCCAAGTACATGGCACTAAATATTATTCAATATTATTATTATCTTATCTCATTTTCAAATAATATCCATATTGACATCCAATGTTTGTGCAAAGGTTATGTTTCAAGTATTCAACCTAATACATTATCTATGAAGACATGTTTGACTCTTGTATTTTTAATTTTTGATTGAATTAATAAATTAAGAATTGTTTTTATTGTATTTTTTTAATAAAAACCTTCATTTTAAAAGGAAATAATGTATTTAATACTCTTTAATGTATACACAATGGAATAAAAATATTCAAGTTATGTATCATTTGCCAAATTTGTATCATGCAATGAATAATATGGGATATCCTTATAAATTGATGATATATTTGGTATTTTAAGCATAACATTCATAAATTGAGTATTCTTTAGGTGATAATTAATATCATATATTTTACTTTAATTGGTTGGCCTCATTAGAGACTATTAGAAGGAAAAAGGAAATGTTGACTAAATTTGATCTATTGTGCATGCTAGGGGACCCAACATCTTCATGTAATGAAAACATATATCATGGTATCAAATATAAACCTTGAGTGAATAATGAGGGTAGGGTGGTAGCTATAAATACCTTGAGGTCTAGGACAGGAGAAACAAAATGAGTCATGCATGTCCTTTGAGGTCCAATAGTAATAACAATCAAATAAAATTGAATATTTATATAATATGAATTAATTAAGGATAAATATTCTTCATGATACCTTTTATTATTAGTATTATTTCATAATGATTTGACCATTTTGACTATATAATTATTTAAAATGTTACATACCATAGGAAATCAACATGTAATGATTATAATCATAGCTTGATTTGGAAAATAGAAACTATATATCCATTATATCCATGATTGATTTATGTTACAAAGGGTAAATTATAAATAAATTCTAAAAGTAGTCCTAAATACATAAATTTTAAATCCTATGGAAAGAAGTATGAAAACTTAAGGGCAAAGAGACCTATGATTTGATGTGTTCAATATATTGAATGAGTTCACCATTATGTTTTACCTTATTTTGGACTAATTATATTTAAAAGTGTGAAAAAATAAATATTCATAATGTATAAATTATGTCTAAATTAAGAATATTTAAATGTATAAGTTGATTTTCAATTACACTTTACTATTTATAGAAATGACCAATAAAACTAAGTTACTTATCTTTTTACTATTTTTTGGGGTATAATAATATGTGTTGGTGGTAGGAAGTACTAAATATAAAATAAGAGTCACTCAAATTTATAAACTAATTATATGGACATGCCTATATATATCTAATAGAAAATAGATGTATGCACAAATATGGAGTCATCTAATGTCTTCTAAAACCATCACTATAATATGTGTCAAATTGTTTTGACATAGATTGATGTGATTAATTATAATACATTTATCTATGTAATATTAGAATCTCATTATTATGTGTAGGTCCATAATTCTTTATCATTCACTCTGAAACTATAGACACATAAGTCTAGTCATAGATACTTGACAATGTTAATTCTTGACACATTTTAAACTACATGACTTGGTCCCAAATACATGAATATTATTCACCATTCCTATAATAAATGTGTCCAATTTGATATAGAACCTTTATTTTTCATCACTTATGGACATAAATTTCCAAATAAAATGATTAAAATAATTTATACCACCCTCAAATTGTCTCTAACTTAGGCCAATTATCTCTAATTTTCAGGACATGTATGTGTTTGATAGACAAAATAGTTAAAGGAAAATGTCAAAATATTAAACTATATCATTTAATAAAAACCTCATTTCAAAAATAATTTATTAATTATTTAAAATATATCTTTTACACTATTAAACATTGAAAAAATCTTCCCTATTCTTCCCGAAGTCAATATCAAGTGCTAGGATTAGTTTCAAATCAAGTCAAGAGCTACCATTATCAAGTATCAAATCCATATTTATAGTTTCATATATATAGTCAAGTAACATAATTTCACAATAATTATACATGGGGGAACTACATGGTCTTTATTTTCAACTTCAGAGTATTTGGATATGTAGGTAGCATATAAACATCAAGGGGTTGATTGAGGTCATCTCAACCAATTACACTCTTCTCTTTTTTCAAGTTTTTATATCTCATGAAGACCCATAGGGTTTTAAATTGAAGGAGTATACAATTGAAATATCCTCATGGAACAATCTAAATTTAACCATCTCAGCCTCATCAATGGATGCATAAATAGGAGGAAAAGTATTCTAATTTTTAGCATAGTCAATGTAGGTAAGCCTATAATCAAAGGATGCAAGTTGCCTAGATTGTTTTCCAAGGAGAATTGTACTATTTAGGAATATTCTTATATTTTATTTATATCACTTCACTATCATATTTTAATTTTTATCGATTTTCACTACTAGTCATCATTCATAGTCAAGTAGGACATGTCTAAAGTCAACATACATGACTGAACTATATTATTGTCCAAGGAGAGTGGACCTATCCACAAACTATTTTAGATTTTGATACTAATTACACATATTCATGGTCTTGTCTTCTTCAAGTTCTCATTGTCAAACATCATAAATAGTAAATAAAAATTTAGTTTTAAGCTAATTAAATTTATTTTTAGTGTTTTCCAAAAATAGAAACTTTTCCATATTTATCAAATTCCAAAATCAAAATTTTTCATAGTTGTATATCTTTAACATTATAATATATTTAAGTTTATATAGAATTAGACAAACAAATTAATTTTAAAATAAAAAATAGGATAAAACATATTAGTGAACCCATACATTTTCAAGCATTATCATTTTTTTAAATTTTTATCCTATGGTTTCCTTTTTTTTATTACTAAACACACAAAAACTCTTATCATTTAGTTTTCAGTTTCAATTTACTTTTATTTATTTTCTTGCTTTTCTAGAATCTATGTTCTAACATTTAAAAATCTCATAGGATATGTCAATATAGGAAAATTAGTCTTCATTTTTACTTAAGTCATGGTGTGAGGAGTAGTGTTTCAATACTCAAGCTATTAGATAGCATTATATATGGATTTTATTTTCCATGTACCTCATGGTAGATCAAAGACACCTAGGTTATTTCTTATCCATATAAATCATTCAACCATTTATTTTTTTAGTGCACCAATAAGTGGTCATCCTTGAGAAGTTACTCTCAACAAACCCTATATATAGGGTATTACGGTTACAAAATATCATAATACTCACTCGTTAATTCCATTTGGGTCATGTTCACTATTATAAACTTGGGATCACTATATGTAAGAGCCTAAAAAACAAACATGCCATGTATAGTTATACCCATTTTCCCTCTTCTTTTACAACTTTGCATACTAGTAAAAAAATTTACCTCCTTTATTCCTCTAAGTCATAGTTCTAGATTAAGTGTAATTCATATAAAACATATTTATATTCATTTTGTCTATTCTAAAATGAATAACATATAAACTTGAGACTTTTGATTAATATTATAATATAACTCTTAACATTTTAGATGAAATTAGTAATGAACATGATAATCAAGATAATGAAACTATGCAATACATCCTAAGAACTATAATAAAAGTGATCCCAATGAGCTTAATTCAGTATATCCCTAGCAAGTCAAAAAATTATCCAACATTCATCAAAGACTTATTCAATGTCCAAAATAGGTGTATAAATTTTTCTAATTACTCCTAGTATCTAATGTTTCACATTAATAAAATATTACATCATCTCAAGCCCAACAAAAAGAGGTGTCATTTAGATTTGCTCATGTTTCCATTACATGTGTTATAATTAATGTTATTGATTTTATTCCTATATAAACATCCATAGTTACATGTGTTTCATCATCCTTAGGTATGGATACATCACATGGTTTATGACATATTAATATGCCTATTTCTAAATAGGCATCATTCACACCTAATTTGATTACTATGCATGGTCCACTACAAACCTTGTCTATGCACACTCTCTTGAGAAAATTTGTATATCCTTACATGATAAAGTTTTAAATTAGAGAAAGGTGTCTCTAAGTCTATTCATTCAATGTAATCCCATACCTTACTTCATAATCCATTGGCACTTGATATAACCTTTTATCCACTAATAGTAGGCTTTGTAGTTCCTAGGTTACCACTCTATGAAGGTAAATGTGATATGAATAACATCTTTAATCATCCCATGAAACATGTTTGGATTATGCTTAAAATGATAAATTATCAACCAATATATTTTTAATAAGTCTCAAATATTATGTCTAAGGATGGTTCTATGATCTTCCACTTCAATAAATTAGAACATTCAACTCTTTGGTAGATCTATTCCTAGAACACTTATCTATCAACATTGGTCAAAATATATCTATGTACAAATTTATAAACTCAAACAAGGGTCAAATGAGTCAATAAGTGAATATGTCCTTTAGGACAAAGCATGTTAGATAATATGAAATTTTTTTATGGTAGATAATGAATTATGAGATACCATCACATAAAGTTTACTAGCACCACTCCATGTGTCTATATTATTTGATAAATCTAAATATTTTGGTGAGTTATGCCATATAGTAAAATATATAAAATTCAATTTCATATTTTTAAAAGGCATAAAATATGCACCAAATGATCCATCTACTTCAAATATAAAGTTTCAAGCAAAACCAAACTACTAAGTCAAATCTAATAAAAGTTAAAATGAATCAAAAGTAATACTCAATGCAATATCAGAACTAAGAAATAAGTTTCAATTGTTAAATCCACCAAAGAGGTAAATTTTAAAGTTACCATAACCTCTTCATGTCTTGTTATGGAAATTACTTGACTACAATCTCATATCTCATCCCCTGCCATTAGAAGTTGATATGACCAAGCCTCAAAACAAGGGATTCAATGAAAAAACATATTGTAACTATCATGTATGTATTGGGAATTATAAAAATAAGTGTTTCAGGATAAGGCATAAGATACAAGAACTTATTAATGATAATACTATTGAAATAAGCACACCCACCATAGAGGAAGCTAGTCCAAAATAAAATGACAATGCAAAGCTGAGATTATTTAGTGATCCTTTCCTAAACCATGGTACTACATATAATATAGATGACTATAGGTACATCATGCATACAGTATCCATCCTCATCCTTTGACATATGGGAATATAATATATGTAATTATTGGTACATTTATAAGCACATTAACTCCATACCCTATGAACATATTTGATGATAGTGAAACTGATGATGATGATTCAACTATGTATGCACACTTTATTTGAGCTTATATCATCATACACCCCATACAAAGTGTCATGATAAATAATGGGTAAAGTTGAAAATGTATCTGTAATGACACTTCTTCACACCCTTAGGTATACAAAATAGGATTTACAATCCACATCAAAAGTTGTCAAAGAATTTGATGGTCATGTATAGAATACTCTAGGGCATATTGTGCTACTTCTTCAAGTTGGTTCAACAACATTGGCTACTCCATTTCTAGTCTTAACAAACATAGAGGTCTTTAATATGTTATTAAGATGCCCTTGGAGATAAAATATCCATGTAGTACAATCTATAGTACATCAATGTAGGAATCTAGTATGAATACCCTCTATAATTAATAGTAAATCCTCCTCCTCCGCCATCACCACTACAATTGGTTGTGGCACATAGTCAAGAGCATAGTTCAAAATAAGTTATTTCACCTATGTGAAATATTTATATACATTAAATTTAGATGAATGTGGACACCTTAAAAATAATCATGCTTAATATCAAAGAGTTACTCAATGTTAAAATAAAAATAATTATTCCATAGTACATCCTAAGGTAGTACCTCAAGTAGTTTAGTGTGTTACACAATGAACATAAACAAAGAGACTTTCTCATACTATATATTAGACTCCACTAAGTCTTGCACCTTCTTGAGTTACACATCCCAAAAAATATTCTATGAGTAATGATCAAGATAGTTATTCTACAACACTTGATGCCTTTCTAGATTCAAATTCATCTGCAACACTCTTTTTCAATGGAAAGTTACATACCACCTTTATGATATAGGCATTCACTATGGTCCTCCCATTTATGGTATCATAGGCTAGTTTTCCTTTCAAAAATGTCAAAAATTCAAAAATATAAAATATAAAAAAATACAAAAATACAAAAATATAAAATATATATATCAAAAGTACAAAAAAATCAAATATCTCAAAAACATAAAAACAATCAAAATATCCTACAAAAATTAGGACTTGAGAATGACATGAGTTGTTAGTTTACTTATTTACATATATTATTCATCATACTTTGGTATATAACATATTATTATTCTATACACACATGCATTTCATGAGGTATATCAGTGTGATGCATGGCATACATACTATACATGGAATCATAAATGTTTGATTACAATCTACCAAGTGGCCATGCCTAGGCTAGGGGCATCTAATTTTATAAGTTACCTCATTAATAGGTTATATATTTCTATGACCTTTATACCATGAAAATATACATATATTACAAGTGTCTTGATAATTAATCATATCTTACATTGTGCTACATGAATATGCTACTTTTCTATAATATGGCATTGATATATATGGATAGAATAGACTGGTTTTCACTTATTTTATGCTCCTTCAATGTTTTTTCTTTATTTCATGATGGGATAGAAATTAATTGATTATAGTGGGTGGCCCTTGGCCATTATGTGTATCAATTACTTGATCATGTTTATTATAATTAATTTTTGTAGTAGCACTATTTGAACATTTCCATTTTCTTGCAACCCTTGACACTATGTGTGTGATATTTTATTGTATGAGTGACATCTGAAAATGTCCATTACTTTGGCCCTTAGCCTTCTATTTAAAATATTTTTCTTGTGTGATATTTAAAATTTTCAAGTTGATTGCATTCCTTGTCTCTATTGTGAAATGTTTACTTGTATTAGTGACATTTTAAAATGTCCCTTGTAAGCATTCCTTGGCCTTATTTTTGACATTGTGTGACAATTCATGTTATTATTTTTATACTTTCTAACATTAATTAATGGTGCCATGATACATATCATGCACTTTTAATATGTAGTCTACTTCATAGATGGTTACTTTATTGCATACCTATTGTTGTGAAAAAAATTAAACTCCCTGCAACTTCCCATTTTTTGCACCAATATGTATACCAAGTCTAAGTGATTAGTTTTAATTTTAAACACTTTGGATTTATTTTATTTTTTAAATTCTATCCAAAAATCCAAAAATTTCAAGTACTTTGAGAAATTCCTTAATTTATTTGAATACCCAAAAGTCCTAAAATGTATGAATGTTGATAATAAAATAAAACTAAAATCACAGTGTAGATGAAGCATAATTGTATGATAGATATCTTCCTATATAAAATATTGTATTTTTGAATTATTCAACCTATTTTGGCATCCAAAAATACTATGGAATGCAAAATGACTCGTTTGCACTAAAATTAAAATGATGGAATGTGAAGTGAAAATGCATTGTAAAAGTTTTTTAATGGTTATCACTTATAATGGAATGGAGTTCCAAAAGGATAGATATCAATATAGATATTGGATGAAGGTTTTGTTTAATCTCTTTTATCCTTATTCTATGTTCAGTGAATGTTCTATATTGATTAAATTTAATTATTCATTTAGTAATACTAATTAATATTCTCTGTCTATCTACACTTCCTATAAAAATATATAAGCTCAAACTGAAGAAAATACATTACTTGTGTTTTACCCTAATATGCACACCCCATTTCAAAAATTCAAATAGGGACCCATTTTCTATTTAACATCCTTATTCAAGGTCTTGTTAACTAGAAGTTTATGACATGGAGTTTGAAAAGTGAAAACTTAAGGAATTTACCTGATGATAAAAAGGAATTTATTTGCCTCTCTTGATCTCTATTATTTTCTTGACTTGATTGATAAGATTTACTTTGAATTTTTTATAATATTTCTAAGTTAATGAGAATTGAAACTATGTATAAGCTATATTATGTGATTTACTTTTCACCTTTAATTTTTCTTTAGCACGATACTTATGTTCATGTTTTATTTAAAATTTAAAGACTAACTATGCTAATGTGTTATACTTTAAGTGGGTTATTTATCTACATATATATTGAACATAATATTTCATACTTAGGTGTTTCTTGAACCCTCATAGAGTAAATAATTCAAACCACCTGGTAGTGATGTCAATGTAATTCATTATACAGGGTCACTCAATAAAGTGAATATCAAGATCTTACCAAGTGTCACCATCCTAATCACCTAAAAGTGACATTGGTAGAAGTATTTATACAAATAATCTAGGGAAAATGTATCACTAAGATCCAACCATGTGGCATCATCCCACTATACTATAGATGACATAAACATAACCCTTTATACAAAATGTCATGGGTAAGTGGATCATCAAGATTCATCCACGTGTCATCATCCCACTAGACCAAAGCTGACATTAGCATAGTCCTTGTATAGGAAATCCTAGGCAAGTAGAGTAGTGAGATTCATCCACATGTCATCATGTCATTAACCTAGGGGTAATGTCATTATTTTTGTTCATATGATTAATCCTAGTTAAGTAAAGAAGTGAGATCTTAGTAAGTTTCATCATCTCGCTAATCCACAACCAAAGGGACAAAACATATCAAGCCATAACTTAGATATGAATGGGATAGTGATACATAGACACATGTACTTCACAAACACATAATAAAATAACAAAGACACCAATGCTAAGCCTAAAAGAGAAAAATAGAAAAATGTATCACACATCGATGACTAAACATCTAGGAGCAGGCATAAGAATTTGCATGGTAGTAAGAGCTATGAAAATTGGCATTATCAAATTCAAATGAAAGGAATAAATAATGAATGGAGAAAAAGTCATTATTCTAATTAATTCAAATGAATTTGTGTATTAATATATTTGATTCTAATGGTCAACATATCAAAATTAATATAGTTCAAATTTTTCCATTCATTCCAATCACATTACCTTCTAGTTATCAAGTCCACATTGTGAATTAAGAGCTTGAGTGAAAAATATGAATCTATAACTCCATTACGACCAAGATTTTATAAAATTTTCATAACACAAATATTATCATACTATAGTTTCGATGGCTTCCTTATCAAACACTCTAACACCTTCTACATATTTGATTGTAAGGTTGATTGAATATACTGATACATGCTTCGATTTTGTATATCTCAATCACAACTTCAAAAATTACTATGATATTTTTGGGATGAGGTCAATGAAGTCAAGATATACAAGGTTTAAGACTAAATTTTTAATTTCACATAGAGGTATAGAGATGACTTGCTAGTAATAAAAGTATTCATTCTCCATAACACATCTACCAAACCAGAGGTAATGTATTACATTAACCTATTGTTTGATTAATTTATGAATGGTAAAGATTATAGTAAAATATTACATTTTAGACTTATTATGACCCTAATATCATATATAAGGGGGAATTATTTTGAAATGTATTAGAAAATCCATGTCCCTAAAATGACTTATAGGTAAGATTTAGTGAATGCATGGATATTTTCCAACAACATCACCAACAAGTTACAATAATGGGTTAGCAACCCAAAAAAAATTGTAGTTTAGGGCCCTAATTAGACTATCCCCATTTCTATCTTCAAACCAAGGGTGAGAATTTACATGGACCTAATGAACATGATATATGGTTTCTCAACCATTACTTACATCACTGTGATATGGGTCCCTTTATTGGACATAATTCAGACCTCCAACAAAATCATAACCTTGGGGAAGATTATTATCTTTAGCTTGATTTTGTGAATCACAAACCTAAGGAAATTACTAGATGGTAACTTCTATATGATTTCTTATGTGGTGGATGTTGTGACTACAACTGTCCATTCCTCATATGAATATCCTTGGAAACAATCTATGGAATAACTAAAGAGTAGAGTTTGTGATGATTTCATTATTCTCCATGTGCACAAGTTTATAAATCATATGAAAAGGTTGATTGAGAAATTTGACCCTATGGTATATCAATCCATATATGATAATATTCCCAGACTATTTGATCTTATAAATAATACCATTAGAAAGATGGTTAACTTTGGTTATACCCTGACTGTACTATAATCAAGATTAAAGTTACTAGGGCACAACTTTTATATCTACCCCAAATTATGCTTGATAACTTGACTAAGAAGGAAATCATTTATCAATTAGATGATAGTGTAGATGTTGAGCTAAGAAGGGATAAATAAGCATCTATCCTTCCAACCCATCTAAACATTTGTAGAATATAATATATGAGATGGAAGTTCTACCAATCTATTGGAAGAATGAGGACACATTATAGATTAATCTTAGAACCATTCAGATTGAGACCCCAAGAAATCTCTTAGATAACATATCATAAAATATGATAGGAATGTGTACATAAATTATGGTCACATATATTATAGTCATGATAGTGTCTTCATGAACATATAAGATGACACTGAGGTTTCTATAAGAATGTACAGGGTAAATATGCCATTGATTTTAGTGTAGAGGATCCAATATGATCCCACTATCACTAAGGAGGACACCAAGATAATTGACAAGGAATAATGGGTTTTGGACCTATTCATGGGCCTCTCCCACATGAAAAAGAAGAAATGAAAGAACAAGAAAGCCCATTTGGGGAAGTTGATATTGAAGAAAGAGTTGAGACTAATCCAATATATACTACATATATAGTTGTCATTTCTTCTCCTTAATGCATAATTGAAGAGGAGAGACCTATAAGTCCCAACACATTAGCTATAATTTTCTCCATGCTTCTTCTATCTTCAATAACCATAATACAATAGGTAAGTCTACCTACTTTATTCTCACATATTTCAATTATTTCTCCCCATGGGTTACCATCTATATGACAACACCACCACCATTGGTAAATATTCAATCCATTATATTTCCATCTTCACCACCCATCATTCCTTCAGTGGTCACCACTCCTCCCATTCCCTCACCATCTATTACCACTACATCCACTTCATCTCTCATTTCACCTTATATATGGATAACCTCTATTACTACTAAACTAATAATTACATATACAAGGAAGCCCATAACTCCTCCCATTTCACTTGATAAGGTATAGTTAAAAGAGAAACAATCATAAGTTCTAAAGGAAAGGGAAAAAATAAGAAATAATAGACTGATGTCAAACCTTATTGAGAATTATGACAATGAGGAAAAGGACAAAATATGGGGAGATGAATAATAATGGGTGTCCAATACTAACATCAAATAAACAAATTATTTTAATAAAATAACTAAGACAGAGAAAGATGATTAAGGAATGAATGAGCAAAGCACTCAATTTGGAGGAATTAAAAATTTATTAAAATCTAAAGAGTTTGACCAAAGATATGCTAACTCAATGGCCACAGAGTTAATTTCAGATGAAGAAAGAGATGAAAAAAGGGTAAATATTTTTAAATATAACACATGATCCATAATCAAGTATACCTCCACAATCTCTACCTCATGATACTATAGTGATAAATATAATAATTAGTGCCCCAGTTAGCTCCCCTCAAGTTGTAAGTCATCAAATTCCTCATTCTTTAAGAATTGCCTTTATTGCTATTACTACAATTTTTGTGGCATAATATTCACATTCTCTACATTCATTAAGCCAAATAAATAAACCTCAAGAAATTACAATGACATTTTTTCTACCATACTCTAGTATAATATTGTGGTTTCTATTACTAATGTTATTAATATTAGCTTTACAATACATCGATGAGAGATTATTTGTAGAATTTACATACACCCTAATAACTTATTCATTCTTTAGTGAAACCAATCCTTATCTCCCTAAGTCATCAAAGAGGGTACATTCTCAAATCCTAGTGTCCATTTCCATTTTTTCCATGCAATCCACCCTTCTTAAATCATCTACACAGATGGAAATGCCCATTATTCAAGTTGGTCAAACTGATTCACCTATAATTTCAATACACAAAGCAACAGGGAAGGATAAATACATAATTGATACACCAATCCAAATATATGTTAATGGATGGAATAAATTTATACCTCCTTTCCCTATGGTAGGGACATATTTCCCCATTTCCATGCTTCCTCTAAGTCAATTCCCTTCTTCTATTCAAGTAGAGAAATCAAAGTAGTAGGTTGCATTGAATTAAGCAGTTATAATAATGAGAAATAAGGAAGGATATAGTGATTTTAAATCAACCTATAGTCAAATTTAATTTTGATAGACAAATGAATACCTTGAGAAAGATGAAAATAAACACTATGGTTGTAAAAAGGCAACATGTTGAGTTAGAGTAAAGAAAAGACATATTCTCTCTAACAAAGAGAAAAAAAGTACATCCATCAGACCTAAATCGATACAGATAATATACTTATAGTTTGGTGGATGTTGTTAGAGGATTTATAAATAAGTGTTCAAAATTATTGATCAACCTAGTAAGATTTCACTAGAGAGGAGCACCATTTAGGCTCCTAAATAGATCATAGATAATGTGCATGGGGTAGATATAAAGCTCTATGACACTATTCATCTAATAAGGTATACAAAGGCCATATCTCAATGTAAGTGGGGGAATATCATTCATTTTTTAAATAAAATAAAGGATATTTATGGAAAACTTCACTTTCTAATCCACACAACTAGAAATAAGGATTATACCCATCTAAATTTAATAACAACATATGAGGTTGTATGGGCCCATAATTTTATTATTAATAAGAGGGAAAACTTACTTGAGTGGCTTCTAGAGATGTGAACTCTTGTCTAATAATTTTTTAGTAAATAAAATGAAGTAGTCTCTATTTAGCAAGAAATGAGAGTCACTTAGGTAATCATTCTTTACAAGAAATTGGTCCCTAAACCCAATTTTAAAAATCTCCTCCAAGCAATAGTCGATAAATTTAAGCTAAGATTAAAGGCATGGTTTATAGTACTAATGATGAAATAATGAAAATACTATTTTTTATAGGGATCAAATCATTGGAACTGAGACACTTCATGCAAGGGTCAAGGATGCATTGTATACACATCAAAAGTTAATGGACAAGCTCCTATAGTTGTTCAAGAGATATTTAATTGATTATGAAACTATAGATATAGAATTATAGGCCATCCATCCATTATATTAAAATATGGAAGGAGCCATGAAATTAACTTCAATATCTTGGGAAACACATACACCACCTCAAGATACTTAGTCTCCAAAATACACACTAGTGAAAACATAGACTGGGCCCACCTATGTGCCCCTTCTAATTTTCACTACATCAATGAAAACTTTGGTCATATCTATAGTGATAGTATTAGTTCTAGTTACAATGATAGTTTTATCTACTTCACCTTCTACAATATTTATCCCATAGTTTTATTCTTCCAGTGGTGCCACATCAACACCCTCTAATTATACATATGTATTTGAATGTTTGGCTAAGTTGGAACATTAAGTTACTAATTTATTTTTCATATATATTATATTTTAGTCAAATATATCTATTCTAAGTAATTATCATTGTGTATGCATGTTTTTCATGTAATTTGGAGTACAATGTTATTTATGGACATGCATTTTTATACTTTGCTTGAGATATGAGGCCTTACTCATCCCAAGATTATATATACTTATATCCTCATAGTCCCAAAAGGAGGAAATTTTTGGCTATTGAAATTGATAATAAATTATGAGGAAAGTTATGTAATTGATCTTGATGTGCAAATAGTTATTCTTATCCAAGCCTATGGATTGTGTAAGAAGTGTTTTCATTTTGGTATCTTAGTTTTCTGAATGTGCATTAGTTGTCTTTTTAATACAATTATTATTATTGTGTTATTTCTATTTTGAATTTATTTTTATATGTTGATCATAATATCCCATTGTAGATGTGATAATGAAATCTTACAAATGTAATAAAATTTTATTATACATGTTTGAGGTTACTATATTTATTATTTCTTTGGACATTTAACAATGATTAATTATTTGTGTGATTTTAGTAGCCCATAGACCTCCTTTTTATGCCTTAACTTTCCCTCTTTTTTTATTTTTCTTTTGGTCCTACCTACCTTAGGTTAGATCCATCACCAATCCATCCATATTCAATAGAATAAAATTCATCCATAGCCAACTCACATGTGGTAAACAAATTACTTCACTCATTATTATTCCACAAATAGGTTGTTTAAAAAACCTAATACCCTACAAATCATGCCTTGGAATGAATTTTCATTCATAAATATTGAAACATTAGAGGATACCTCATAATATTTATAGGGTGTACATAAAACTCACATCAATAAGAATTTAATTTAGTACTAAAAGGAGGTCCAATATCTCTACCTCTATTTCTTTGAAAAGAAAAATTTGAGTTGCACTGGAAGCACTCAAAAGATTAACAAGGTTTACCTCAGACACTAACTTGATATACCCACTTTTATAAATCCATAGAAAAGTTAGGTATGATAATGGAGTTAGAAGGACACCCCAACATAATCATTCCCCTCCACATAGACAACCATCTTCCACTATTCCTAATGGCCCAAGCTCTAACCTTGTAAGATGGTTATACTATCAACATCATTGGGGTCTTGCATTATTTACCATGAAAACATGAGAATTACTTTCCTTACTTTTCTCCCTTAGGAGGTAGGACTACTAAATAACACTTAAAGGCATTCAAGACCACTATAAGAATATTGAATGTAACCTATGAAGATGTGAAATGCATACTTTTTTCCTTCATATTAAAAGATGTTACCTATGAATATTATCTTAATATCTTAGAAGTTTCACTTACATATTGGGATCAATGTAAAAACACTTACTTTGCATAGTTTGGCTAAGTCACCAGTGTAAGTGTTGTTTACCAAAACTTTGTAAACATGAGAAGAGAACCAAATGAGCTAATCTGAGCCTTAAATTCTAGTTTCCAAAATATGTATGTCTAGATATAAACTACCTATAAACATGGTAAGACTTTGGCACTTATAATGTGCAAGAATGCCCTAGACCCTATGACTGCTATTTTTTTCCATAGAGTTGTCAGCATCAATATGTTAAATTTGTCTTATGTCGAGGCAATTAACATGGATAAATAATTGAACCCTTAGATGTAATCATCATCCAAACTTATTCTTGGTCTTATTTTTCCATATTTCAACTCAATCCCAAACACAAATCATAATATTGTGGCCCAAATCCACAACTAGTTATACTCGCATGTGCCTTTAACCCATGTTCCACCCAATTAACACCTTAGCTTCTAGAACAATTTTTGGCCTAATAGAAAAATTAGAATCAGTCCTTGATATCAATCAATATTACTACTACACAAGGTACTAATTCTAATTCTAAAAATGTATATTTTTAATCTATTTAGAGGATGGTTCAAAAATTATGCAATGAGTCTTTAAGCATATAGAAATGCATGGGTAACACTAGAGGATAGAATACCAATCATGTTTTTATATTTCATATGTATAACAAGCCTTTCAATAGTCCTAGAAACAATATTTAATAGTAGACACCTAATAAGGTACCAAAAATAAATATCATGGAAGTAACTCTTCCTAATTGGTTCTTAGTTCCTAACACGAAATAACATGGTGAGTTAAACTGCATAAAGTTATACATTACCTTAAATATATTTTAGAAGGAGATAAATGGGTGGGAAGGTTTTGTCAATTATACATAACCATATTTCTCTATTGATCCATAGCATTACAATACAATAATGGTATTTGAGACCTATGATTTCTCATTCCTAGTAGATAATGAGAATGAATTAGAGGATATAACATATGGCATGCATGCATTCTAGCAGTTTAATAAGAATAATTACAATCTAAAGAGTAAGCAGCCTATTAATACTTCAATGACTCTAAACAATATGTTACTATTCCTACATATTCTAGGGAAAACAATAATCCACCTCGTAGAGGAGGGATGAATAGTTGTAGAGCATGGAACTACATAGTAGATCTAGGTACAACATTTTTTAAGACAAAAAGAAGATCAAAGCTAATATCACCCTTCATTAACTATCTTAGATCACTGAACAAAGGGAGTTATTTATCAAAGCCCTAATTGGTAAATCCTCTACATATAAAAAATCCAAAGCTATGTATGCAAACATGATGGTATTTAAACAAAAACCTAAAGTACCAAAGTTTTGTTAATTGTTTAAATATTCAAAAAGAATGTGCACAATTATTTGGTTGACTCAGGTGCCTAAACCAATGTGATGTTGACATCTATGTGTAATAAGATAACTTTTTCCTAGATAAGTGAAAAAGAGTGGTCCTATAGTTAGAAAAGTCTTATGTACCATGCATTAGAAAATTAAAAAATGTACACATATAGCTAGAATTAGATCCATGTGTACAAAAATATATAGATATTATTGTCATTGAAATCCCATAATCTTATGGCCTATTATTGAGTCGAGATTGGTCCAAGATATTGAACAGATACGTGGCCACAATTTTTTCACATTTTTGGCTTCCCTATAAAGGAGTATTAAATTATAATATGGTGGATAGAGAAAAAAAATGGAATACTTGATTACCAAGTACAATGCTAAGAATGAGAACATTGACTTTGCATCTCCACATGTAGGAGTTCACAAATTAACTACTAAGTAGGAGCTTCATGAATAAGAATTTGAAGGTCCTTATTAATTATGGATTCTCCATTTTGATAGAGTTAGATCAAAACAAGGTTTTCATATTGGCATAGCCCTAATAGACCCATATGGTAAGTAATATTTGGATACCTACAAGTTGAAATTTCCTTGCACCAATAATAGAGTTGAGCATAAATCTCTAATCCTTTGTCTGTAATCCATGTTGAAGTATAATGTCAAGGAATTGTAAACCTTAGATTATTGTGAGATATTTATGAACTAGATCAAAAATAAGTATCAATGCAATCTCACCTACTTGAAGAAGTATAAACACCTAACATGGGACCTAATTGAGTCCTTTGAAGTGTTCGACATTAGAGTTATCCCAAAAAAACAAAATTATATGACAAATTCACTAGCAACTTTAGCTACTAATTTGACCCCACTCCAATAATCTAAAATGCATATATTCTCCATGGAGTTGGTTCCTTACCCATCTATATTAGATAATGTGTACAACTTCCAAGTTTTTGAGGATGATTAATAGATTATCCAATTCATGGTTAGCTTTAGGATCTTTCAATCTTAGTTGATATATGATAAATATGTGTGTCCCATACATATTAAATAACTAGGAGAGTATGGTGTCATAAAATTGAAAGGAAATTGCATCCCTCTAGGAATGGTTTCCCTAGAATTATATATGAATGTATATCCACAAGCTCAAAAGTAGAATCAGTCTAAAGTAACTGAGTCTTATTTCATCAAAGATAATCCTAGCATCAACAAACATCCTCAATATGTGAACATCATTTTGATTTATACTAAAAGTGAGAAACAAAAATTGAATATTCTACTGATAGAATACAAGGACATGATCACTTGGACATATAAATATTTAAAAATATTCAACCCTAGAATCATCACCCATAGCATTCCATTGAATCTAGAACACAAACCTTTTAGGAGAGACATCGATAGTTAATCCGATAATGGAACCTCTCATCTAGAAAAAGGTACAAATGCTATTGGATTCTAGGATTTTCTTTCCAATTAGATATTTTACTTGGGTGTCTAACTTGATACTATTCAAGAAGAAGAATAGATAAATTAGACTCTGTGTTAATTTTATAAACTTGAAAAGAGCATCAAAAAAAGATAATTACCCCATGCATTCATTATATGAGGTAATTTTTATGGTAAGTGGATATGAGATGGTGTCCTTTTTAGATGGATTCTCAGGATATACCAAGTATTAGTGGATGCACAAGATAAAATAAAGACTATCTTTACTACCAAGTGGGTAAATTTTGCATAGAAAAGGATGCCTTTCATCCTAATTAATATAGGTGAAACCTTCTAGAGAGAAATGGACTTCACCTTCTAGGGAATTTTTAGCAAATGGATCATCATCCACTTGGATAAATTGATAGTGTATTTGAAAGACAAATTTGATCATGTAGATCATTTTCAAAGAGTATTTAATAGATGCAAATGATATAAATTCTCTCTTAATGTAAAGAAGAGAATCTTTAGAGTTACTAAAGGGAAACTATTAGGCCATGTCATCATAAAATGTGGGATCTACATTGATCTAGAATGAGTTCAAGACATTTCTCAGTTGATGTCTCCTAACAATAATCAATAATTGAAGTCTTTATTTGGTAAGATAAACTTTATAAGGAAAATCATTTTTGGCTTGGCAGATATTATCAAGCCATCGAATGATATGTTGAAACAAGATGCTAATATAAAGTGGACAATAGATACTAAGAGATATTTCTAAGACATCAAAATGAATATTGCTCAAACTATAGTTTTGATCATCCTAGACTTCAATAAATATTTCTATATTTATTCATTCACTTCAAAACATATTATAGCTCTTGTACATATATACAAGGTGGATGATAATGAACACCCCATTTCCTTCAAGAGCACCAATATAAAGGATGAAGAGTTAAAATACTCTGTGGTAGACAAAAAAAATATATGCCCTGATCAAATATATGAAACAAATTATGAATTGTATTCTGAAGAATAAGACATTTAGCATTATTCTAGACCCAACTATCAAGCACACACTTGGCCTAAATAAGTTGGGTAAGATAAGAGGCAAGTGGATGGATAAACTTCAAGAATTTTATCTTGAAATTAGACTAGCCAAAATGGTGAGAGGCTAAGGAACCATACACCTAATGACTGAGATTGATCCATGCATTAGTATTGAAAAAATTAATGAGACTCGGGTAAATTATGGTGAGTGTTACATTCAAATCATCCATTATTGGCTCATAGTTACATGTCCCCATGAGTTAAATACAGAGCAGAGATGAACCCTCATGATCAAATCAGATCATTATATGATCAAGAAGGGATTCCCATACATAAATAACTATGAGGTAATATACTTAAGGTGTGTTTCAAGATAATACATTATAGACATTCTAGATAATCTACATCATAAGATTAGTAGTAGACATCCCTCAGGCAACATAATAGTTCAATGAATTCTAAGGATGGGATACTACTGGACCATGATCCTCAAATATGCACATGACTATATCAAGACTTTCCATGAGTGATAGGTATTTGAGAAAAGGGAAGTGAGTTTTTCCATGCCTTTAAAACTAGTTATTGAGGGATGCCTCTTTTCCTAATGGGTCCTTAAATTTATTAGGGTAATTAACCCAAAATCTTCAACAAGGAATTTTTTTATTCTAATAGCTAATGACTACTACACCATGTGGATAAAATCTATGGAAAAAAATATCTCCATAGAATTATATGCCATCAAATTTATGGAAAATAATATATAGACTAGGTTTGGTACCCCAATTTCTTTGGTTTGTGATAATGGTCTAGATTTCCAATCTATAGAATTTATTGAGTGGGATTACAAAAATTGAATCATCATCAAGTTCTCTTATAACTAATACCCACAAAGAAATAGAGTGGATAAATCTACTAAGAATAATCTGATGGATGCCATTAAGAAATCAACCCAAGATAAACCAAGATAATGACATCTCCTATTGAAGTATACACTATGGGCAGATCGAACCAGACACAATCAAGCTCTCAAAGCTTCACCTTTTCTAGTAGTTTATGGGAAACAACAAATCTTCCTATTAAAGAATTAACCATAATTTTAGTAATTCTAATAGGTTATATTATTATCCTAAGACTTATGTGTGTGTTTAGTTATTGTATAAATAAATACACTTTATCATAGCCTTTTGAGGTGTCACTCACCTCTCTAATCCACTTATTAGATTTGGATTTAATTACATGTAAAGCCTCTCCTTACACATGGCACACACATCCTCCCAAATTTTAATATTATTAGGGACACATGTCACATACATTGAAGCTTTCCCTTGTAACTCATTTTCTCTTTTATTTCTTTATAAATAACTCTCCTCTCCCATTCTTATGTACTTGATAATCATAACACTCTTGTTGATATAGTCTTGCTCTTACATTTTTATCTATCTTGTGTTAAGGCCATTCTTCTTCTAGATTTATGTTATTGTAATTTGAGACTCTTTGTGTAATATTTTAATAATAGTGTGGTTTTCCCCTTCATATAATAGTTTTCCCACTTGTCACATCGCCTCAAATTTTTGGTAACATTATTATTTAAAAAAAAATCACTACTTATTCAACATTATTTTAATTCAATCTTTGAAAATATTCCCATATGATATTAGATCAAGATACCTTTTAATATTGGTTTTTGAATGTGCATATTTGTGGAGGAATCACATATTTTTTCAAGGGCTCCACCCTTGAAATATTTTTTGATTCACATCTTTTTCTTCACCTTGTTTGATTGAGTTTCTCAAACCTCTAATCTAAGGTGTAGTAGGTTGTACAAGGAGTTTTTGAAGCCAATATTCTATTTTTTTAATCATTTTTTGCTTACTCAAAAGCATTATATCAGTTATAAATTAGTTTTATGGTCTTTCAATCTAGTTTTTTGGTATACATTAGCTAAAAATTGAGATTGTGTGGTAGCTTTAATATATAAATAGTATACTCTTAGAATTAATATTATTTTACTCAAATGTGTTATTTTTAGTTTTTTATTTATCATATTTTGGCATCTTTGCCATAGGATTTTATGTCTATCAAATTTAATCTCAACCTAAAATTCTATTTTGAATTTGGCCCTAGGTGTATTATTCATTATGTAGAATTTAATATCATTCTATTTTTTAAGTTATATCATTGTTATATATGTGATTTAGTATCCATCTAATTTATTTTTTATAGTTGTTATAGTTTATTATTTTCCTTGCACAATTATTTTCTTCTTACCACAAACTTTTACCAGTAAGGCATTCTACTTCTACATTATATTTGGCTTCCTCTGAGGTATCTTATCTTCATTCCATTTATTAGGGAGTAAATTTTCTTGCCTTTGCATTTCACTTGGCATTTTCCTTTTGATATTCACTGCAATACATTTTTTTATGCTTCATTTTGTATGTTTTGGTGTTTCATTCTAATTCACATGGTTTCAAGTGTAGTTTTATTTGTGTCCATACAACTATTATTTTATTCCACTTTTTGTATCATTGACTTAATGCTTTCTTTCTTTTCTATGTTTACTTTTTTGATTTGTATGTGGTAGCATCTTCATATGCAGTTGATACTAAGTTGTGGGCCCTTTCTTTTTTATTTTGGTGTTATGTGGCACTTTGAAATTTACTTTAGTTTTTTTTTAAAAAATTTCATCTCTTATTCAATGTTTTTAATTATGCATAAATATAAGGTGACATCATAAATTATGCCAAGAAAAAACCAATTTATTTTGTCTTTCATTTTAAATGACAACTGGAAAAATTCAAGATTTTTTCTTATGCCTTTTTTTCAATATTAAAAGGAATTCATATTCATGGCACAAGTGTTGTTTTTTAACATATATATTTTATTAAAAAAACTTTGATAATAATTCACATCTTTTTTCAAAATTTGTAGCAAATTTAAAGGTTAAAAAAAACTTTAAAAACAAAATAGTTTTATTTTTATGGAAAAAAATTCTTTCCTTTTTTAACCAAATCTAAGAATCACCTTTGTTTTCATTATGGTGGTTATAATAAATTTCACTTTAAGTTTCAAAATAATTTACTTAAGATTTTGTCTATTTATATATTCACTTGTTTCTCAAATAAAGTTTCTCAATCTTTATTTGTGTGGATGTAGATAATTACAACACATTCTCTTATTAAATTCAAACCAAAGCATTTCAAGGATTGGTTATTTAATTTTAACCTTCCTTATCTTTTTATAAATTATATTTTGGTAACACACTTTTAATATAGGTGAGCACCTTTTTTTTATGTTAATCAAATTATTATTAATATCATTTTTTTCCCACACACTCATATTAAGTTAAATTTTGATGTTTTGGTGTGGACTTACATTTCTAAGTTATAATTAATTAAAGAATTTAATTTGTATCTTTGTGCTTTGGTTGGGTATTATTTTTTCAAGGTCGTTTATTGAGATAAATATTTTTAAATATTTTCTAAATAAATCATTGTTTCTACTAATTTATTTATTTTCAATGATAGTGTAATTTATATCTTTTACTCTTATGGCCTTTAAATTGGCTATTTTTTAATTTTTATGAAACTTATGCCAACAATAGTTTTTAAAAATGAATAAACCATTGCACTCAAGAAAAAAATTTCATGTCAAAATGATATTTTAAATTGTTACAAGCTTCTTTTATTGAGTAAATGCAAACTATGCAATTGTCTATTGACACTTCAAATGATAATTTTTTTGGAACATAAGCCTAGATCTATGAATGTCAAATTTTTTTGTGTTTCTCAAGCCACTAAAACTTATTTAAAAACTTCCTTTACCAGCCTAGGATTGAAAATAATGCATAGTATGGGCTATTTAGGTGGTATGCTTGGTAAGTGTGAAGATGATATTCTTAAACTTATTTTTCCTGCTTCTAATGAAAAATACAAAGGTTTGATTTTTGATGATTCTATTGATTCTAATACAAATTTTATATATTATTTTCATCCACATCAAAGTATTAATAATGTGACTTCTTTTGATTATATTATTTTTAATGTTCATATTTTGGTTAAAATTGCTAAATTGTGTGCACATTGTGGAAAACACAGGCATCATATATCTAAATGTTAGAAATTGCACCCATGAAAATATTATAGTAAATATACACATGACACTTTTAATTATTAGAAAAAAACTAAATCTCCTACCTCTAAGGGAAAAAATGCTTGGATTCCTAAATAAAATGAATCTTCTAGAGACTTTGATATGTCTTCTTGTGATAATTCTTCTAATGCTTCACACAGAATATGTTTTGCAAGTGACACATATTTTTTGTCTAAATTTTAATTCACTCAAAATATTTTATGCATTCCTTGATTTTTTTTCAAAGGATATATTCTTTATTTAGATCTTTTTTAACTAACTTATTTTTGTGTAAGATCTCACACTTTATGATAGAACTTTTATTTACTTCTTTTGCCTTATTGTACATCTACTTGTACTACATTATGTATGTAGATTGTGTTTTTGTCATATTAGTTACTTAACCTAAAATATTGGTGTTAGCTTGTTTGTTTTGTAAGACCATTACTCTTTGTTGGTATGTGTTCCATTATGGATTAACCACATTGTTTAGAAAGGATTCTTGGAGAATCTTAGTGATCACACTTTCATCCTTAAAATTTTTGGTAGCACTTTCTCTTCTTTAATATTTATAAAGTATTGTAATTTATCTTAAAATAAATATATATTAAGGGGGAGTATTATGTTATTTAAACACCCTTCTTTGTTTATAATTTTTTTAATCCATTTTTGTAACATCAAATTTAAGCTTAAGGGAGAGTATTGGATAATTAACCTTAATTTGAGTCCTTCCAATGGGTTATAGATTTATCTTAAGTCTTATTAGTATGTGTATTTATTATATTTATAAATACACTTTATCCTAGTCTTTTGAGGTGTCACTTACCTCTCTAATCCACTTGTTATATTTAAAGTTAATTTCATGTAAATCCTCCTCATGCACATAGCGCACACATCCTCCCCACTTATAAAAAGATTAGGGACACATGGCACACATGTTGAATCTTTCCCTTGTAACTTATTTTATCTTTGGGATCTTTATAAAGAGTAATCATTTCCCCTTATTATATACATGGCACTCACAAAACTCTTGTTGATCTAGCCTTTCTCTTGCATTCTTCTCTATCTTGACTTGAGATGATTATTATTCTTGCTTCATGCTATTATAATTGGACATTATTTATACAAATTTTTATTAATAGTGTGGGTTTTTTTATCTATATGATGGTCTACCCACTTGTCACATTCACCTCAAATTTGAGGTAACATTATTATTTTTATATTTTTTCATTATTTATTTAACCTTTTTTAATTCAATATTAGGAAATATTCTAATACTTCCCTATTATTTTGAAAATCCCAATGTATCAATTTATGAAAGATTACATGGGAAAATATGAAAGAATATAGTCTAGACTACTTGATATAGTCCAAATGGAAGTTGGAAGAACTGAATCACTACATAGCTTTGATAAACATGAAGACATTGTAAAAATATGGTTTAGTAAGGGATTTGATATCAAATCCTCCAGGATTTTAGACCTAATGTTTGTATGGCATATATCACATGAGAATAAAGGAAAACATGATAAGTTAACTCCTTTGTAGATTTAACCATATGAGATATCAAATATCCTAAGTAATAATGCCTTCCAGTTGAAATACCTTCAATGTAATGACCTCACCTTTCTAGTCAATGGATAGTTTTTCAAATATTATTTTGTGGCTACTCCAAATAGACATGCTTCTAAGTGATGGTAAGTGGAAATGTAGAAATAAGATTAGATTAAATATCCTATTTTATAGATTAGATTTCCTATTTTCTAGATTAGTTTTTTTTATTTTCTTCATTTGCTTTCAGTAGTTTAGTTTTTATGCTTTCTAGATTAGTTTTCTAAATTTTAGAATAGACCAACTAATTTTATATCTTGAATTTACAAGATATTTACCAAAAACAAGGGTAAAATACATAAGGGGGCATAATTAGTTTTCACAAGGATTTATTTTGATAGTACTAAAGCTTATAGGATTAAGGTATGTGTTATGACTAAATTAGGTTCTACTTGGACTGAATGAGTTTACTAAATCTCTAGGACCTACTCTAATATAATAATTTAAATTTTAGAAAGGCTTTCCATGTTCAAAGATTAAATGCACTACTACATATTAAAATTTGGACCTAAGATAATAAACATAAAAATGGATACACACCGCTAGGGACATATTGATTGAAATAAGTTTTCTTATAAATACACCAAGCCAATGGTGATTCCCAACTCATCTTCTAATTTTGTTTCAAAAAAATTCATCATATAAACTGATAGAAGATGGATAATTCAAGAAATCTCTACCATGGCTATGGATGATTGGATGGTAGTAGATAAAGACTTTGAGTGGAATCATAGGTATATCTATCAGGGCTATGGATGCCTAGTTGGTAGCATATTAATGCCCAAGATTACCTTAATATTTGGTTATAAAATCTCATCTAAAAATTAAAACTAGAATGTTTATCTAGGAATTTATGAAAACTCTAAAACATAAGTGGAAATAAATGCACAATATCACACAAATATAAGGAATGGAAAGGGTTAGTATGTGATATGAGTAATTAGGAGTCTTTTTCCAAGTCTAGTTTATTTATTCTTTATTTGGTAGGGATGATGTTTTATTATGGTACATTTTTTAAGATTTTACATTCTCAAATACTTATGAGTATTTTTCCCTCTGATTACCCATTTGTTGTTCCCTAACATACACACCCCATTTTAAAAATTCAAATAAGGACCCACTTTTGATTGAACATCCTTATTTGAGGTCTTTTGAACTAGACGTATGTGACATGAATTTTGAAAGTGAACACTTAAAGAATTTATATAATGATAAAAATGAACTTGTTTGCTTCTATTAATCTCTATTTTTTGATTGACTTGATCAATAGGAATTAATTTGAAGTTTGTGTAATGTTTCTAAGTTAAAAATAATCGAAGCTACATATAATATATATTATGTGATTTAATTTTCAAATTCAATTTTTCTTTAGCATAGTACTCATGGACATGCTTGATTTATGATTTAACAATAAACTAGGCTGATGTGTTATGCTTTTAGAGGGTTCTTTGTTTATGTGTTTCTTAAATAAGTCATTTCATACTTAGGTGTTTCCTAGGCCCTCCTAGATTTCATTTTGTCTTTCCATGAAAAATTAATTCGCTAACCTAAAGCCCAAGTAAATAATGTAAGTCATTTGATAGTGAAGTCAATGAAGTTCATTGTACAAGGTCACTCAGGTAAATGAATCACCAAGATATTACCAAGTGTCACCATCCTACTAAACCTAAAGTGACATCACTATTGTATTTATATAAATAATATTAGGTAATTGAATCACTGATATTTGTACACATGTCATCATCCTGCTAAACTAGAGATCATGTCAATATATCCCTTTCTATGGAATGTCCTAAGAAAATGGAGTGTTGAGAGCCATCCACATGGCATCATCCTACCATCTCAAAGATGATGTTAGCATAGTCCTTAGATGATTAATTCTAAGTAAGTAGAGTAGAGAGATCTATCCACATGTCATCATCCTACTATCTTAAGGGTCACATCAATGGTGTTCTTTATATGGTAAATTTAGGGTAAGTAGAGAAATAAAATATTACTATGTTTTGTCATCCCACTAACGCATGGCCAAAGGGATAAAACACAACAAGCCATAACTCAGATATGAGTGGAGTAGTGATACATAGATAGGTGTCTTTCATAGCTAGTTAAGTAAATAACAAAGACACTAATATTAATCCTAAAAGAGTTTAAAATAAACATATATCACATAATGATGATTAAGCATCTAGGAGTAGGTAGAAGAAGTTGCATGGTAGTAAAAGCCACAAAATTTAGTGTTATAAAATTCAATTGAAAGGAATAAAAAATGAATGAAATGAAATTTGTTTCTATAATTAATTTTCACAAATTGGTAAATTAATGCATTCAATTCTCATGGCTATCACATCGAAATCAATATATTTTGAATTTCCCCATTAATTCTAATCACATTACCTTCTAGCTATCAAGTGCACATTCTAAATTCAGAGTTTGAGTGTAGATTATGAATCCAAAACTCCATTATGACCAATAGTTTATAAAATTTTCATAGCATAGACATTTTCAAACTAAATTTTTAATAGCTTACTCATACTTCACTCTATTTCCTTATACATATTAAATTATAGGTCCAACTGAATACACTAATACAACATTCAATTCAATATCTCTCAATCATTAATCTAAACATCACTCTATTGTTTTAGATGAGTTTAATATAATTGGTCCATACAAGGTTGAAGATTGGCTTTAAATTTTCACATGGAGGTACAAATATGACTTGTTGGAAATAAAAGTAGTTAGTCTCCATAATGTAGTTATCAAATCAAAGGTAATTCTTTACATTTACCTATTGTTTGATTTATTTATTAATGGTAAAGTTTCTAAGAATATATTACATTTCAGACTTAGTACAATCCTAAAAACATATATAAGTGGGAATGCTTTTAAAAGGTATTATAGACTCCTTGTGCTCAAAATGACTTCTAGGTAGGATATGGTGAATTCATGGCTCATTTCTAATAACATCATAAGAAATTTATAAGAATAAACTAATAAATCAAGCATCTTTATAGTTTAGGGCCCTACTTTGGCTATCCCCATTGTTGTCTTCAAACTAGAGGTGAGAATTTAAATGGCCCTAGTGAATAGGATATATTGTTTCTCAGCCATTACTTACATCAATGAGATATGGGTCACTTTATTGGACATTATTCTGACTGACAACAAAACCATAGCTTTAGGAGAGATTATTAACTCTAACTTAATTATGTGAATCTCAAACCCAAGGATTTTACCAGATAGTAACTTCTATATGATGTCTTATGTAGTGGATTATGTGAAGAAATTTATGCAATCCTCATATGAAGATCCTTAGAAACCATCTCTAGAATGCCAAAATAATATAATTTGTGATGAATTCAATGATTACCATGTGCATGGGTTTAGAAAGCATATGAAAATGTTGGTTGAGACCTTTTACCCTATTGTATATCAAGCCATATATAATAAGAACATGCCTAGGCTATTTGATCCTATAAATAAGACCATTAGAAAGATAGGTGACTAATAGATATATCATGTGTGAACTATAATCAAGATTGAAGGTACTAGGGCATAGCCTTTATCCCTACCCCAAATTATTCCTGATAAATTGGTTAAATAGTAAATTTCTACTCAATTGGCTAATAGTGTAGATGTTGAGATAATAAGTACTAAGCAAGAATCTATCCATATAACCCCTCTTAGAATTACAAGAATATAATATATGAGGTGGGATGATTTCTAATATATTTGAATATTAAGGACACAACAAGAAATTTCTACCCCTCTTAGCATTATAAAAATGTAATATATGAGGTAGGATCATTTACAATCTATTTGAAGACTGAGGACACATTATGGATTGAACCAAGAACCATTTAGATATTAGGACCCCAATAAAACTATTAGAGAACATATCAAGAAATATTGTAGGAAGATGAAAATCAATTATAGGCAATAGGTCTTATAGTCATGATAGTGTCTTCATGAACATAGAGGATAACATTAGGGTTTATATAAGAATTATCAGGGTAAATATGTCAATTATTGTAATGAAAATGATAAATTATGATCCCACTATCACTAAGGAGTATGCCAAAATAATTAACATTGAACAATGGTTTTCCAAACCTATTCATGGACCTCACCCACATGAATAAGAAAAAAATACAAGAATAAGCAAGCCCATCTGGGGAAGTTAATATTAAATAGAGTGTTTTAATTGATCCTATTAGAGAGTTTCAAATGATTTCATGGTGATGTCATGTATATGTCTAGGTGAGTGCATGCAGTACCTTGATAGTCTAAGTGATAATGACAAAGTGTACAATTTGCTTATCCTAGTATGCTTGAAGGAGGCTTGGTTATTCTTAAGTTTTGACATGGATAGAGATGTTCAAGGATGAGTATAGAGTATTTATCATGTGAAATAGGTACTATAATAGGTTTTATATACTCTTAGTGATTGTGTGCATGAGTGGATTTCATCTGGTTGATCACTTTTTTCATCTAAAATTTTGGGTCTAATGGCATAAAATATGAGGAGGTTCAAGGGGAGTTGGTCATGCGATGATCACATTAGTCCCTAGTTTTTTTAATCTAAATTTTAGGTCATGTGATGATGTGAAACATAATATATGAAAGTGAAAATTTGGGCTATTAGGGTTTTTGACACTATTTTCCAATACACAACCAATTTTCATGAGGCAAGAAATAGTTGAGTAAGCAGTTTAGTGGTGGCATATCTCATACGTATGGATGTTTTAGGAGAAGGTGATATTATGGGTTTTTTTAGTTTTGTGCCTAGTTGATTTCCATTAAATTTTATGTTAAGCAATAAATCATGACAAAATCTATGCATATGTAATGTTGGTCTTTTCAAATAATTCTTGACATATTGGCTCTGTGAATAGATAAATATGAGGAGGCATTTTAATGTTGTTATATCTCACATGTGTGAGGGTTATAGGAGAATATTGTTATATGGTTGGATTTTCCTATGTGAGGATATCATATGGTCTAATTTTTAGAACTTGTACTTGATCCAAGAATAAGATATGAAGGTACAAAGTTGACCTTACAAACATTTTGCAAAAGTCCCCATACTTAGTCTATTTTGCACAATGTTAAATATCTAGACCAAACAGATATATAATTGCTCATGGGTGATTATAAAGTTAATATATATGGTATGAAACAAGTTAATGAGGTAAAATGGTTCATTGGTTAATGAAGTTAAATAGTGAGTTCCTTATAAAAGGATCAATGAAACATGTTCATTCTAAGATGTCAAGAAGTAGCGAGATGAGGACAAGTGTTCAAGGTTTAGCACTAATCAAAAGTAAAGGATAAAGATATAATGGTTAGTGGGTGTTTTTAAAAAATTATTTAATGGTGCATGTTTCATGATAAAGACCTTATTGATCTTCAAGGATTAACAATACACATTAAGTCAAAGTTGAAATATTACACTAGATGAGGTCAAATGTTTGAATTTCAATGTTTGAGCATTGGCACGCTATGTGTTAAAGTTATAATAATATCAATAATTTACATTTAATATAAATATGTGAGAGCACAAGATGCAAGCAAAGTGACCAAGGTTTAACTGTGACCATTGGCATTTGATTATTTTAATTTTGCAAAGGAAAGACCAGTTTCTAGTTTTTGAGCCCTATCTTTTGATCCAAGACAAATATGACCATATAGTAAAAATTTAATTTGTAGAGGAATATAAGGTGCATATATAAATATATATTTTAAGATCTAAAATTGTGTAAATTTGAATACATTGAGGTCCAAATTTGACCATGTGTTTGACTATGTTTTGCAAGTGACTTGAGAAGGATACTTGAGCTTATATTGATGTTGTTATGATATATAATGATGGATTATATATTGGAGAGTGTTTTATAATACATAAGGATGTTATATGTTCATTATGAAGTTTTGACCAATAATATCTAGTATGAACAAAGGTTTAGAAACTAACTGTGTGTTTGCTCATAAGGGTTATTACATAGAATGTTGTTTGAATAAATTATGCTTAAGTAGAAGGGTACTATGATTATTTTAGGATGTCAAAGGGGCCATGTGGGATGCTTCCATATGTTTGATAGTGTTCCTATGTTATTATTTTTCTTTGATAAGTGTCAAAGAGGTGAACGGTTCTTCATATGACCTAAAAAGTGACTTAGGCCTATTTCAAAGTGTGTTTTGCTTAAGTGTAACTTGTGTTATATGCCTTAAGGGTGAAGGCATGTATTATGGCTGATAAGGAAATATTGTGATATTGATAATCATGGTATATCTATAAATGATGAAACCAAATGTGTTGGTTTCTAGTAATGTGTGAGAGACTTGTGAGTAGGTGCTTGTAGTGAAAGCTTGTGTGAATATGGAGCCAAGTAAATGAAATAAACTTTGAAAGAGAAGGTGTAGGTTAGTGAGGAATAGTAAAGAGTGAAGAGGATTAGACATTCTTTTTTGAGCAAGGTGATGAAGGTGATCACATAGGTCATTATACCTAATAACCCTAGAAAAGGTATAATGAGTGAGTATGCTCAAGATGATATCTGAGAGAGTGTGTATGATGAACGAAGGAAAAATAAAGGATGTGTGTGGCCAAAGGATGGGTTGAAGTGTATAAAAAGTTGATGAATATTTGTATTAATTTTAGGTCATATTTTTGATGATAGAATAGTGCTCTTGTATATTGAGGATGAGTGAAGTGTAGAATGATCCAAAAGGTGGCTTTGGATGTATTGAGAGTGTGTAAAGATGTGAAGGGGGTTGTGTTATCAGAGGTCCATCATCAGGTGTTAAAGACATCAATTCTAAGGTGGAGATTTTAAATGGAGGGTTTAAAGGACTTGATCTTCCTTAGGGGTAGTTTCTCCTTGTGAAATAGGTGTTTCACTAAAGGCCTTTGGTTATAAGGACTTGATAAGGTTTTTGGGTGATCATGAGGAATTGATCATCTTAGGGGTTAATGCTCATTATGGAACTCTTGTTTCACTAAATCTTGTTCAAAAGGAGTTGACCATTTTATGGTTTGTAATACCTTATAGGACAAGTAGTCCAATTATTTATAGGCTTGAGAGTGGGTTTTATTCCCCAAGAGGGTTTCCCATGTAGATGATGTGTTGATATGTTGTATGCTCTTGTTCATGCTTTGGATTAATATGATTTCATGTTTATTTTTCTAGATCATGTTGATGTATGATGGAATGGTTTTTAAATTGAACATTCATTTTTGTATATGTATTCACCCCACCCCTCTAAATAGTTACTTCCAATAATTAGTATCAGAGTGGGTTCTTTGGAGGCATCTTAACAGCTTGAAGGAGATCCTAAGTAGGTACAAATATGGCCAAATAGTTGAAGAAATAGAATCAATAGTGGAAGGATGTGATCAAAGAACTTGAAAACTAGATATGTACTTTGAAGAAATATGTTAAAGATGATGAGAATGTTATCAATGATCTCAAAGTTCAACTAATAGATGTCAAGACAAGTTTGTGTTCAACATAAAAGGACATCATTTTTGATAAAGAAGCTTTCCATAATAGTAGAGAAGATGATATCAAGGAAGAATAAGTTGATTTAGAAGCTACACCCATGAGTTCACTTGGTGAACTAAAGGAGTGAAAGAAGAGGAATTATAAAATGTGTAATTTTATCAAAAGTCTTGTATCATAAGTTAGTTCTCTTGAGGGATTTTTTTTAGGCATGTCTAAGAAAGAAGAAAATAAGTATCAAGAACAGATCAAAATTATTGAAGTGTAAGCATATAGATTGAAACACATGCGCAACAAGGCCAAAGAGGATTAAGAGAATATTAGTATTCATGAGGAATATTTAAGGACTATAAATGCAAATCTGAAAGCAAAATAAGATGAGTGCAATCAACTAAAGGTTGAAATGAAGTCATTGAAAAGTGAGCATGAGCTTGTATAGTCAAGCTGGATATGATAGAAGAGAAGCATGAGAATCCTTAATATGTCAATGAAAATGCAAGATTTGAAATCAATACAAAAAGGTCTTTTAGAAAACCAAATGCTTCAAATTATACTATTTTATTTCATGGTCATTGTTATACATGTATAAAGCATGGTCATAGAGTTAAGGACTGTAGAAAGAAGGTAGTGAAGAATGAGTCCTCATGGATCCTTGGAAGAAGAAGAATTGGTATTGGAAAGATCATAACTTAGATCAGTCAAGAGGTATGTTGAATGATATTATTTGCTAAAATTGCAATAAAGTAAGACATATTGTCAAATTTTGCAAGAAAAGTTTGAAGATGCACTCAAGTTTTGACAAGAAGAAAGATGCTCCTAAAAGTCACTCAATGGCATTAAGACCAGAGACTATCAAGGATATTTATAATCAAATTGGAATTCATAATATAGAAAATAAGGAATTAAATATGAATAAGATACAAAATTTCTCTTCTATCCAGATAGAAAAGGAAGATCACAGTCATCATCAAACAAATGGTATGAGTGATCCTGTTTGTTTCAAATGTCATAAAGTTGGTCACATGACTAGGTATTTCAAGAATATATTTAATGAGTTCCCAAAGAAAAATAAGGTGTATGGATCTCTTAGTGTGCAAGGAAGAGGTCACAAGTGGGTATGGAAACCTAAGCCTATTATAAAAGATCAGATTGAGACCAAAGATGGTTTTTCTACCATGATAGACAAGAAGGAAAGTTAAGAGTTTCTATTGACAACATTTATTTACAAATATAAAGAAAGGAATAAAGTCAAGAATTCATTCAAGGTCAAGTATGAATTTAATTTAGATGAGACTATGAATATATGGGACTCTCCAAAGTTTTATGACTTTTAGTCTCTCTTTGTCAAAGGGGTGTCTCTCTCTAAGCTTCAAGGAGACACTTTACAGAAAGAGGAATCATGGTGGATATTGGTTGGGTCTTGATTGATGTTTCAAGATAAAGAAGGTTATGAGAAGATGTTTTGGATTAATGTGAAGGATATTTGTTGATTGGTAGACATGTGTGTCAATATGCTCTTTGGTTGATTAGTTTGCTCTCAATTTTTGAATAACTAACCTAAAGAATGAAAGGTAGCAACTTGAGGGTTTGATGTCTACAAACCCTAAGGTGTGTGTCTATGATGATAATGACTCATTTTTTGTATATGGAGATGAATGAACATTATATGGATAATATGTAATGTTTTCATTATTTGGTGACATGTTTATATGCATGGTTGAGCCCAGTTTTAGTGTTCTTTATCATGAAAGAATGTTGGTAGTATGTGCAAGGTCTGCAGGTAGGGTCAGAATGAATGTTTCCAAGTGGCCTAATGAGATTTATGAAATTTTAAGAAAAAAATTATGCTAAAAAAGGTTTTTTGACCTTATTATAGCTTGATTAAAGTGGTTTTGTGGTCTAAAGGTATGTTAAAGTCAAATTGAAGATTTTTGAGTGCTCTTAGTTTTCTCAATTTTGGTTTAAGGGAAACCAAGACTAAAATGGGTTATAAGATGTATGAGTTCCAAAATATGTGGAAGTTAAAATATTATTATAAAAGCGTAATGGTTATCTCCAAGTGTACAATAAGTTTTAGAGGTGGACATTGACTAGAAGGAGGTTTGTTGACTCTATTTATTTTGAGTTTCTAGGGTTTTGGGCTATATTAAAAAAGTGGTTTACATTGTGATTTGAGGATAATGATTATTAATATATTTAATGGGATAAATGGGTTTCAAAATAAAGTTTCACAAAGATTTAAAGGTTTTTTGGTTTTCAAATTATTCATATTTTTATCGAGATGAAGGCCTAATTGGTAAGTTAGTTTGTGAAGGAAGTATGTTTCAAAGGTTTATATAGGTTTTTTAAATTTATGTGATTTATGGGGATTATGAGATTTCTCTATATATTAAATTTTAGATATTGATGATGTGTCTAATAAAATTTGTGAGGTCTACAAGTTTTAGGTAGGGATACAAGTAGTCTAGACAAGCCTAGTATGAAGATATGATGTTTTTGATTAGTTTATCAAAAATATCAAGGTATGAATATTTAAATGTGATTTATCAAGTTTTTTTAGTGCATGTTTCCTATTTGGTGAGTAGCATGAAGTTCTGTTGATGATCCTTGAGGTGGTTTGAGGTAGAAGGCTAGTAAGCCTATATGGTGGTTCTTCATGGTGTGTGGAGATATAAAGATGATAAGGAGGTGAAATGGCTCAAATATCATAGGGGGAGTCCTTATCAAATGTCTCTTAGTGATTTTCATTAGTTTAAATGTTTTTCATGTTCTTTCTTCATTGGTTGCAGTGCTTAATTGAAGAGAGTATTGGCATGGTGCAAGAGGAAGTTGTCAAGGCAAGAAGAGGTATGCTCA
>JARHVA010004087.1:1075000-1235000 GCA_037957365.1 Torreya grandis | reverse complement strand
ATTATGCTTAAGTAGAAGGGTAATGTGATCATTTGAGGATGTTAAAAGGGTCATGTGGCATGGATCCATATGTTGGATAGTGTTACTATGTTCTTAATTTAATTTAATAATTCTTAAAGAGGTGAATGGGTCTTCATATGACCTAAAATGTGACTTGGGCCTATTTGAAAGTATATTGTGCTTAAGTGTGACCCATGCTAGATGCCTTAATGGTAAAGGCATATATTATGGATGATAATGAAATATTGTAATCTTGATAATCATGATAGATATATAAATGGTGGAATAAAATGTGTTGGTTTATAGTGATGTATGAGAGACTTGTTATTATGTGCTTGAAGTGAAGGCTTGTGCAAATATAGAGCCAAATAAAGGAGAGAACCTTTAAAAGAGAAGTTACATGTTAGTGAGGACTAGTAGAGAGTGAAGAGGATCAGACATTCTTATCTAATTAAGGTGATGAAGGTGATCACATAGGTCATTACACCTAATAATCCTAGAAGAGGCAAAATGAGTGAGTATGCTCAAGAGGTTGTTTAAGAGAGTGTGTATGGTGAGTGAAGGTGAACTGAAGGTTATGTGTTCCCATTCGATGGCTTTAAGGATAGATCAGGTTGATGACTATGTGTATGACTTTTAGGTCATATTTCTAATGTTATAATAGTGTTCTTTCATATTTAGGATGATAAAAGTGTATAGTGATCCAAAAGGTGAATTTGGATATAATGAGAGTGTGTGTGAAGAAGTGAAGGGGGTTGTGTTATCATAGGTCCATCATCAGGTGTCAAAGACATTATTTCTAAGGTTGAAGTTTTTAAAGGAGTGTATCAAATACTTGATCTTCCTTAGGCATGGTTACTCCTTGTGAAATAGGTGTTTCACTAAAGTCCTTTGGTCAGGAGGACTTGATCAAGGTTTTTGGGTGGTCAAGAGGACTTGATCATCTTAGGGGTTGGTGCTCCTATTGGAACTCTTATTTCACTAAATCCTATTCAAAAGAATTTAAACAATCTCTAGTTTATAATACCTTATAGGAAAAGTAGTCTAAGTGATTTTAGGCTTGAGAGTGAGTTTTATTCCCCAAGAGGGTTTGCCTTGTAGATGATGTGTTGATATATTCTATGCTCTTGTTCATGCTTTGGATTAATGTTCTTTCATGTTTAAATTTCTAGATCAAGTTGATGTATGATGGAATGTTTTTTAAATTAAATATGCATTTTTTATATTGATTCACCCCTAAACTCTCAATAGCTACTTCTAATAGATCCAAGATCTTTTCCATATACAGTTGTTGTTGCTTCCCCTTAATGCATAACTAAAGAGGAAAGACCTACAAGTCCTTGTACATCAACTAGACTTTCTCCATGCTTCCTCTACCTCTATTCACCATACTATAGTAGGTAATTATACCTACTTTATTATCATATGTTTCAATTATTTATACTCTTGGGTCACCACCTATTATGACAATAAAAACACCATTGGTAATGCTTCAATATAATGGATTACCATATTCATCACCCATCATTCCTTCAGTGGTCATCACTCCTCCCACTCCATTACCATTTGTTACCACTATATTCACTCCATCTCCCATTCCACCTTATATAAGACCAACCTCTATTGCTACAAAAACCAATAATTACATATGCAAGGAACCCAACACTACTCATTTTTTATAAAACATGGAACTAAAAAGGAGTAGAATATGAAAGGGTTGACCAAGGAGATGATAATTTGGTTTCCAAAGAGTTAGTGTCAAAGAAAGAGATGTAAAAGTAGAGGCAGGGTCAAGAGTGAAAAATCTAACATAGGGGCCATCATTAGGTGCACCTTTAAACTCTACACCTTAGGCTAATATAGTGACAACTACAATAAATGGTTCCCAAGTTATCTCCCCTCAAATTATAATTTATCGAATTATTCATTCTTTAAATATTTATTTTGTTATTGATTCTACAATTCATGTGTTAGAATATTCACATTATTTACATTTATTAAGCCAAATAAATAAACCTCAAGTAGTTATAATGTTAATTCTATCTACCATATCCCAATTTTCTACTATGGGTCCTATTACTACTACTGGGGTTTCCTATACATCAATAATAGATTACTTATAGAATTTACTTAGCACCCAAACAACTTATTCATTCTTTAGTGAAACTAATCCTCAATCATCTAAGTCATAAAAAGGGGTACATTTTGAAAACTTGGTATCCACTTTCTTTTTAACCACATAAACCACCCCTCTTAGGTCATATTCACAACTAGAAATTCCCATTGTTAAAGTTTATCAAACCAATTCACCTAAAGTTTTAGTACATAAAGGACCAAGAAAGGCTAAATACATAATTGATACACTAGTCCAAAAGCATATTACTACATCAAGGAAAGATATACCTCCTTTCCCTATAGTAGTGACATCTCCCCCTATGGCCATGACTCCTCTATGGTAACCCCATTCCTCTACTCAATCAAAGCAAGTAGAGTAGTAGGTTTCACTAAACATATATTCATGGATTATGTATCTACAACAAGAAGAAGAAGGAAGGTGGGATTTAGTGATTGCAAGAAACCCACAGTCAAATTTAATTTTTATTGGCAAATGAATAAATTAAAAAAATATGAAAATAAATATCATGGTTATAGAAGGATAATAGGTTGAGTTAGATTAGAGAGAAGACATATTCTCTCTAACAAAGAGAATAAAAGTAAATCCCTCAGAATTGGATCGATATAGAGAAGATCCTTATAGTTTTTTGGATGTTGCTAGAGGAGTTATAAAATAAATGTTTATTTTTTTATCAACCTATTAAGAGGCCATAAGATATGATAATAATTTAGGCTCCTAAAAATATCATATATAATGTGTAGGGGGAAATTAGAAAGCTCTATGATACTATTCATCTAATACGGTCTATAAAGGCCATATTTAAACCTAAGTGGGGGGATATCATTCATTTATTCAATAAAATAAAGGAAATTAATGGAAAGATTCACTTTTTGAGGAAAGTAACCATAAATAAGGCTTTTACCCATTTAAATTTAATAACAACATCCGAGGTTGCATCGACCCAAAATTTTGTTGCTACTAAGAGGGACAACTTGCTTGAGTGACATCAAGAGATGTGAAATCCCATGAAATAATTTACCAATTAGGAAAAATAAGTAGTCTCTATTCTACAAGGTCTGAGAGTCACTCAAGTAATCAATATTTAAGGTAAATTGGTCCCTAAACCCATTTTTGAAAATCTCCTATGAGTACCAAATGATAAATTTTGAGATGATATTGAAATCATAGTCTATAGGCCTATGATGAAATAATATAAATAGTAAATTTTTGTAGGGATGAAATCATTGGAATTAATACACTTCATTGAAGCATTAATTGTGATATGGTTACACATTATAAGTTAATGGAAAATCTCCCATAATTTTTCAAGAGATATTTACTTTATTATGAAACTATAGATATAGACTTTTTGGTTAGCCACACGATATATTTATAGATGTAAGTAGCCAATAAATTTTTTTAGTAGTAAGTGTAGCACTTATAATAATTAATCTCTAAAATAAACACTAATAAAAACATATATTAGGCCCACCTATGTACCCATTCCAATTTTCATTGATTAAACTACATCGATGACAACCTCGAGCATATATCTAGTGATCGTATCAGTTCTAATTATAACTATAGTTGCAATGATAGTTTTATCTACTTTAAACTCTATAGTTTTTATCCCATAGTTTTCTTCTTCCAGTGATGGCACATAGTCACCCTCTAATTATGCATATGTATTTTCACATTTAGCTAAGTTGTAATGTTAAATTCCTAATTTATTTTGCATATATATTATATTTTATTCAAATAACTCTATTTTAATAAACTACCATTTTACATTCATTTTTTGAATGAAATTTGGCATACAATGTTATTTTTATACATGTATTTTTAGACTTCACTTGATAAATGAGGCCTTCCACATAACAAGATTATATATACTTGTATCTTCCTAGTCCCAAAGGGATGATAATTTTGGATATTGAAATTAATAGGAAATTATGAGGAAAGTTACATAATTAATCTCGATGTGCAAATATTTATTCTTATCCAAAACTATGGATTATTTAGGAAGTGTTGTCACTCTAGTATCTTAGTTTTTTGGTTGTGAATGATTTGTATTTTAAATATATATTTTCTTATTGTTATATTATTGATTTGACTTACCTTTTGTGTATTGATCATAATCCCCCTTCTAGGTGTGTTAAAATATTTTTTCAAACATGGAAAACTTTGATTATACACGGTTAAGTTTATTGTATTTCATATTTACTTGGATGTCTAACTATGCTTAATTATTGGGGTTGTTTTAGAAGTGTACAATAAACATTGGTTTTTGATTACTTGTCCAAAATTTTTTTCAAGTGATAGTTTAGAAAGGTTTATTTTACTTGACCCATAGGCCTCCTTTTCTTCCTTATCTTTCCCTTTTTTTTTGGTCATACCCACCTTAAGGTATATCCATCATCAATCCATTAATCTCAAGTCAATTTGAATTCATCCATAGCTCACCCATTTATGGTAAAGAAATTGCTTTTGTCACTGTTATTCCACCAACAAGTTATTTACAAAATCCAATACCCCATAACTCATGGCTTAGAGTGAATTTCCATTTATAGATATTGAAACATTAGAGGCTACCTCATAAGGTTTTTAGGGTGTGAATAAAACCCACATCAACAACATATTTTGTATCCTTGACTGTGTTTTTTTCCTATTTGCTACTCTACACATAAAACACAAATTAGCATGATTTGATAGGGTTTCTAAAAATGTCTACTAACAATGGTACAGTGAGAGTGGAACATTAAAAAATGATCCATTGGATAATGGGATAGAGAGACTTTTAATTATGTTTCAATGAACTAATTCAAAATTTTGTAGAATAAGAATAAAAAATAATGGGAATATATGTATGATAATTTTTTTTGTAGAACATAAATTATAAAACATACATAAGTTAGATACAAACTAGACTCAAGTAATATATCAATGGGTAAAAACTACCATTGACAAATACATCACTGAATATTTTGTATAGGGCTATATTGCATTCAAAGTTGTGTAAGGCCTATTTGAGATAGGAATTAGAGGAAATTTTATGTAATGACTATATACTCTTGTCAAAATATTGGTTGTATAAAATTCCATAGTGCCTACCCATACCAACATTAAGTAGTCACTTTGGGCATTAAGTGGATGTGTGAAATAATGAATTGAATGATGAAGAGATAATAATGGAAGATTTTGTAGAACAAAATTAAAAATAGGGTTAATAAAATGTTAGTAGAAAAAATACAAGATGAATTCAAGAACTAACACTCTATTCTTTCTCCCTAGGGTGAGCTACAATTACTATACAAATAAATCAATACAAGATAAATAATGCATTCACCTTCCTTTAAGAATCCATATAGAAACTATTTTGCAAATGTTTAGGATTAGTTTGTGGAGTATGAGTATTTGTTAATGTAAAAGTAGTTTTGAAGGGGCCCTGAAACCCTTTACATCAAAAAGAGATAAACCTTAAAGCATAACCAGGTTTCTAAAAAGAAACCCGAAACTAGAAAAAGCAAAACCAGGTTAAACAGGAACCTGAAAACAGCAAAAAAGACTAAAATAGCTGACAAAACACAGAACGGACCATCAACAGATAGGGTCAACACCCTACAAACCTCCCATACAAAAGAGGTTTTAATTATTTCTTTTTACACGATCAAAGATTCATATCTATAGGGGGGAAAAGGCTTAGACTTCTTCCTCTTAACTATTGTCCATCCATCATCTACCTTAGGCCATCCATGCCTCAGAAGATAGAATCCATGAAGCCCAGGGGACACAGATGCCTCAGCAAAATCCTTATGAAAACTAGCCAAAGTCTGGCTCCTAGGAAGTTCCTCCAAAACAGGAGAAGAGACCAATGCCTACTCAACAACTGGCTCAAAAGGAATAATCCCAGTCTCCACAAGACCTTCAATAGAATATTTCACCCATGAATCCTTTTCCATCGGCTCATAATGGATACTTCTTCATTCTCAAAATTAGTCAAAGCTTCCACTAGTTGTTTATCCATGTAATGTTCAGAGGAAACCTCAGACCACCAAGAAGGTGGTCATCTGAATTTTGATTTCCTAGCCATTTAGCAATATGAAGGTGGCACTTTCTGCACCGAAAAGGTGTGTCCATTACCCCTTGCCAACAGATCACATTAGAAACATCCACCTCAACCATTAAGCATGCACAAGTCGAATGGTAGTTGAAGTATTTTCATCCACAAATAAAAAATTTATAGCATTTCCAAAAAACATTTGTTAAGTGTTTATTCCAAAAACATCTCCCCTTTTCCACAAATGGATTTGATCAAATAGGATGAATAAAAGGTGAAGCTTTTAGAAAGATTTTGGAATTAACTCTTTTTATAAATAAGCTTTATAATTATCCATAGACATCCTTGTATTTATAGTTTTCTTGAAATGATACCAACCATCCATCTCAAAATCAAGGTGTGTGGTCCAAGATTGATTCAAATTTGGAGACCAAATGCCATTAATGTTCAAATTAATATTTTGGAAGAAAGGAATAATTAATAGGCATGGTTTACATAGATTAGATATTTGTTGAATTTATTAAGCATGGCTTGCATTTTTGACTTTGTTATCAATGATTTCATGATGATATCATATTTATAGATATTTATTTAATTTTAATTTTCCAAAATTAGATATTAATTAATTTAATATGTATATTTAACTTAATAATTTAATTAGATTTAATTAGTTAAGTGAATATGATTAGGTTTTTTTTTAAATATTAGAATTTGATTAGTTATCATGCACTATTGGTAAAAAATGTTAATTTATTGTGTCATAATTTAATTGGAGATGATTATAAGAAGACAACATTTACGTATAGGATAATTTCCCAATTAGGGACATAGTGATGAAAGATAGTAATTGCATGTGACATGTGAAGATGAATTAGATAATTTCATTGGTTTTTGTCTAATTTACGCATTATTACAGGAAATCATTTTGACTTACAATTTTGACATGACAGTCATGAGAATTGAGTATCTACATTTTAATCCTATTTGAGGAGTTTGTGAGATACTAGGCACAATAATATCTTCTCTAAGAATTAAAAAGTCATTTAAAAAGAATTTAAAAACTTTTAAAGAAGAAATAGTTAGTGACCCATGATGGCCCCTTGAGAGGGTAGGCCAGGGATGAAAGACATGCATGGTCTCTGAAAAAGAAACAAAATAAATATAAATAAATTATCCCAAAAAAGGGTGGTCTTAGTTAATTTATAAGGATGCACCTCTGTAGGTTAGATTTTATTATTTGATTTAATGAGTTTCCCTAGTAGGGTATATTTGATCATTGATCAGTCTAAAAAGTTTTCCCTAATAGGGTATATTTATATTCTAATAAATAATGATTAGGTATGTGATGACTTGGTTGGGGGATAATATACAAAGAGATCTCTTGTTATAACATTACCGATTTAGACTTTCAACATCTACATTTTTTCTATAACACGAATGTAATGTGCACCATGATGTAGAAGACCATGATGACCAACCCATAACATGCATAAGGACTACCCCTTGATCCACTATATAAATTATAACATTTCACCAATGATAAAAACCATGATGCAAATGTTGGCATATATCAATGGATAGACTCAAGTACAATTATGTAATAGGAAGCACCATGATGATGCCCTTGTCAACACTAAGGACTAGGTAAAGTTGGTAACAAATAACATTCAAGCAAACATAAACTGAAAGAAAAATAGAAAGTGTTCAATTTTTTGAATAAATGTACTAAAAAACCCTAAACATTGCTTGGGATACCCATAATGCCTTATCGAGAGGAGAACATAAATATTATATTTAACAAATAGGTCGACAAAAATAACATATAAACATGTTTGTCAGTAGAAAAGGTAGAAAAATGGAGTAATTATAAGGAAAAGGCTTAAAATGGATAATTGAGGCAAACATGAGCCTCTTAGGAAAAAGAAGGATCACAAATAGGCTTGGGGGTAAAAATTCTTTTTTTGACTATATATTCAACCATGAGGGGTGAAAACTATTTATTTTTACCCTCTAATATTTTAATTATGAGCTCTCATATTTGTGCATGAGAAAGATGAGTAAAATGGATAATATACCACACTAGAGACACCTTGGGGAGTACTTTTTAGAGAGTACCAATGACCATTAGGGAGTAGAGCATTGATAAGTACCATTTTTGGTTTTTAATTTGGTCATTAACTACATTTAATTCTAGGTAGAAAATTGAAATTTAGCAACTTCATTTTCAAAAAAGGGAAAATGGTAAAGTCATCAATGCAAATAGTGATTTTACCATGAAATCAGTGAACTTGTAATATAAATGGTAAAATCACTAAAATTAACAAATATCACCACATCAATGATATTGCCTATTTCTATATCAATCACATAAATAATTACATTACTGAGAAGATGATGAGGTCAATAGTCAAATGGAAGTATCACTAGTCAAATGGTGAAATCACCTAACAAATAATATAAGACATGAAAGTGGTGAATTAGTTATAAATAGTGAGGTCATCCTACCAAATGATAGGATCGACCTATATAACAATGAAGTTGTAAACCCAAGAAGGAAAATGGTAGGATTGCCTTGTAGAATGATGAAGACACTTTATAGTATGGTGAAGTTTTCAAGGAAAAATGGTGAGTGGTCCAAAAAAGGGGAAAATTGGATAGAAGAATATAATTTTAAGTGTAATACTAGAATAAAATGGTAAATTAATCAACTATAAGGAAAATAGACAAGTGACTAACTTGATTCTATTTGGTTTATATTATGCAAGAGAATTTAAGAGTCATGACAGTGCATGAGCATCTATCATGAGTACTATGTTAGCCTGGGGTCATGATGATGAGATAGTGGGGAACTTGAAAGGTATGGATTTATGACACAACCCAATTTCTATTTATTAAAGATGATCATGCATACTTATTAGTGTTAGTGGAGTGATAGAATCAGATACTTTGGCATTACACTTACCAACAAGAGAGGCCACTATGACCCTATAAGATGTACATAGGATTTTATGAGTGCCTGTTAGGGTTTGGTGGCTTTATTAGATGATGGAGGGTAGGATAGCAAATTTTTAGGATCGTATTAGGGTGAAAAACCTTGTGATTATAAAGGGATTTATTGACATTATTTTTTGGAGGACTTGGCCTATCCTCTAGTGATTGTTTTAGGAGTAGCACCACCTCCACCATAGGTTTAGTACCTCAATAGGTATCATTCTTGATGGATCTTTTTAGTGGCCTCCTACTACCTGACAAGAGTGGATGATTAATTTATATCAATCTTATATGCATGGCCTGAGACATGATGTATAATACTACTCACTTTTCATGGTGTCTAATGATATATATGTATGTATGTATGTATGTATATCATGACCTACACATGATCATGTATCATAAGGGGCACATTATTTGACACAACACACTACTCTAGGTATAGGCTTGGTAGTACATCAATATAGAGAAGCCAATTAGATAGAGGTTTTAATGAGGACCTAAATATCAATTCATTTATGGTTGAGTCCAAATGGGAATCTGATTACGAGGCCACCAAGGAGATTTATACTTTTACAGGTGATTCATCAATGAGATGGTAGATTGTGATTTTATCTGGTAGTCATTCATGGTGATGTAGTTTGGATAGATAGAGGAAGAATTTTAATTTTATTATACATTAATACCATACTATATCATAGGTCATCATGGATTCATCATGGAGAGATATAGGTTATATTTCATGTAGCAATAGTTTAGTTTTTAGTAGGATGTGTCAAATAGACCCCAATTTTTTACACGTCACACAAGAGATCAATTAGTGGGGTATACTAGTATTGATAGCCTAGGACATTATAGATTTTGATATGGTACAACCCATAATGTGTGCTTATTAATGTGGGGTTGTGGATGTCAATGTGACATACACCTATACAACATGATGGTAAGGGTTTTGACCTATCCAATTGACCAAACCTTATCCCCAACAACTAGGGTTTCATAAGAGAGTTAGATATATGAGAAATATGGATCAAAAAAAGATTTAGGCATAGCTACAAGGATAGGTTCCCATTCATCCCATGATACTATAGGTTATCCATTTGTATTTTATTTAGGTTCTAGTGGCATAGCCTGCACAATAGTTTCTATAGATACCTATGCAACATATAACAAAATAACCTCTTTAGCTCCCATTTATAAAAGGTGGTAATGGATATGGAGATGTGAATGAGTATGGGGGAAGATTCCTCTAGTTGACACAAATATGGTTGATGTAATAGGTGGAGACTCAGGCTATAGTACAAGGATAGGGGAGGTTGGGCCCTCTGGTATAGGTGTTGATACATGTAAAGGATAGGTTTATCCCTCTATCATAGGTATGGACATTGATATAGGTGCTGAGGAGGCTTGAGCCTCTAGATTAGGGTAGGTTACAATGTAATATATTAGCACATTTTTTAGAGATTGTAGGCCTAGATTAGGATATGTTTCATATATTATTTGAGTTTGATAAAACCTAGGGTAATACCACTAGGTTATAAGGAATTATCATAGCCTAATATTTAGAGATTGGCACTTTGAGAGGGTAGGTGGATCACTCAATATGTTTATAGTATTAATTTATTAGGGTTTATGTATATTTTAAAGTGTGGGGTGCAAAGCTACTAACAGTCATGGATGAGTGAGATAGAGCTTGGGTTGATGTTTAAAGGTTTTAAGGGGAGTTATATGAGGCTCGATAGCTTGTATCATATGGTGGTATGTCTAGAGCATTGATTGATGTGATGAAAACCAAGGATGATGTCTTATGTGTGGAGGATGATATCCTATGAGTGAAGGATGAGATTAATTACTACCACAATTTTGATGAGGCAATGGTTCCATTAGGGGCTGAGGCACCCACCTATAGAGAGTATTCATCGAACTAGTGAACTAACAAGAATCTAGGTCATGACACACTACTACATCAAATCATTCAATGGCATAACCAACTCCACAGTAGGTATATGGCCCTAACACCACCATGAACACCATAAGATAGAGCTTTGATTAGATCACCATAGAGACATGGTGAGTCATAGGTGATATTACATCTTGTAGCTCCACATTTTTATTTTTTATATGATATGTATATATGCTCTTGATGTATAAAAATATTATTATAATTTATATATATATATATATATATATATGAAATTCATTTTTACTCATGGATTATTGTATATGAACTCTTAATAATTATTTATGATGATCTTTATCTTTGTACCACTATGATGTTAGATGTTGATCAGAGCATGGATATTGATGTATATTTTTTTTCCATGATTCTCTTGTCTTTTATATTGGTAGTTCATTTTGCACTTATGTCTATCTCATGGATGTATATGTAGTATGAATAGATGACATTACTCCTACTTCAAGAAATGCATGCCCTTAGGTAACATAGTACTAAGCACAAGATAAAGCTTCAATCAGAATGCCCTAGAGACAAGGTGAGCAAGATATGATATTATATCTTATAGCTCCACATTTTAGTTATGTATATGATATGTATATATGCACTTGATGTGTAAAACTATTATTTTGATATTCATGTGTGTGTGTGTGTAACATTCATTTTTAATCATGGATTATTGTATGTGGACTCTTAATATTATTTTATGATGATCTTTATCTTTTTACCACTATGATGTTAGATGTTGATCAGAGCATGGATATTGATGTATATTTTTTCTGTGATTCTCTTATCTTTTATGTTGCTAGTTCATTTTAATCTTGTGTCTATCTCATGGATGTATATGCAATATGACTAGATGGTATTATTCATACTTTAAGAGATGCATTTCCTTAGGTAATATAGAGATATGCATGTTATGTTTATGGGATGTTAGTGTGATCATGTATTGGATATATGGATAGTGCCTTCAAATATGTATTGCATCTTCACATTTCTATGTAAAATATTGAACACTTGTTTTTTTTATTATAAAAATAATATTATGCATCATAATTATGACTAACTCATAATAACATTGGTATATTAATTGCACATGGACTTTCTCAAATGTAAATATTTACAACTCAAGATAATGAGAAAATATTAAAACCTAAGTTAAAAAAATAACTCAATTTAAACACCAAATAGAAAATAGAAAAATAAAAGATTAAAAAATATAAGATGTAAATGACATAAAGGCAAGATATGAAATATCAAGACTTAAATACAAAAAATAATGTACCACACACAAAAATTAATAAAAATAGTGTAAAAATGTAACCAACTTAAAATAAAGATACAAATAATCCAAACTTAAATGGAAACAAAATGGACTTAAACACAAAAAACAAACAAACAACATAAACACAAATATAAATAGTTAAAATACAAGAGTAAATGACTCATGCCCAATTTTAAGGCATGACTCAAGTGTAAATAAATTATACTCAGACACAACACTCAAAATAAACAATGACAAATAAATAAGTGAAACACACAATACAATTTAATTAAGATAAGAACCCAATGTAATCAACTAATAATTATGCATGTGAAAATAATAAGGTGTTACACTTCTATGTTGGGCCCCTAGACTACGGTGATAATGAATTGGTGGTGGCAACAGGGGAATAAAAGAAGAAGAAATGTGTGGTCAACCTGACTCCAAATTACTAAATACAAGTGGACATTGTATACATAGTCATATGGACATAAGGACAAATGTAGTTCTCCTAGGGATATGGGATATAATAAAAGTGATGATACATAGGTATATGATAATAGAGAATAAAATGGAAATTCTTACTCACAAAATGGTCAGATATTTTAGGAAAATATTAATAATAAAATAAAAAAAGTGCAAAGAAAATGATTACTCTCAAAATGGTGAGAGTGTTAGGTAAATTATTGTTCAAAAAATGGAGAGAGTGTTAGGAAAATATTTCTCACAAAATGGTGAGATCATTAAAGAAAATGATTGTTCATAAAATATTGAGATCATTAGGCAAATGTAAGTAAAAATGAAAATTGGAGTGAACCAATTTCAAATGCACAATTCCCACTAGTATGTCTCATAAAATGGAGAGAGCATAAAGGAATAGAAATGGATAAAGATTGATAAATGTGAATAAGTGTGAGAGTGGTTGAGCTAACCTTGAGATGCCCCATGTATCCAAGTGTTGCTTACATAGTCCGTGTGGACCTCACGTTAATATATTTCTCTCAAAAATGGGAGTATAATGGTATGGAAATTGAAGTGTTTATTTGAAATGAAGTAGGATAGATAAGAGTTTATATCCTTGAAAATTTTGGGCTTTATATCTCATGTGGAAATTATAAGCCAATTTTCATGATTTTGTGATTTTTAGGATTTTCCTAGGTCTTTTCAATGTTTTTGGGTTTTTTGGAATAAGGAAAGAATGGTAATATGTTAAAATGTACAATAAACCATATTAAAAGGGATAAAAACATCCTTATTTATAGGCTCAAACAATAACTAAACTGGTTACAAAAGTATTTTACCACAAATCAACAATAGAACCTAAGGTACTAGGGGATACCATGCAATAGCAAGATTAGAATAGAAACAACACATAATAGGGAAATAAATGTTAGGAGAGTATATTAGAGAAATTTATTAAGGAATTATCAAGTAGGTAACATCATTATTAACATACCCTAAAACACTTGTCTACAAATAAGTTGTTGATGTTGATCACTCTAAAGAACCTTTAGAATAATAGTTGTTAAATTAGTTTGTAACACATGTTCTTAATCAAGATCATGATAGATAATAGGAATGTCACATGAAATGAATAAATAATGGTGTATGGAATAATATTATAGGAGGAATATGAATTTTTTAGGGAATGGTATGGTAAGATTGAAAAGAATAGTCTATGGAATGGTATGGTAAGATGTATAAGGAAAAATAGGTGCCCCCAAGCAAAGGCTCTTATAAAAAATGGTCTATTTTGAATTAAGAGTAGTATCATTTTATATGCATAATGTTCATGGGTTCCTTGATATCTTATCCATATATTGTAACCAATATATATGCCCCAGAATCATGATTTACAATTAGAATAAAGGGCCCAAGCCAATTGGCTTCAAACTTACCCTTCTTCTTGCATTCAACATTGGCATTATTTTTATTCTCTTTTATCACCAAATTACCAATTTAAAATTATTGAGTGAAAATATGATTTTTATAGCTATGACAAAGCCAATTTTGGTATACTCTCAAATTATCTAATGTTGCTTGTCATTTCTCATCCAAGAGATCTAGCTATTACAATTTTTACACTCTACATTCTTCATCATCAATGATATTCTATAGATAAATTAATATAGAGGTCAACTTAATCTTTATAGGAATAATATCCTTAGATCTAAAAATTAAGGAATAGGGATTAAAACCCATAGGTGTGTAGGTACTAGTATGGTAAACCCATAAGGTAGGGAATAATTATAGATGCCATTCACGACGAACATCATTGATAAATTTTTTTTAGGATTTTAAAAATGGTCTTATTAGATGCCTCAACTTGGCCATTACCTTAAGGGTAAAATGTCATAGACTTATTTTGTTTTATTTAGAATTTTTAATAGAGGGAATTGATATATTTAATTTGAAATGAGCCACCATTATCATTGAAAATTGTGGAGGGAATCCCATAGAAACATATGAGATGGCAACGAATAAACTTGGTAATCTATTTGCTAATTATATATGTGAGGGGAATGACTTCTATCCATTTGGTGAAGTAGTTTTTGGTAGTCATGATATGTTTGGGCCATTCGATGAAGTTTGGTTTACTTTCCTTATGAGATTGAGTCCCCAATTAGAAAATAGCCATTATGTAATGATCAACTAAAATGGCAAGGAAGAAGCATGAATCAAATCACTATGTCATTGACAAACATCAAACATTTTAACATGTAAAAAAACATCCATCTCCACTATGGTCCAATAATACTTGTTTTGAAGGAGTTTCTTAGCAAGGACCAAATCACTGGTGTGGGCCCCATAAGTTCCTTCATGTACATCTTTCAATACTAATTGGGATTCTCCCAAAGATAAACAATGAAGTAGAATTCTATCATAGCCCCTATAATAGATCATATTTCCATGTAAGGCATATCAAGTGTTTTTATGGATGAATGATTTATGTTGGTTTCTTGATAGGTCTAGAGGAAGAATATGATCATGAAGGTAATTATAAATGTCTTAGTAACAAAGGATATCAAGACCAATAATATCACATACCATTTCTGAATCCATTTATTTGTGAGCTAGTTAAAGAAGGTTGTCAATGATAAATTGATACTCTTTAACACTATCAATGACTTCTATCATGGATCTAATAATTTCCATTGCATCGACTAATTAGTCATTAGCCCTTAGTATTCATTCAAATGAGAGAGATTCAAAATGTGACTTAAGATTGTCTACCATACTCTTTTAAGGTATAATATTTTCATCCTTTGTTTGGTACTCGTCTGTATCCTATTTAATGATTAACTGGGAATCCCCATATATCATTAACTACTAAATATTCCATTAGATGGTGAGATAGAGTCCTAAAATGAGTGATTCATACTCAACCATGTTGATCGTATAATGGAAACCAATATGGAATGCCTTGGGAATGAGACCCCTTGTGGTGTAATGAACAAGATATCAGACCCAGATCCATGAAATGTGAATGATCCATCAAAATTTAATGTCCACTTTCTAGACTCAATAGTTGTTGCTTCTAGAGTTAGAATCAACTCATTTTGGAAATATAAGTTAAGTGGTTGCATATCTAATAGAGGATTTTTAGAAATTTGGTCTATGATAAATTATCCCTTGATGCCTTTTGATTCTTATATTTGATCTCAAATTGACTTAGCATCATTACCCACTTGGCCATGTAACTTGTTAGAGTTGCCTTGCATAAAAGGTAATTAAGTGAATCAACATTGGTAATAAAGTCTTGTTGTTCAATATGTAGTGATGCAACTTTTGGGAAGTTAACACCATAGCTAAAAAATCCTTCTTAATTGGTGAGTAATTATTATCATAAGTAAAAAGTTTCTATCTCAAATAATAGACTACATGTTCCTTACCCTGACTATCATTTTAGGTTAGGAGTTACTCTAGTGTATATTCTATCATTGATAAGTAAAGAAGCAAAGGTTGGCCCAATATAGGCTGCATCATAACTAGTGGATTAGTCGAGTGGGTCTTCAAATCTTTGAAGTCATCATGAAAACTTGTATCCCATTAAAATGTAACACCTTTTTTCAAAATGTGAGTGAAAGGATGGCACTTGTCATCCAAATAAGAAATGAACCACCAAATAGATTGAATATTGCCTTGCAATCTATGAAGTTATTTTAGATTTTATGGTGGAAGCATCTCCATAATGGATTTTAATTTTCAAGTATAAAATTTTGTACCCATGTGTGAAATAATAAACCATAGTAATTTCCTTGAAGTGACACCAAATATGGACTATTTAGGATTGAGGCATATTTTATATTTGTAAAGTTTCTTAAAGATTCTTCATAGAATATCAGGATGTCCTACTCATGTTTTAGAGCTGGCCAAAATATCATTAGCTTAGTATTCAATAATGTCATGCATCATGTCATGGAAGATGATAGTCATGGCATGTTAATAGGTTACACTAATATTTTTCAATCCAAATGGCATGACCTAATAAAAAAATGCCCCACATGGATTTTTTAATGTTGTTTTATAATGGTCTTTAGGCTAATGTTGATCTAATTATAACTTAAAAATCCATTCATGAGGGGAAAAATATCATATTACATTGTTGAATCTATGACCATGTAAACATTCAACAAAGGAAAGTCATATTTTAGGCATTATTTATCCATGTCTCTAAAATTAGTACATAAGAGAATGCCCTATAGTTTCTTGATGACAAGCACAATGTTTGATATCCATCCAGATTAATCCAAGGGTCTAATGAAGCTAGATCCCAATAAATTTTCTAGCTCCTTTTTAACAAGTATAGCTATGCTTAGATGCATTTTCCATAGCTTTTTTTCAATTATCTTGGAATATAGATGCACCACTTAAGAGGGGTATAGACCTATCATGTTAGAATAGGACAATGAAAATATATTGAGGAAGTCCTATAGGATAGTAAAGATGAAATAATGATCCTCAACAATGAGGTAAATGCCTAGTTAAATCATCTTTAGGTCATCATAGGTACCAATATTAACTTTTGTGTTGTCTTCAACAAGGAGTGTAGATCCTTCTTCCAAAATAGTTGGAAATGTAGGGGTTTGATCTTCTTCATCACTTTGGAAGCTACAGGGCCTACCCATATAAAAATAATATGAATCTATATTTTTTGGTATTGGCCAATTGATAAATTATTTTGGAAAATCCTAAACCAATTATGCAAAGATTTGATTCTCTTTTGAATTGATACTAGAACCAATGTTAATGCTTATACTAGGATGACTTTAAAATTCCTTAGGATATTATCAAAGTTCCTCACCTAAGGGATCTTGTAATATATTTTCACCTATGGACTTCTTTTTATTTTTACCTTTTATATGATCTAAACATGTTTTATAAGGTTTTTCACTTAAATATCTTGATGTTTCATTTTATTCATGACCAAGTAAGTTGCTTGTTCTAAAAAAGTAGGTAGTAGGATCTAAGTGGAAGTAAAAGTGTTGTTTGTGATCACCATATGGAAAATTATCTCTAATACCCATGAATTTGTTAATATATTATTCATTATGAAACTCATCCAATGGTTTAATTGAATCTTGATGGTCTCAATAGATTAGGCTAAGATGATGAAGGGAAAGGGGATAATAGGGCATAATGGTAAGAATGAAATTAGTATCAAATAGGTTGGCATTTCCAAGTTCATTATAGGCACTATAATGGGAATATGCATCACTACTGGAAGTATCTTCATCATTCAATGAAGTTGTATCACTCTCAATATGGGTTCACCCCTAAGTAGTGTAAATATAAGGCCTCTACTTCCTATATGTGTTACCATAGGTACTAGCTCAAGAATACCTTGGGATTTTGCCCCAATCATTTTAATTGATATTCTATATGGTCTATGATTTTTTTTGGTATGGGATATTTATCACTTTGAAATCAATTATCAAAACCATCACTATACAACCAAACTCCCTTAATAGAGGTGGTCTTATCTTGATTGGTTGACATATCTAGTACAAATATGAGTGGCTCCTGTAGAGTGGGTTTCGATTTATTTTTTCAAATCATGTTAGGCCTATTATTGATAGGATTGGGCCTTCCATAGGATTTAGGGAATTTGGTTAGCTTGCCAACATGGAATTCATTTTGGATGTAGTATGTGGAAATACCCTCATCCTCAATAGTAAATTAAGCATAAATGTTCTTAGAAGGTGGATTGCAAGAAGTAGAGCCGAGGTCACTAGGGTTGATGTAATCAGACTTTGGATATTTAAGAACTTTTGCTTTCTTCTTCTTATCTACAAACTCAGTGCTTGGGTAATAGTTGTAATTCCCATACTTGGACTCTAGATTTTTTCAATATTGACACAACTTAAGATCACTATGGATAGTAACCTACAATATTGAATGAGGGAACTTGATACACTAATGCAAGGTATAAGGGAGTAATTGTACTTCATGGATCTAAGGATGACCAAAACGTAGATAATAAGGTAGTGTAATGTCAATGAGATGGCATAGGTTGTCATGAGTGATAGGCCCAACAATGAATAATAAATAAATGGTATATATATTTTATCTCTACATTATCATAAGCCTTAATTGTAATGGTATATAGATGCATGTCCATTGCTATGTAATCCAAATTTCAGATTATATTCAATGATGTTATGTTTAACCCTAAAACATTATCTATAATAACTTGCTTGAATTTTTGGTAGGAAATAATGGGCTTGATGTGCAAGGGATTTTTTTGAAGGGGACCAAGGGTTGACATATCACTCTGATCAAATATGAGTTATTGACCTAAGGACAAATCCCCACTAGTGTTTGGAAATAGGGTGGCTCAATGTCATTGGGTACCTTGGATTATTGGATAAATTCATTTTATATGGCCCTATGAACTTTAGATGTATGTAAGAGGTTCAAGATGGATATTTGTGCATGTGTTTTACTTATTTGTTCACTAGTATTATATGGATTATTGGTAGAAGGATGATATGGCTTGGTGTTTGGTGAAATAACATCTGGAGTAAGGTTGGGATTGGTATTAACATTAAAAGAAGGAAAAGGACCTTGGAGAGTAACTATTGGTCATCTAATTATGACTACATGATTTTGATTTGGGAAAGACCCATGTGAATTAGAGTAATTTGGTGGAGGTATATAAATGGTAATTTTTAATACTTGAGACATAATTGTATTACTTTGACCTATGGTTTAATAACCAATGGTCAAAGTTGGTGATCCCAAAATAGAAGGGTTAACACTCTAATGAGTGTCAACTGGCCTATAAAGACTGAATTTGATAGTGCAATGTGATAAATAGTAATACATCCCTTAGTATTTTCATAATCATAAGGAACACTTTATAGCCAACTTGGTTGGTTGGGGTATCATGATCTTGATTACAATTAGTTTGGTGTTGTTTATTACCTTGTCCTTATTGATGATGTTGGCCCTATCCTTCATTTTGATTAGTATGTTGTTGATTGTTATGCTTGGGAAAATGGTTCTTGTAGATTCCCATATCTTGATCAGTGTTGGGTGGTCATTTATCTAATTTAATTTCTACTCAATTAAATTCTCAATTTGGTGTCTCAATTATGCACACTTATATATTTAATGGCCAATCACATGATGGTAATAATAATACTCATTATTGCAATACCAAGCTAGTTTAGGCTAACCCTCTAGAAAGGGTTTTGGATGAGGCCACATAATCATATTACTCATTACTAAATTTTGGAATATAGCTTCAATGGGCTCGCTAAGGTCACTGAAAACTCTATCTTTTTACTATCCTCATTATGGGGGAGATCTTTTTAATGCAAGTTGAGGGTTAGGTGAGGCATTTTGAATAGGTAGTGACTGTACTCTTTAAACATGTATTACTTCTATAACCCCATTACCATCCATGTTTTTATAATTAATAAAGGTCTTAAATCTTTTAGTTGTATTGGTACTTAATTTGGCATTTGGTTTTGGACTAGTGTTTGGGTCTGAGAGTATATCTTTATGAGACCTTTAATGATAAGTGATTTTTATATCTATACCCCTTTGTCAATGATTTATTCAAATGTGTTTGCATAATTGAGCTTGATATTTAGATTTTGATCAGAGATACCAACTAATTATGTATCAGGTAAATTACATGATAAACGGTTAACCAAATCTCTCTATATTTGTAAGTATGTTGAGAATCTCTCTCCTCATCACTACTTAGTGTTGTGAAAATATAAAACTATCAATTCATGTTCTATGTTTTAATATAAATTATTTAAAAAAAGTTATACAGGTCATTGAAAGTAGTGACCAATCTCTTAGTTTATTTTAGAATCCATTCTAGTATTTTTCCACCTAATTTATGCATAAAAACGTGTAATAAATAGACATCATTATGAACTACCTCTTGGCATGCCAAAAAGAATGATTTTAGATGTTGTCTTAGATCTACATTCCCCTTATAATTTTGAAATTTTAGCATTCAACATGAGGTGGGAAATGTACCTGAATAAATTTGACATCAAATGGACAAGGTCATATGGCTTTGCTAGGGATATTCACCATATATCCTAAATTCTACATTTGATGTGGGATATATTATTGGTTTCGATTGGAATTAGAATAGGTGAAGTGTTATTATTCCCAAAGAATCTATTATTATGAATGGTATGGGATCTACTATTGGTATATTAGAATATGTTGTTGGTTTTGGGGAATTTTTTGCTAACTTAGAAGAATTATTTGTTATTTTTAGTTCACAAGAGGATTTTTTTGTCATTGTTGTGAATTGGAAGAGGTTGGTAGTGTGTTTTACAAATTATCCACTACCTAATATGGTGGTGGATTATTTACAATGTGTTGTGAATGGTCTAACACTTGTTATGAATAATTATGTGTTTGTCTTGTGTCCAAAAACATCTAATGGTTGAATAATGTATTTTGTGTATCAAATAGAACTTATTATGAATAATTCATTAGTAAAAGTTTTTAAAAAGGAGACAAAGGATATACATCAAATGTAAGGTTAGCTAGGTATTATTTCATTTTTCATATGAATTATTTTGTGTGTGTGTGTGTGTGTGTGTGTGTGTGTGTGTGTGTGTGTGTGTGTGTGTGTGTGTGTGTGTGTGTGTGTGTGTGTGTGTGTGTGTGTGTGTATTGAATGAGGTTTTATCCAAACAAGTTGTTAAGTTAGTGACACACTAATCTACGTAATGTAGACTAATTTGTTATATAGTTGATGTTATAATGTGACTAGTTTGGGAAGGATCAACCAATGTAAACTTACCATTACTAGATAAATTGATTGTTGGTTTTGTAATTTGAGTATGAGGTTGCTCTTGTGGTTTATCCTCTACTCATATAAGTGTATCCAATTGTTCCTTGGGAAAATTAGGTGGGAGCCTAGCTCTAGATTCTATTAGCCTTAGAATAAATTCATCTTTATCTTATATTATTTGATTATTGAATTGACCTTGACTTGATCGCATAATGGGAGGGATATATTTAAACACAACTAGGTGTTCTTCTCGATCCTCATTTTATTCATAATTTCTAAGGTGTCCAAAGGGATCATAAAAAACTTCTTCAAAATTAGGGTCATAAGAGGACCCACTGTGAGTGTATCTAGGCATGATTGGTATGGTTTGATTGGTTTTGAAAAGTGTTGGAAAATGTGATCTTGTGTATATTTGTAATTATAATTTATTTTAAAAGTGTTTGATCCAACAAGTGTAAGTCTATAATAATGTTAAATATTTTTGGTCTTTAAAAATGGTTTGGCTCAAGAAAATCAATGTCTAAAGTTAAACCTAGAATAAGGACAAATGGTCTTGGTTTTATAGATTTGGAATTGTCTAGAAAAGATATTAACCCTTTTTTGTCTTTGGTGCTAATTTGGAATGAGAGTGGGATAGAGTCAAATGGCTCAAAATTTGGGAGTTGGTTTGGCATTATAAAATGTGTGTCTAAATTAGAAACAAAACTAACAACATAACCTTACCAAATGAGACAAACACTATTATTTCAAGTGGTAAGAGAAACACTACAAAAATGATCAAGGTTGGATTAGAAGTATGGATAGTGTAACAATATCAAATGTAAATTAAAGGAATCCAAATGGTTCTTTAAAACTTAGGGTGTAGGTCAACATAATAAAGCCTAAGTCTAAATTTAGAATAAAAATGGGTAGCATAAAACCTCAATGTTTAAATAGTTGAAAATGTGTTTGAACTTGTTTGGTCTAATAATTTGGTGTTTTTGTCTTTAAAATGAAGTCATGAATCCAACATGGGGTTTTAAAAAATTACTCCAGACAATCACATGGAAAATGACACAGGTTACAATATAATCACTGAATCATTTTGATATACTTACTTTTAAGATAATGAAATGTAAGGTTTATTAAATAAATTATTACATGTTATTGTTAGAAATTTTAATCCCCCCTTATTTAAAAATTTCATACTTAAAATGAAATATTTAGGGGATGTTAACCTTTGGACCCCTATATCAGTGAGATATTCATGATAAATGTGGCATTCTACCCTAATTTTTTGATGGAAAACTAAATGGTCTCAATGTACCTTATAGTACATGTGTGCTTTAGATTAATCTATTAATTAGATGTGAGGTATTGTATGCCATTAACCAAAGGATCTAGTCCCTTTATGACCACTTCAGCTTTTAAGGTCTCAATGAAGTACTACCAACATAACCAGGATCAAAATTTTATACCAGCTAAGATACCACTAGCATTACTCCAATTTATATACCTCAGTAGATAGTGGGGTTGGTACGATGCTAGGATATCACTTCATAGTTCAAAACATCCCTAAAGACTAGTGGGATGGTGATAAAATCCAACCCACATAGTCAAATAAATATTCAAGGAAAAAATCATTTTTGATTATGATTCTCAAGACCCCATGAATGGGTAAGAGAAGAGCATACAACAAAAATGTAATTTTTGGGTAGACACCAAAAAAAAAAAAAAAATTAATCACCCAGGCTCCCTAAATAGGGAAAGGGGAGATCATAGACACAATTATTTACAAAAAAAATTGAAATACAAATAACCCAAGCAAATACAAAAAGGAAATACTCTTAAGAGCACAAAATCAATGTTGATTAATTCCTTTTAAGCACTAAATACCAAATATGGATGAATTTTGTCTCTATGGGTTAGTTTTAAAAAGAAAAACAACTCAAATAGATAGGAAAACCTATAAAATAGAGGATTAAATTTTCAAACAAAGGTTTTAACTATCCAAGAAAGCCAATTTTAAATATTTTAAGCTCTTGAGAAATTTGCCATAGGGCAACTTCATTGTCTAGTAGAGAAAATTCACCATTTTTGAAGCAACATAATTATTATACAATGAACTAGAAATAAAATTTAAGTGATTTCACTGATTAGCAGGGCAACCTCACTAATTACTAAACAAGTTCATAATTTTCAATAAAAACACATTAAAAAAGCATAATTTACTTTTGAATGATTCCACCATTTGTTCTATGATTTCATAAATGTTTAGATCAAGTTCATTGTTATCATTTTAACTTCACCATTTGTAATTTAAATTTCACTATCATCAAAGTGAGTCACTATTCTCATGGAAAACATATGAAAATATGCAAAGGCAATGTCACTGATTATGTTTCAACCTCATCAATATCCTGGTCAACTTCATTGTTTTCTTCATGAATTTGTCATTTCTATAAAATAAATAGAGAACATAGAGAGTAATATAAAATGATCTCACCAATATGTAGGGATACCTCACCAATTATGTGACTTCTCTCATCCACAAGGTGAACTCATTGTCTCATACGGTGAATTCATTGATACGCAAGGAAACTTCATCATTTCATAGGGTGACCTCGCTTATTAGAAGAAAACATAAATATAAGAATTTTAGAAGAAAAATAAGGTGATCAACACCAAAATATGGTTTGATTTTTTAACTAGAAGACTTAAAAGGGTCCAAAGGAGGTTTGTGAGATACACAATCTCACCACGTGTGCCATTATGTAGAATAATATTAAAAAGAGAGTTAATATAATGTTAGTAGAATAAAATCCAAGATGATTTCAATAACTAACACTCTTTTCTTGCTCCCTAGGATGAGCTAGATTTACTAGACAAATAAATTAGTACAAGAAGATAAACAATACATTCACCTTATTTCAAGATACCTTATATCAATTATCTTATAAATACTAAGGCTTGATTTATGGAGTAGGAGTCTTTGTTAATTCATGTGTTCATTCCAATGCATCTCCCATTGTCCACCAATTGATTTGATCAAATAGGATGAAGAAAAGGTAAAACTTTGAGCAAGACTTTGACATTAATTCTTTGCACAAAAAAGATTCATAATTATCCATGGAGGTCTTTGTATTTATAGTTTTCCTGAAATGATATCAACCATCCATCTCAATATCAAAATGTGTGGTAAAATATTGATTCAAATTTGGAGACCAAATGCAATTAATTTTTTAATTAATATTTGGAAGAAGGAAGTAATTAATAGGCATGGTTTACACAAATCACATATTTGTTGTTTTATTAAGCATTGCTTACATTTTTGACTTTATGATTGATGATGTCACCTTTTTAGATATTTAACAAATTTTGATTTTCAAAAATTAGATAATAACTAATTTGATATTGATTTGTCACTTAAGAATTTAATTGGATTTAATCAGTTAAGTGAATCTGATTAGGCTTTTGTAATTCTTAGAATTTGATTAGTTGTCATACACTATTGGTTGAAAACATTAATTTTTTAGGTCATAGTTTGACTAGAGATAAATTAGAAGATAATGATTAAATATAGGATATTTCCCTAATTAGGGAAATATTGACATAAATTAAGAATTGAATGTGATGTGTGTGGACAAATCAAAGTATTTCGATGGTTTTGGTCCAATTTATGCATTATTGAGGTAAGTCATTTAGACTTGCAATTTTGACACAACAATGGTGAGAATTAAGTGTCTACAACTTAAACATGTACCTAGAACATAGAGAACATAAAGAAGTAGAGTGAAAATTGAATTATGGGTTTAGAGAAGGACATAAGATAATAGATAAAATAGAATAACTAGAATAATTCTAATATAGTTATGAGTAGAAGTAGAGTAGACATTGTATAGGATAGTGAAGAAATGAGAACTCATAGGAGAGAAAGAGAACCTAGAGAAGATGAGGATAAAGAAAGGATGTGGCCTGAGATAAGATAAGGTGCAAATGAGAGTGTATAGATAGATATAGATCCTGAAGAAATGGAGTGAAGTGGAAAGGTAGAAGAGGAGTGAGTAAATTGTTTAAAACCTAGTTTTATATAACAACTAGAAGGGATGACTTATTTGGATAAGATAAGGAGAAGTCTTTTGAAGAATTCATGTTGAGTCATAAGATCAAAGCAGGTTTAAGTTCTAGTACAACAAAAATAATAGACATAGATCATTCATATTTAGGGTACACATCCCATGTTCCTAATTTATCATTAGAAAGAATAAAATTTATAGATGTTAGTAGAGATAGTACCTAGTTTAACTCTTTTGCAGATAAATTTTGGAAGTCTAGTGTAGATACCAAGAAATTTTTGGATAGGAAAACTTATTGAGGAAGGATTTTAGGTTTCACCAAACCTTAAGACATTTCCCATGTCTATTTCACCACCACCACCACCACCACTACCACCAATAGTTTCAAGTGTAATAACATGAGGCATGGCTCTCAAATGAGGATTTTTTTCACTCTAACACCATATGATTGGTCTAATAACCATGAGTAGTATTTTTTAACTTGAAAAATGAAGTGGTAGATTAAAAATATAACTATAGATGATGTAGAGAAGTTAAAGATTAGAGAAGATATAACAGGAAAAGATTTAGAGTTCATCTACAAAAGAGACACTACCAAAATAATTTTTATTCTAAATACTAGTTGATAGGTGAATTCAAAGTAAGTAAATGTGAAATTCAAATAGTCCAAGAGATAAAAGATATTTGATAGAAATCAAGAAAAATAGTTTGGGATTACAATCATAGATTTTATGATGTAATGAATAGAGTAGACTTTGTATTCTAGGATGAAGATAAGGCCCATGGTTTGTATAAGACCTATGACCTTGAATTACTTTTGGCATTGTTTCATTTATAATTTGATAATAAGGTGTATGATCAAGCATTTGCACTCTCTATAGAAAAAATAGAGGATTATGGAGATAGTCCACATCCCACTATGAGGATGGATGTAAATATTTATGTTGACTTACACAAAATAGAGGAGCTGCATGAGATTAATAGAACCAAGCTATTCCTCTAGTGCATGGAATTTTTACAATAGAGGCACCATAAATGACTACCCAAAATTTATGATGAAATTATATGGAATTTGTCATGTAGTAGGGCATCTGACTAAAAAATGCCATTTGCTATAATAGTACATTCAATAACCTCAAACTTTGTACTGTGAATTATACATTTCACAAAATCATGATGATAAGAATCTTTGATCACTCAAATAATTTAAGGAAGACATCACCAAGAATGTATTTAAAATAATAACATAGCATATTACCTCTACAAATCCAAGAATCCCAAGTCCATATGTAGACAAGAATTTTGTGACATAAAATGTTCTTGGATGGGTATCAACCTCATATCATTATTAACCATAGGCTCTCATTGGCTGGAAATAATAGGATCATCAATACTAGGTAGCACAAACTCCCTCATCTCCATAGTACTAGTAACTATGTGTCACCTTAATAACAACAGTTAGGGTGGGCTCCATCTTCTTATCAAATAATGTATAGGGGATATGATGGTAAAAATAATAGGGTTTGGGATCTCCTTAGAGGCAAGGGGATGTGATGGGTCATAATAGTTAGGATGAGTATTCAAACAAATACAAGGTGGGTATAGAAGAGTTTACCATGTTAGATATTAAGGAAATCACAAACAAGATGAATGACTAGGACACCTACCAATTGTATACTATTTTTGTGGTGAGCACAACCACTTTATATAGAATTGACCGACTAACACACAAAGGAAAATTTATTATGTATACTATAGAGTTTCAAAACAACACCACACTAAAAAATTCATAACTTTAGATAAGAAAATAAAAGAGAAGTATGTGCAAAATGTAAACTTGATCAATTTTGACCCCAAAAATAATGTGTTTATAAAATTAGTCATGCAACATTAATATGTAGATAAGGGATTACCTCATTTAGAAATTCCACTAGAATAGATAATTATAAAAGTCTAGTAGGATAAATATCTTGACCCTATGACATAAATGGGTTTGATGTATCAAGAAGCTCAGGTTTTGTAGAACATTAAATGTTAGGCTACATCAAAGGGTGATAACATAGCCATTGATGTCTAGATGTATGGATAAATCATGTGTATCATGAGATAGGAGGGAGTAGTTAATGCCTTGACTAAATTTTTAAGACTATTAAACACTCTATGAAATGAAATATTAAAAATATCCTCCATAACTACTGGAGTATGCACAAAGGCATCATTAGGGCACTTACAAGATAGTATGGTATGTGAAAACTAATAATCCATGGGATGTTGACTCCCATATGGATATTGAGTTGGAAGGGTATTAAGTACCAAATGTAAACACCTAAATTTAGTGTTGAAATTAAATTTAGAATGTTAACCCTTAACCATCCCCAATTCAAATTAATATTAACATCATTTTCCTCCACTTTTTGAATAATTGATTAATTCATTAAATCATGCACACCTATTTTCCTCCAAAACTAATTAAAAATATGGATTTTCCACCTCATCCAAACATCCTCCACATTTGTTTCAACCAAATTTTGAATCATCCAACCACCTTATGATTCATCTTAGAAAATTTTAACTAGCTTATGAGTCATCCATTGAATTTTCAACTATCTTGACCCATTCATGTTGAGTCACTCAAACTACCAATTAACTCTTCCCCTTCTTCTCAACACATGAGAAATAATAATCATCCATTGGGATGAGGACTCAAATCCAACCATTGATTATTTTAATAATTTAAAATAATTTTATTATTCTCAACCATTCATCTCATCACCCTTAATTCTATAAATTGATGTGTAATCCTCCACTCAAATCATCCACCTTAAAGTTATCGTAAATTTGTATAATTATGCTTATGAATCCATTAAGATAAAATCAATTTTCAACCACATGTTTCCCAATTCCATTTATTTGAATAAGAGTTGAGAAACCACATACATCAATCAAGAAATAGAAAATCTACCATTTATCACACAATGGATAAGGTGATGAACATGAATTGTATGCTTTATAAGTTTATCATTAGTTATCTTTCTTTTTTTGTTGTTGATTTATCAATAGGTTAGTGTAGTTTATAAATGATTGAAATTTCTTTGTATTTTTTATTCACCTTCTAAATTTCAATCCATATATTATAGCATTCTCAGTAGGACCTTTCCCTTATCTTTCAAATAATATGTGCATTTAAGACATTAATTTAGTTGATTTTTTATCATTTTTATTGTGTACATATGTTTAACCTCTATCTTGGAAGATTTTGTTTGTAATTTTAGGCATATTTTATAAGTTTTTGGACTTGTATGTAATCCTACATAACATCAAAATCATAGCATACTCCAACAAATTCACAAGGGTGAATAATGAATACATTTCTAGGCTATTTCCACTCTTTTTTTTAAAAACTTATTAGTCCCCTAATTTTTTTTGAGTGTGTTCATATTGAATAACCATGCTATTTTTCAATTCTATTTTTATCTTAGAATTTGTGTTTTATTTTTATTCATTTTTACAAAACAACAAAATTAGAGATAGTTTTAGTGAATTTACTAGGGTAAACATCAAATTCATTTTTGTTCTATTTTTCAGACATATTTTTATAGTTTTTATATTTTATATTAGTAACTATTTTTTTAAAATTTCGTAATCATATTATATTTCAATTTTTATATATTTTTACTTTTGTATTTTTATTTAACTCTTTTGTAGAACAGTGAAATCAATGGTATCTTCAGTGAATTCATTTTAGTAAATAGTGGATTCATTGGGTTAAAAATGAAATCATTTATGGGTTATTTTTGAATATTTGTTTCACATGTTTTATCTTTATCTTTACTCTTTTTTATATTTCCATCCTAATATACTTCTTTTTAGTTTTATTTGCATTTGTTTTTGTCTTTTTTTAATTTTTCAGTGTTTTTATAGAACGATGAAAACATTTTCACTGTATAAAAATCCTTATGGGAAATAGTGAATTTTTGGAGGTAAACAAATAAATAATTTAAAATAATGAAATCATTTTTTAAGTCTTGTATTCAAAATTTTCCATTAGATTTTTTGTAAGTGTCTTTAGCTAACGAATTCATTGTTTGGTCCTATTATGCAACAACAAAATCATTTTAGAGGCTAACATTTTTGGTATTTTTCCATATCTTAACTCTATTTTTGGATAATTTTGTAGGTTTCATTACTCCTTTATCGTTAAAAATATTATAATGGTTTTTTTAAGCTGCTAGTCCAATATTTAAAAAAATAAAACAAGCCAAAAACCAATTTTATTTATTTATAATCTTTTTACTTCTATTTTAAATTTTGGACTAAATTTGTCATTTAATTTTTAGGTAATAATTTAATAATTCATTTTCTATAATAATTAGCTCGCATTTTAATTTTGGTGTTAATTAACCCTTCTTTCCATTTCAATTACTTTTTTGTGTGCATTATAAGTTTGTGTATGATCTTACCTTGGCATCATATTGGTGATGATATTCGTGAATTAAAAAAAAATCTTTTAACTTTTATGGTACTCAATTTTTTCTTGTGTGTATTCTCTTCCCTTCATGTCACATTTTTGATGATACCTATGAATAAAATATAAACATTAGATTATTTAATTTAATTTTTCTAGGGGCTATATCAACCATGGATTTCACCACCATGTACTAGGCTAAACCCCATGTACCAAAAGGGTATATAAATTACATGTCAAATATTTTAAATGCTTAAGTGGTGATATGTTTTATGCACATATTTATTTGAGAGGATTCCATGTCTCAATACTTAGTTTTTGAATAGTTGCCTCGAAGTTTTATTTTAATGACATCAACCTACTAAAACCTTATGGCTAGGTTGGGAAAATTGAGACTAGACCCATTTGTGTGCATCTATTAAATCAGTTTATTTCATGGTCTTGTGCCTCACATAATGAAATGTATTTATAGGATTCCTCTTAGATAATCTTGTGAAAATCTTAATCCTAGGTGAGCCAAATTATTATTCAACTTTGGTGCATTGGTTAGCATCTAGTGCCGAGAAGTTAGTTTACATATACCCTTGAAACTAGGTTTAGTGGGATATGGGAATGGAACTTCCTCCATATTCAATGCTCTAAAATATTATTCCAACATTATTTAATGGGAAATTAAGTAGCAAGGAAAGCCCAAAAGTTTTTCATGTCCTTTATTGTAGTTTTATAGCTTTTTATGAATTACATATGTTTAAAGTAGGAACTTGTTTGGTTTTATTCCTTGTCCAATCCAAATGTTGAAATCCTATTTATTTAAAATATAAATGATATATTTTAAATTAAGATAAAATCATATCCAAAGTTAAAAAAATCAAAGTCCTAAGTTAAAACAATCAAAATTTATTGTCAATCATATTGATTTTTAGTCTTGGTCTTTATAATTTTATTTTTGATTCAAGCCTTTTTATAAATGTCACCTATCACAAGGAATGGAGCCTAGGTTGAACAACCCTAGGTTGAGGGAAGATCCTTTTAGTAATTACCCTTTTAACTTTGGTGACCAAGAACATCAATTTAATATCCATGAAATCCATGACAATGAAAAAGAATAATGACCTTACCAAGAAGAGAATATCCCTAGATCCATCTTATCCCTTTATCAAATCACTTAATGTATTATATAAAACAAAAAGGATGTATTTATCCATGCTTTGGGTGTTGGGTCTAAGATTCCATATAATTTTGATGTCTAAATTTGTATCACTTGCTTGCTAGGAATGAAGCAACATCCCCCATACAAGATTAAGCCACACCTCATGGATCCTTAAAAAATAACAAGGTCATCATAATTGTAACTAATCTCAATTCTGAACTTTACATCGACAAAGGGAAAACTATTATGAATGAAGAAACATCCCAATAAATCCATGTGTTTTCTATAAATGTTCATGTACAAAAATTAAATCAAGAAATTACTAATCTTCCATTCAACAACAAAACAAATCCCTTGGTCAAACAACCCATAAATCAAAAATCAAATGCATATTTTAATTCACCCATTATTAATCCCAATATAATCCAAAGTTTGAGTGTTATTATAAGCTCACAAATCATCAATCTAACAAATCAAAATATGAGATTGAATATTCATTCAATCTTACCCATCAATCAATCCAATCCAAACTCAATTTTGAATTTTCATTCAAAATCACCCATCATTAATCCAAATCCAAACCATATTTTCAATTCCATTACAAACTCACCAATCCATGATCCAACAAATCAAAATACTATATTTAATATTCATTTAATCTCTCTCATCCATCAAATCAATCTAAATCCAAATTTCATTATTCATTAAAACTCACCAATCACCAATAAAAATCAAAATCCAAACTTGAATACATATTCAAGTTCATAAATCAATCCAAATCCAAATTTTAATATTCATTCAAATTCACCAATTAACCATGAACATCAAAATTTGAACATGAATACATATTCAAGTTCACAAATAAATCCAAATTCAAATTTGAATGTTCATTAAAATTCACCAATCAACCATCAAGATCAAAATATGAACTTCAATACATATTTAGGTTCACAAATCAATCCAAATCCAAATTTGAATGTTCATTCAAATTCATTGATCAATAATCAAAATCCTAATTTTTCTCTAGGAACAACATCAAATTAATTTTCAAGTTTTAAAAAAATTACCCATCTAAATTCTTTCACAAATTTAAATCCACAACAAATCAAGTTTCACCAACTACAAATTAGAATACATTCATAAACCCTAATCCAACCTTTAATCTCAATTCATCATTCAAACCAAACATCAATAAAAACCAACCCATTTGTTCAACATCAAATCCATTTTCAAATACAAAATTTAATCAAAATGCATTTACAAATCAAATCTAATAAATCCAAATTCCTTCACAAATTCATTGAATCCAAATCATATTTTAACCTAAATCAATTCATTAACAATCCACCTCAAAATTAGTATTTGTTTTCACATTCTAATACAAACCCAAACTCCTTCATTGGTCAACCATACAACACATTTATGATTTCAAATAAAAATAATCAATTCTCACCACACTATTCATGAGTGACAAAACATGAAAGATAAAATCCAAGTCTTGAAAACTAAAACTTTTCCAAAACAAAAACAATTCAAATTTTAGGAAATTTTCCCATATCCACTTGACATTAAAAACATGATGACACCCTTTTCTACACATTTTGAAATTTTTAATTTTGATAAATACAAAGGTAAGGGATATCTGAGGAAACATATCAAAGAGTTTTATATGGCATGTGTAGACATTACCTATAATAATGAATACCTATTATGACTCTTCCCATGTAGTCTAAGGGGCCAAGCCCTAGACTTATTTCTTCACTTACCCAAAGGATCAATCACTAACTTTTAAGACTTATCCACAATTTTTATGCATCATTTCTCTTAAAATGTATAATGGGATTTAACCATGGTAGACCTATTAATACCAAACAAATAAATAGTTAAACTTTTTCCTCCTCCTTGAAAAGATGACAGCCATTAGCAAGTTGTCTTTCATGGTCCCCACCTAATAAATAACTTATTAGAATCTTCAAAAATAATCTTAATTCAGATTTGGCTCATCAATTACAACTTCATGTACCCACAAAATTTGATGAATAATAGAGAAGAGTTCCATTTTAGAGAACTTTAATCTCCTAGGGTGTCATTAAAATTTTCCAACAAGACAATACCTCTGTAGATTTTATTTTCATACACCCTTGTGTATTAACATGGTACGTCATCATATTTATCCTTCATCTCTAACATAATGGTCCCATTCATAATTATTTGAAATAATTACATTAACCTCACCCATTTACCTTTACCACATGAGTTAATAGAGTTAATTTTTGTAGTCAAATGATAATTAACCATATTTTACTACCCCTAACCATAAATTCATAAAAGCAAATTAGAAAAAGAAACCCTTCCAACTTCCCAACAAACCCATCCCATGGTTTAAACAACCTAACAACTTAGAAGTTGTTTAAATCCATCTTTTTACCCATAAATAACCCTTTTGAATGGCCTAAAGATCACCTCCACCCATTTTAGGCAAATTGACATCAATTCTCATGATTGATGCTGATCAACCTGAAATGACATCGATCCATAAATATATAGTGAGCCTCCTCATCTTGAGAGGAAAAGCATAGTGTTTTTTGACTTCGAACCTCTGCTATATTTTTCTTGGAACCTACATACAAACATTATCAACACCTTGTCACCTTGTGGAACCTCTGTTCATGCAACTATTAAGGGATTTTGAAGGTTTTTAAGCATACTTTTATAGTCTTATTTATTTGCATGTTTTCAAGCCATTCAAAGTTAGTATTTTATGTTAATTCATTAATATTTAAAGCTTTTTGTCTTTTACACCTTTGTGTCAACATTTCCATTTGATTTTCATCATTTTATCAATTTTATAAATCATTATTATTGTCTATTTTCATAGTTTAGAATTTTACTTAGAATTGATGCCAATCTATCTAAATCAATGTCAATCTTGTAGGAACATCATCAATCCCTGATAAACTATTAAAATAGCTTTGAAGTCTATTTTCATAACATTCATAATCCTAAAAAGTTGTTAAATATTGCATGTTATTTTATAAAAATATGTCTTTCACATGTATATTACTCTACCTAGATTAACACATGATATTTTTAGCATATTAGATCTCCCCATTGTCCCAAAACCTTTATTCACTGATCAAAGAAACATTTCATTCAAATTAGGTCTTTATACTATGGTACCTAATTAGAAAGCATTAATGAATAATTGGCTATAATTCAAGAGGATGTTAATATAGCTATTGAATTTTGGCATGATTACTTTTATCACATTAATCCTATTGTAGATTAGACATATTTGTTGTTATATATTTTCATCTTATCCTTATATATATTTATAATATCATGTTTATTTATAAACTTGAGAGTTAAACATGGGTTGACATCCACCTAAGGAAGTAGATCACTTTTTGAGACTGGTTTCTTACGATCACATTAATCCTGTTGTAGATTAGACATATTTGTTGTTATATATTTACATCTTATCCTTATATATCTTTATAATATCATGTTTATTTATAAACTTGAGTGTTAAACATGGGTTGACATCCACCTAAGGAAGCAGATCAATTCTCGGGACTAATTTCTTACCAGACAACCCATTCATCTTTCTATTAATCAAATTTTTGTGAGTTAGTGTGATTTACATGTCATTCCTCTCGAGTCAAAGAGTAATTTTCACAAGCTTGATAAATGGTATGCAACCAATCTACATCTCCAGGTAATCTTTAAAACCTTACATTTACTTTGTTTTAGTAGCTAATTAGATCACATTTAAAAAGCAAAAAAAAAATACTAAAATATTATGGCACACCAGGTGGGACCTAAGTCTCATCTTTTGTATTAAAATTAAAAATTCTTCAATTTTCTCTCTTTCCCTTTATTTCTATGAATTCATCCAAATAACATTATTTTTTCATTTTATTTCCTTTTTAAGGTTAAAATAAATTACACTCTTTTTTTCTACTTAAGTAAGTCACATAGAATAATCTAAGTTGTAAATTCATCGTAGTCATCACTCTTTCACACATAAGCCAAATCATAATCACAATAAAATCATCTAGACACTTGACATAAGGAAACCAATGGGGATTTCATCACCTCATGATAACCTTCTTCCTAGTGATCCCACTTGGATTTCACCACCAAGGGGAGGACCAACTCAGTTCTCTGGCTGAGTATAATCTCTAGACTATTGGTATATCTTGGATAAGCACCCACACTGGCTATGGGATTGTGACGTGAGGGGGAAAATCCCTAAATATAAAGCCAACAAACACATATTTCCTTTGAGCACAAAAATAAACTACCCAAAACCATCCTTAGATTACCATTTCTTAGGACCCTCATTATCCTTGTTTCTTTATTTCTTTTCACATATTAAAATTAAAAAGAGATTAAAAAAATTTGGAATGACTTTAGTTTATGCATATTTCATCCATAATTAAGAGAAAGATAATTAAAAAATAAATTGTTATTTTCTTTTTGCTTTTCTTTTCTATCTCATGGTTCTAACTAGGTAGCAATCAAGGAAAGAATCTGAAGTAGGTGTCACATCCTCTCCTATGGAATATACACTTAGTTATTCCTCTACCCTGAGTCCTTTGAGAATCTTATGTTCCTACACTTTTATTCTCAAGGATATCTTTCATTTACAAAAATATTAGACAATAACCCTATTGCTCTCAATTACTACTTTATTAATCAATCAATACACATTCCTCCTTCCCCCTATACCCAAGATTATTGATATTTATATAGGATTCCTTTAGAGGGAATTGAGAAAACTAAAGGATTTACCATGGCCATGGTATCCTTTTACACAAGCTCTATTCCATCTGATTCTAATACTCAGGGGACTCAAACTTTATAAAACCAATCACCCATAATATCTACCAATTCTTCCACATCTATTACTTAGGCTCAAAGTGCTTATACCACTCAGCCTATAACCACTATTCTTCACCAAACATTATTAATGTCAATCCGTATAAGTCTCCTACCTATCAAAATGAGTCTAACATATAATTCCTAAGCTTCACATCATACACAACAAATCTATCATACACAACAAATACCTTCAATGTAATGCCCCAATAGTATGTCTCCTCAGCTACCTAATACATGGATCCATTGTAGTCATTAGTGAACACTTACTTCCAATCTTCCACATAGTAGAATATTCCACTTTAGGTCCATTATGTCCATTACAATTGGATATCCTTCCTCACAACCCCTATCTACCCCCTTTAAAAGTTATCAACCTCTTTATCAAAATGTCTTAGGTAATATACCTTGGAATAAACCCCAAGGAGACCTCATAAAAATCCTTATGAATAGGATGACTAATTTGGAAGCCTCCACCTCTAGACATAATACTATGCTCACATATGAGAAAATTTGTAATGATCCTATCCACCCATCTGTTCATATCCGATCATATCCCTCATACTGGGAACTTCCCAAGTTTACTAAATTTCAGAATGAATAAGATCCATAGAAACATCTTAGAGCCTTTTGACATTCATGTTATCTTATATCAGATGACAATGCATTACTACTAGGACATTTCCCATGTCACTAGCAAGATTTACATTAGATTGGTATAGCTTCATCCCTCATCATTCACTCTTTTACTTTGGTTAGTTGGACCAAATTTACTTAAAACACTTCTTGATCAACATTTCAAAAAGTTGAGTATAATATATTTATATGCCATTCAAAAATTTGATGAATCCATATCAGACTTTGTAGCTCATTGGCATAGCCTAATCAACTAGTTAACCTTTTCCTTGCCACATTCTGAATTAATTGAATTTTTTTCATGCTCTTTTGAAAAACATATCTCATCCAAGTTAAAAATTCAAACATTTAAAAAAATTTATGAAGCCTTTACCATGGCACATAAACTCAAAATTTATGGCATTGAAGAGGGAAAAGTTAAGTTACGTAATAAAAAATTCAAACCTAACCCCTCAAAAGGCAATAAAAATAATCCTAAACCAAAAGGAGTATCCAATGATATTATTCTAAAAACTTCTTCCCTTCCCACACCTAATTAATTAGGACCATCCACTTCTCAAACAAAACCACATAGGGGCCTTACTCATTTTTCCCCTAATAAATATACCCCTTTAAGAGAACTTTACACTTTTGTATTGGATAAACTCCTACAAGCAAAAATTATTAAGCTCCCTCTAATTATACCAGTAAATGATATGAATCCTAAACCTAATTGGTATAAAGAGGATGAATTTTGTCCCTATCACAGGGTAATAGGACATGACATAGAATGATTCCAATCCTTTAACGATTTGTATAAGACCTCATCAACAAAGGGGACCTTCATTTGGACAATCCAAATGCTCCTCCCAACTAATCTTTAGATATTTTTAGATAGCCATTTCCAAACCATCCATCCACATCAAACACAGTCCAAGATAACCCTAGAGAAACACAAAAATAAGCGACATAAATGATTGATACAATCTATGACCAATTATTGCCTAACAAAACTCCAGAGAAATTGCTAGTCTTAGATCTCCTCACAGGAGATGATTTTGACATAAGTCAACCTAAAATTATAGAGATAACTCCCAAAACCTATATATATCCCCTTTATCTCATTACATGGGATCATTCACATGAGCCATCCCCTTTATCTTCTTGAACTAAAACTCCTAAAATGGAAAATGAAACCATTCCTTGGGATGTCATAGATAAACATCTTGATACTTTTAGAGTCAAACATTCCACCCCTTTGGTCCCTAGTGAACCTATTTGTAATATGCATCAAGATCATAATATGGCAAGATCTTATCAATCCACTCAGTACCAATACCCTTAGAAATCATCTTTTGTCATAATACCTCCTTACCCCAAAACTACTAAAGGAAAGGGTAAACCTCCAATCATTAATAGCCAGGACAATTGTTTTGGTATTCCCCCAAATAAAGCCTTAGCCTATCCTCAAGTCAAGGTCAATATTTTTAAAACATAAAAAGAAAAAAACCTTAGTTTGACTACCCCCTCTATTCTCAACACATGAAATAACAAAGGTCCAACCCCTCTTATATCATCTCCATCATCTATTTTAGGTCCTCATCCATCTTCCAAAGTGATTGTCCCTATCATAGGTTCTTCCATTCAAACATGTGGGAAAATACAAAGTCTCTCTTTATTATTAAATACACCTCTATCTCAATATCCATTATCTTATACTAAAGGCCCATTAGATAAATTTAAAGAAAAAGTGCCTAAGGTCATCCCTACCATAAAATCCAAATGTTAAAACTAAATGATCAATACTCTGCCAAAAGAGATGGTAAACCTATTATAAGACCACAAAATGACCCTTTGAAAGGATCTTACACTATAATCTTAAAAAGAAATTGTTGGACACATCCCTCATAATTGTACCACCTATATGGCTCAATAACCCTCACCTCTAAAGACCAGCTTGGTATAGGAGTTGAGATATATGCGCATATCATAGAGTAGTTAGACATGATATAGAACATTGGAATGCCCTTAAGGCCATAATCCAATAGCTAGTTCAGAATGATGATCTATTAATTGATGATCTAAATGATAAAATTCATAAGTAAAAATTCACCATCCCAAATATTCCATCTACCCATAATACTACTAGTCCTATAAGTGATAAAGAGTCAGTGGCTTCTTTGAACCCTCCATTATTACACATCGATGTTATTCATGTAGCCACCCACTCTCAAAATAAAAACCACAATAAATCTAAGGTTTTAGTTATAGGATCCTCTACTCCTAATACACCTAAACCATCTAGACATAATCCTAAAGTCTCTATTATAGGAATTACCCCAATCGAAGCCAAGGAGTTGGTACAAATTTCCATATTAAAACAACTTCACCAAATGCTTATAAAATTTTCATTGTATGAACTTATAAAAAACTCTCCACACCATCAACAAGTAATGATAGAAGCTCTCTAAGCTATTGAGGTCCAGCCATATGAGCCTCAACCATTGTCAACATTTATAGGGCCCCTCAAAATAGTGTCAATTGTTAGTGTCATTCCTTTATCACTTGAAGATCAAGCTTCCCCACTTTTCATCATAGATCAAATAAATTGAGCTCAAATTAAAAAGATTTATGATTGATAATGGGGCCAATATCAACATTATTTCTTCACATGCTTTTCAATAGTTACAACTACTAGAAACCATTGTTTCCCAATCCCTAGCAATTCATTACACATTCAATGACATAGTAGCACCCACAGTAGGGATAGTTATCCTTCCCATTTGCATAGGTCCTTGCACCCTCCATTAACTCTTCTATGTCATCGAAGGGAAATTCAAATATAACATTTTATTATGACATCCATGGATTCATGTGATGTAATGGATCCCCTCCACCATCCATTGATGCATTAAGTTTGAACATGAAGGCTAGGTCCACATCATCCCTGTTGATCCTCAACCTTTCAAATCCTTTAACTATAATTTTTGACCAATCGATGTTATAATACCCTCACCTAACACAATCCCATATTTATCCTCTAATCAAGCCTTGACTAGAATGACTATTCTTGCTTTAAAATTACTAGCTCATGAGTCCATTAATTCCATGATGTATCACATTTTAATGGGAGAATAACAAATATTAACCATAAACACATTACCCACTCTTAGGGAATACGGTCATCTAGACAAACATCCCATGTATCTACCCAACCTAGGCAAGCTCATCCCATTTGGGCCACCATTCTTATGCACCCACTTGATATATGGTGGAATCGATCAAGCCACCCTAGGGCCTAAAAAAACACCTATGATAAACCCTTTACATCCAATTTATCATTTCTTAATAAACCCTAGTTTACACAAACCTACCTTTATCATTATGCTTAGAAGGGATTTGACATGGGTAGATATGAGTAGGGTCCTCATGACATCACATTAGGAGATTTTAGAAAACCACATAAAAATCATGAATTAAGATTTGATAAAGATCCTAAATCCTCTCTCAAACCCAATATTCTACCATTTTTGGAAGAAGAGAAGAAATCTTCATCATCTTATACCTCTTCCTCGACTAGTGACACTATATCCATCCCTTCTGATTTTTTTCAGTCAATTCAATCTCCATAGAACCCCTCAGCTTTCACTATGGTGGTGAGACCTAAATTATCCCTTTAGTATATCCTAAGTTAATAGGATATGATATGTTAACCATTCCTATTCTTTAATTTCAAGATGATGAGTCAATCTCGACTCATTTGGGTGATCAAAACTCTTATCTATGCAATTCTCTTCCATCTAAAACATCTAGATTATTAAATGAATCCACTACTGATATTAATATTAGGTCTCAAGAAATCTTGAGGATTTTCAAAGTTATCAAATCCTTAGATCCTTAAGAAAACCAAGACTTTACCACTTTTTTATCAGACCATAGTGAGGCATTTACCTGGTCTTATAGTGATATGCCTGATATTAACCCTATAATTGTTATCCATAATATAATCACCTTTCTTGATGCTAAATTGGTGAAAAAAAAGCTCCATAAAATACATCCTTGCATTCACTTCTATTAAAAGAGGATTTGAAGCACCTCTTATCTTCCAACTTTATTCAACCCATTGATTATCCTCAATGGATGTCCAACATCATTCCAGTCACTAAGCCTATAGGGGGACTTCACATTTGTATTGAGTTTCATGATTTAAATCTTGCTTGTCAAAATTTTGATTTCCCTCTCCCTAACATCAACCGATTAGTGGAAATGATAGTTGGCCATGAAATTTTTATGGATGGTTTTTCTAGTTACAATCAAATACTTATTTCACCAAAAGATCAACATAAAAATACATTTATTACTCTTTGGGGTACCTTCTACTATCGTGTTATGCCCTTTGGTTGAAATAACATAGGATCCACCTATCAATAGGCCATGACTTATATATTTCATGACATAATCCACAAAATGGTCAAATACTATGTAGGTGACTTTCTTGGGAAGTCAAAATTTTATGAGGATCAGTTATCCATATTTAAGGTTATCTTCGGTCATCTACTCTAGTATCATGTGCATCTAAATCCATAAAAGAGCATTTTTGGTGTCTTAATGGGTAAACTTCTGGGCCTCATTATTTATATTCAAGGAATAGAAGTGGATCACACTAAAATCAAGGCCATTATAGAAATGCCTCCTCCATTCAATCTTAAACAACTTCATAGTCTACAAGGCAAGCTCTAGTTTTTATATCCCAGCTCTCTAATTAGTGTCAACCTTTCCACCATTTATTAAAGAATTATAGTGATTTTGTATAGGATTCTAATTGTCAAGAAGCTTTCAACACACTCAAATACTATCTTCCATCACCTCTAGTCCTCACTTCACTTAAGGAGGGGTAACCTTTATTCCTTTATATCTTAGCTATAGACTATGCTTTAGGTGTTATGCTTGCCCATCGAGATGAGAATTACAAGGAATATGTTGTTTATTATATACATTATACCCTTGTAGAATATGAACACACTATCTGAATATCAAAAAACTATGCCTAGCATTGGTCCTTGTAGCCTCTAAACTTCATCACTACCTACTTAACCACAAGATGTACATCATTATGATTACTGACCCCCTTTAGTTTATGCATTCTAAGCTTTATAAAAATCAACAAATGGCTAGATGGATCATGCTTCTAGCTAAGTTTGATCTAGAATTTCTCCATCAAAAGTCTATTAAAAGATATATTATTTTTTATCAGTTGGTTAAAGCACCTCTTAGTGACAACTTACCAATCAATTATGGATTTCCTAATGAATCTATCACATCCACTTCCCAGTTACTCTTAGAATATCAAATAAATCTATTATTTGATGGATCCAAATGTGAATGAGGAGGTGACATAGGAATTATACTAATCCCTTCTCAAGGTATTCCCATGCCTTTATCTTTTAAATTAGACTTTGATTGCAATAATAACATGGCTAAATATGAAACATTTATTATAGGCCTCCAAACTGCCCTTACACTAATAGTCAAATCCCTTAATATCTATGGTGATTCTTAAGCAGTGGTCAATCAAATTACTAGTATATATAAATGAAAGAATGATATCCTTAAAAGATATAAGACCTTAGCTGATCATCCTCTATCCACTTTTAAGTTTTATGCTATCCAAAATACTCCTAGATCAACTAATAAGTTCATTTATACTATGTCATCTCTTACCTATTTTATTCGATCCTCATCTCAAGATTCCAAGCTATTTGTCCTTATCCATCAAGTTAACCAGCCTTCCTAAATGTGAATTAATCTTTTGTCTATTAAAAATATCAAGAAAAACCGAAAGGATCCATGGTATGCATAAATATTTACTTATTTGTCTATAAGACTATCTCCTCCCCATCTATCTAAAGGTGCTAGGTGTGTCTTTCAATAGAAAGTTGCCCGCTATACTATACTGAGGGATGTTCTCTATAAGCATGGTTTCAATGGAATTCTTCTTTGTTGTCTCCAAAATCATGAAACTACTTTAGCTATCTATGAAGTATATAATGGGTCATGTCATGGACACTTTAGTGGCTGCACAATCGCTAAAAGAATATCACATCTAGCTTATTATTGGCCCACTCTAAATCAAGATTATTGCACATATGTTACGAGGTGTGTAAAATGTTAAAAACATACAAAATTATCCCATGTCCCTAGTAAATCCTTATAGGTATCAAGATACTTTTGGCCATTCTCCCAATGGGGGCTCGATCTTATAGGGAAAATCAAACCTAAGTCCTCTTAGCATCACAACTTCATCATTACTACTAAAAAATATTTCACCAAGTGGGTGGAAGTTGTGTCACTTATCTTGACCAAGGTAGAAAAGATTATGGAGTTTATCCACCATCACACTATTTTTCATCTTTTAATTCCATATAAAATAATAATAGATAATGGAAAATATTTCAAGAAGAAGAAAGTCCATGCACTATGTGACTCATTTAAAATCAAATTAAGTTTTTCCTTGCCTTACTATCCTTAGGCTAATGGTCAAATAGAAGCATCTAATAAAAACCTAGTCAAAATCATAACCAAAGTCATCAATGAATCTAGAAATGATTGGCATCTTCGTATCCCTTTCACCTTATGGGCATATCTAACTAGTATTAGAACCCCTATAGGTGCTACTCCTTTTCCCCTAGTCTATGATATAGAAGTTGTACTTTTGAAGTCCAAATTCTCTCTCTTCATGTCTCCCTTAAAGACATAATTTTTTATGAGGTATTTTCATTAAGAGCATTTATCCCATCTTAAATTGTTAGATGAGCATCATATGACAGCCCGCAATCACCTTTGTATATATCAAGAATGACTAAAATGAGCGTATAATCAACATATAAGAGAATGAGAATTTAACATTGGAGACCTTGTAATTAAATAAAATAAGCATGTCACTAATATGTAATGAAGTAAAAGGGTTAAATTTGATCCTAATTAGCTTGGACCATACATCATAACCCATAAGTATGGATCCAGAGCATATCATCTGGCCTCTCTTAATGGTAAACCAGAATGCAAACATCTTAATGCATTGCATTTTCATCCTTTCTATAGTTAATATATCTTGGATCATCTTGGTTATCTTATCTTAAATATTATCATATCCTCCTATCCTAAAATACTAAATAATGATATGAAAGTTATTTGGTTATCTGATAGTCACTATAACCACAACCTTGAATATGAATACCTTGACTCTATTCATAGCATTCTCTCATGGATAAATTTTCACCTGTAATGGGAGAAACCTCAGATCATTATTTCCCTTATTTTTAAAGGCCATTAATTTTCTAAGATAACATAATCACCTCATCTAATGAAGTCATGGAAACTATCCTAAGGTATATTTTTATGCCAACTTTCATTACTATCTTTGGGATCCAAAATCAAATAAGTAGTAAAAATCAAAAGCATCAAAATGGGCTAAATAAATAGATTGATCCCTTGAAAGACAATTGTAATCAAATTTAAAGGCAAATAATAGACTAATCCCTTGAAGGACAATTGTGCAAAAACATCATGATGTATACCACTCCCTTGAAGAATGGCTACCAAGCAAAAAACTTCCTGGATTGATCATTTTTCAAATTATGCCACTTAAAAGCCTTAAAAAGCAACAAAACCATAAAATAAATCATCAAAATCAATGTCCCAATAAATATTCCCATATCAATCAACTTTCTAACTGTAGGCTTCTCATATTGATCAGTCTACCCATTGGCATAAAATTGATCCCTAAAAGATAAATCCTAATTTTGAAGTATGGTGTGAATAAGGTTATTTCTAAAGCAAGCCATCCCCCATCCCTAAAAAATCATATAATCCTAATAAATGATAAAGGTCAAAGATCTAGCTAACTAAGGTAATGTCAATATCTCTTACCATCTAGCTAAGGATGCATAGGCCATGTGTATGAGAGGTTCTATTTTGGTTATGGTCCAAATCAATACTGGAAAAAATCCATAAATAATCACTAAAAGTCTATAATTCCATAACAATAAAGAATTAAAAGCTATCTATAATTCATAATGATCATTAATCATAATCCATTAGTAAAAAGCCTTCTCATGATATAACATTTGAAATAAAAATAACATGTAAAATCTATAATCCATAATCCATAAAGCATCCATAACATATATAATAACAATGATCTAAATTAAAATACATAACATCTAATCTATAATCCATCACATCACATCATTAATAAAAACATAACATATCCATAGACATCAATAAATCCATAAATAAATATGCATGATCCATCCATAAATAATGTCTGAATTGATATATATATATATATATATATATATATATATATATATATATATATATATATATATATATATATATATATATATATATATATATCAAATGTCTATACAAATGTCATAACATAAATAAAATGGGGCTCTCAGCCCATACAATGTGATCTACTTTGTGAACTCAATCCTATTGAGGTGAATGTTATAACCTCCCTCATCATCTCCTCCTTAGCTCACAGTACTCCCTCTACTAGGAGTACCCCTAGGAGTCCTCTGGTATCTACTATAGCTATCCATGTAGGAATAAAATTGAAGAACATCTAGAAACCACCTCTATACTATCCTCTCATAATATGACATCTCAGCAAGAAAATCCTTATACCTCTAGAGTGGTACCATATATGTAGGAGTAACACTAGATCCTATAATATTTAGAGTTGGTCTCTCTACCAAAGTAGACCTCATCTACTCTAGATTTACTTGGTACCTATCCCACTCTTATATGTCCTATTCATGCTGACCTATCAGGATATCTAGATCACCTAATAATATGACAATCTAATCTTGTAAAGTATTGTAGGCTACCCAGGCCTCGTATAACTTGGCCCTCAATGTATCCCTCTCAGTAATAACTATAGCCATGTCTATATGATCAGGTGTGGGGGCATCCTACAATGGTACATCTCACATGGGTGCATTAGGGCCATCCTACCTAACCTCTCCTTTATCCTCACCCTCTTCCCTCATCTCCTTAATAACCACCTCTTATCGATGTCTCACTGTTCTATCATGTTTCCTCCCCATCTCAACTACAAACCATGCTACATAATTATCTGTATAACCAATATCATCTAGGTTAGTAGCTATGGGATCATCTTGTATCCCCATCAAGACCACTATAGTATCTATAATAGGCTAGTCAAACTCTATGTCATCCCACCTATATGCATGTGGGGCTAATGATATATCCTATATAAACCTAAACTGATGACAAACCCTATCAAAATAGAATAGCTCCAAATGTTCCAACCATCGTCTATGTACCCATAACTCTCAAGAAAAATCCCCTATCTACATAACTAAACCAAGCCATGATAGGAAGTGTACATATGGCCTCCAAATAATGTCTCAAATCTGTAAGTCATTGAAAACCTATCTATAGTATGCTAGATCATGTACTACCCTATTTATATATCAAACCACTAGGTCTTCCTTCTACTAAAGGAAGCCTACATTGTAAACCATGTCTCCAAAACTAATCCATGGGGTCCTTATGGTGTGAATCACATAAATGTGATCATATTCCCAATAATTTAATACAAAAATGATGTCAAGTCCTAATCTACACTCAGTGTGCTAGCCCCACAACTCCCTATATATCTACCCCAATAGTGTGGGTGCCCAAGAAAAAATAGTCCTAAAATCCACCATGTCTGTTATGACACCAATTAAGCTCCATAGTAGTCATCTTCCCATAGAATTAGGCAAAACATAACAAATCCATTTCAAAATCATCATAGTCTGCACTAGTCTCTCCATAAGGTCTTGGTCATACAAGGGGTAGAATAATAACCCCCAAGCAAAGAATTTTATATCTAGAGCATCTTTACCATATAATCATGCTAGTGTCATCACTCACCCAACCTTGTCCATAGTATAAATAGGGGCTCCCTAGATCAACACTCATAGAATCTGATGGATGTCTTTAGTGGTGATGGTCATCTCACTAGTTTGTAGCCAAAATATGTTAGTGGTATAATCCCACTACTCTAGCAAAGCCACCATCATACCAATGTCCCAATAGATACAATGATAATGGTGGATCCATCTAATAACATCAAGATGGGCCTAATCCTCATCACCCATGAACTTTTATAACTACATCAATAGTGGAGGGATCTTATCCCTCATTATTAATAGCTCATGTACCTATCAAAAACATCTTTTTAGTTAATCAAGAGCTTAAAATTCTTGATTTTTATCGATCCTATTAGGATTGATTTTGATTTACCCAATCAATGCTAATCTTATATGGATCGGTGTCAATTACCTTCCCCCAAAGAATCATCCCTTAGGTCATATATTCCTTAAATATATTATAAAAAACATAACCTACCTACCCTCCCCACCCACAAAATTTTCAAAACAAAAAAATATCCTAAATAACAAAAAAAACAAATTTATTAAGCAAAAAAAACAATAAAATAACTAAAATAATAAATTCTACCAAAAGTGTATTTTGCCTACCTCATAGTGAAGTCATTGTCGTCATCCACTCCCACTCACCTCCATCATCTCTCACATAATCTTGAAAGGTAGAAAAACATCAAATTTTTCTCTTAAATACTTGTTCATGTCGATATCTAAATGAGCCTTATGCCACATCAGATGCCTATTTATAGCCTTTCCCATGATCGACATCAATTACTCTAATTGATGTCAATCTCCTAAATCAACATCAATCCCTTGTGGATCGATGTTGATTGTCTTGGTTTGTTGAAATTTTTACACTTATAGACCATTTCCCATGCTCCTTGTATGGATCCCAAGCATTGTCTTGTTGCCTTTGCTACCACTATCCCATTTTTATGTCATATCACTCTTTAAATTTGAGGATTTTGACCATTTGTCAATTCCCCAGTCTCCTTAATGTGTACCCTTTTTTTTGACATCTTTCCATTGTAAGATCTTGAGGGTATATTTTGTCTTAATAACATTCATCTATAGGTAATGCATACACCATACACACACCAGATGTAATGGTCCACTATTCTTATCTTTTGTTCTCTTTCTATCTTTTTATAAAACCTACCTTTCTTAGCTTTGGAATTTTGTTACTCAATTAGGTATTTGGGGCATTACTGCTTACATAACTTTTTATCTCATTTAGTGTAACCGTGAAACTTCTTTGAGCCATCCACACTTCTATTTGTCCATTTCTATCTTCCACTTGTCCATTTCCACTCATCCACATTTGTTTTAACCTTCCATCATTTTCATAACCATCATCTATTCCATCTCACTTTTTAGCACATAGTTCAAGGGGGGATACTCCTCACAATAAACTTGGGGCATTATGCACCTTATAGTTTTTTTCTCATGGAATGGTATTGCAGACCTCTCCACAAAAAGGGGCAAATGTAGATGCTAGTTTCATACACCCTTGTGTATGAACATGGTGTATCATCATGTTTATCCTTCATCTCTAACATAATGGTCCTATTCATAATTATTTAAATTAATTATATTAAGCTCGGCCATTTACCTTTACAACATGAGTTAATAGATTTAATTACTATAGTCAAATGGTAATTAAACCTATTTTACTACCCCTAACCATAAAATAAAAACAAATAAAAAATAAAAACCCTTCCAACCTTTCAATAAACCCATCCTATGGTTTAAACAACCTAACAACTTATAAATCAATTAAACCCATCTTTACCACATCAACAACCCTTTTGAATGGCCTAAAGATCACCTCCACCCATTTTGGGGAAATTAACATCGATTCTTATGATTGACGTCGATCAGTTTGGAATGGCATCAACTCATAAATATATAATGAGCCTCCTTAGATCAGGAAGACACATACATCATTTTTTGACTTTGAACCTCTACTAGATTTTTATTGGAACCTACGTACAAACAATATCAACACTTTGTCACCTTGTGGAACCTCTGTTCATGTAACTATCAAGGGATTTTGAAGGTTTTTTAGCATACTTTTATAGTCTTCTTTATTTTCATGTTTTCAAGCCATTCAAGGTTAGTATTTTATGTTAATTCATTCATATTTAACGCTTGTTTTGTTTTATACCTCCATGTCAACATTTCCATTTGGTTTTCATCATTTTATCAATTTTACAAGTCATTATTATCTCCTATTTTCATAGTTTAGCATTTTACTTAGAATCAACACTGATCCATCTGAATGGACATCGATCCTATAGGATCATCATCAATCCTTACTAAACTATTAAAATAGTTTTGAAGTCTATTTTCATAACATTCATAGTCTTAAAAACTTATTAAATCCTACATGTTATTTTTTGAAAATTAGTCTTTCATATGTAGATGACTCTGCCTAGATTAACACATGATACTGTTAGCATATTTGATCTCCCCATTATCCAAAAACCTTTATTCATTGATCAAAGTGACATTTCATTCAAATTAAGTATTTTTACTATGGTTTTCACACCTAATTAGGAAAACATTAATGAACAATTAGTTATAATTCAAGAGGAAATTGTTATAGCTACTAAATTTTGGGATGATTACTTTGATCACATTAATCTTATTATAGATTAGACATCTTTGTTGTTATCTATTTGCATCCTATCCTTATATATCTTTTTAATTTCATGTTTATTTATAAACTTGAGTGTTATACATAGGTTGACATACACCTAAGGAAGCAAATCACTTCTTGGGACTAGTTTCTTACCAGGCAACCCATTCATCTTTCTATTAATCAATTTTTTGTGAGTTAGTGTGATTTGCAGGTCATTCCTCCCCAGCCAAAGAGGAGTTCCAACAAGCTTGATAAATAGTGTGCAACTGGTCTACATCTCTAGGTAATCTTTAGAACCATACATTTACTTTTTTTTAGTACTTAATTAGATCACATTGAAAAATAAAAAAAATACTAAAATAACCTCTTCAAGTCAAAATTTAAAAACCCAAATTCTTTAAAAAAAACAAAAATTTCATAGGTGACGATGTAACCAATGAAAAATAAGTATAAAACACCCAACAAATCAATAATATCACCATTCCAAGTAAAAAAACAAGACAAGAAAACTGTAAATGCAAATACACTCTTTTGGGAGAACCTTATGATGTGGTATTTCATAAGTTGGTCAATGCAAACATTTTCATCTTCCCTAATATAAAAACATTTTAAGATAATGTTACTAAATAATAATGGTATTTAGACAATGAATAGTATGAATGCCAAACTATCAAAGGACATTAAAAAAATTATTGCATTAGTTTAAACATTACGTTCAAGACCTCATCAATCATGGGAACATTATAATCAAAAACCAATCTTCATCATCCAACAATAAAAAATTGGGTATTTACAAAGATACATTTTTAAAACATGAGTAAGGTCATAATAAACAAAGTAAAGATAATCCCAAAACAATAAATTCAATCAAGATAATCACCATTTTGAATCTATAGTTAATTGCATTGACTATATGAATCATCATATTCTTGTTATCAAATTTAAATCCCAAAATTATGCCATTATAACAAGGCATGCCAAAAACACCATACCAAGTGATTCCTCACCTACCATTGAGAGTAAATAAAACATTATATAGTAATTTGAGAAGAAACCAGCTCACATATCTATCCTATATCTTCTCAAGACATCCTTTATGTGTAAAGAGATATTGTATATAACCATCCAAGATTCCAAAGTTTCATAATACATTAACCTATCCAATTTTCAAGCATTAGTTGGAAACTTAACCACTAAAAATCAAGTCACATTTAATCATTATGATGCCTTTCCCATTGGATCTACACATAATTTACCCTTGTATATATAATCCATAATCTCTAGGCACAAATTAAAAGGGGTGTTTATAGATAATGGCTCAGGTTTGAATTTATGTACATTGAGATTAATAAAACATTTGGGATATCTAACAATAACACTAAAACCTAACATAATTACCATCAAGGAATATGATAAAAATGAGTGTGAGTTAATGGGATCTATTTATCTTCCTCTTATGGTGAGGCATATCATTCAAGAGATTTTATTCCATGTATTTGACTTAAACCTTCCCTACAATCTACTCTTTGGACAACCTTAGATCCATACCATGAACATCATTCCATCCACCCCACACCAATGTTTAAAGTTCTCCCATGATCAAATAGAAGTACCTATACCCATTAACCCTCAACCCTTATAATATTGTAAATTATTAGAAGGATGATATCAATAGTCTAATTATCTCCTAGTTATGAAGGATACTTATGCACATACAAAGGAGTAACCAAAGATAGCCAATTATATCCATCCTAATGAGTTACTTCAAACATTCATCAATCTACCATCTACAAGTCAAGCATCCATACTTCAACCATATAAAAGTGAACCATCCACTTCACAATACACAACATCTCCTCCATATAAGTTTAGAATTTTAGATAAAGGGATGGGCAAATATGAAATTCATGACACTTATTACTTAGGAAAAATCCACAAATCTCCTAATAATCATGGGATGCCCCACTATATAAATGGTAATCAAATGGTTTGTAAATTTGTAAATACATCATTCATATAGGTTGGTTTCCTTTCTAATGAACAAATTAAAGATTATAAATCTTTTTTAATATATTATGATGAGCAAGTTGCATGTCTCCTAAACAACTAATAACTTTTTTCTAAATCCATAATGTGTAACATAATGAATACAACGGCAAGGTCCTTGATCTCCATGAACAAGGTACATTATAACCAATAAGACTTAAATTTCATGAAACCCTACATGTAATTATATTTAAACCACTTAATGTGAGTACTATAATTTACTTTAGTGATTCTAGTGAGTGTGAAGAAGTCTTTTTGAAGACCGAAACAAGTTTTATCTATATCCAATTCAAAGATATTTCCATTACTAACCTATTCCATGATAACATAGTTCTAATTCTTGAGCTTACATATCCAAACCTTATTCAATGGGACCAAAAACCATCACCTCCATTTGATCATTTCTATAATGATGAAGCAATATCTAATTTTTTGATTATCATAGATGATATCCTAGTATGGGACCAAAAAAATGGATTTCCATTTGATTGGATGATTTTGCATAATTTGGGGAACTTTTAAGTTCACAACAAAACCATGAAATTAAAATATCAACAACCTATACATTTTTAAAAGTATCTCAAAACCATGAATAACCTGAAGGGGAATTCAATCTTCCTCAACCTCCTATAAAGTATCAAGAATAATCTCACCTCTTAATTAAAAATTTTATCGAGGGTAACATTGGGATAGATGAAAATCTAAAAATTGGGAAACATTATACATCATTAGATATAGAGTAACAAAACACTTTCACAATCTTGATCAAATAATTCTTAAGCATGTTTGCATGATCATATGTTAGGATGTCAGGGTTGGATCCATCACTAGTTGTATACAAACTTATTGTCCATAAGGATGCAAAAATAGTAAAACAAAAACTTAGAAAGATTCATTCCAATTTAGCATTACTTATGAAAGAGGAATTGAAAAATCAATAGAAGGTTGATTTCATACATCTTATTAACTATTTTGAATGGATATATAACATAGTACCAATATCAAAGAAACCATAAGGAATCCAAGTCTATACAAAATTTAAGGACATCAATAAATCATGTCCAAAAGATGATTTTCCATTTCCAAACATAGAAATGATCATAGACTCTACTGTGGGCCATGATATGTTGTCCTTGATGGATGAATTTTTAGGTTATAATAAAATTAAAATAGTTCTTAAGGACCAACATAAGACAACTTTTATAATGCCTTGGGGTACTTTATGTTATCAAGTAATGCCTTTTGGCCTTAAGAACACTAGAACTACCTATTAAAGAGAAATGATAGTCATCTTCCATGACATGATTCATGACATCATGGAAGACTATTTATATGACATTATAGCTAAATAAAATGCTAGATTAGAACATCCCAAGGTCCTCTGCAAGATTTTTGAAAAAATTACAGAATGCAAAATCCATTCAAATTTAAAGAATTATGTCTTTGGGTTTAATTTAGGGATGTTTTTAGGATTAATAGTACACATCAAGGAATTGATATTGATCCTTCAAAATTTATAGCTATCATGGACATGTCTCCACAAACAAATCTCAAACATCTATGTAGTTTTCAAGGCAAATTTAGAGCAATATGAAGGTTCATTTTGTAGCTAGCAGACATATGTCACACCTTTACATTTATACTTAATAATATCACTCCTTTCTAATGGAAATAATATTGTTATAAACCATTTAAAAATATTAAATGATATCTTTCCAATCCACTAGTCCTAATGCCATTTACCCTAGGAATTTTTATTTTATACATATCAACAACATAATATGCATTGGGGGCATTATTGGCTTAACATAATGAACACGAGGCAAAAAGAGTAGTCTACTACTTAAGAAAAACTTTGAAAAAACCATGTCTTGGTCTTAAATTACTATGTTTTCCTAGGGTAAATGGCATTAGGACTAGTGGATTGGAAATATATCATTTAATATTTTATACATATCAACAACATAATATGCATTGATTTTTGGAGACCAGGTCCTGGAGCTAATGGGTTCCTTGGTGGTGAGCGCAGCGCGGCAACGGGTTGATTTTTCTGTGTGAAAGGGGGAATTTTTTTGAACCCTATTTGGACTGTCATACCAGTGTGTGGCATGGTGTTGGCCATCATTTTACTCGTCCAGTGAGCATGGAGAGGGTTTGGCCGTGGGAAGGACCTTGAATGGATCCCCATGGTGGTAGATGTTGTGTTTTTAGCGAATCTAGAGGGGCTCTATTTTTGCTGTAACCCCAGGGGCTCGATTGAAGATGTGTTTTTTGGGGGTGGTTTCCAGATCTAATTTTTTGCCATTACCTTCTGTCTATGGGGTCATAGCTCATGAAGAAGTGCTTCAAGATATATTTTGATGAAATTTTGATTGCCAAGGTAGTGTTGCCTTTGTGTTTTGTAGAGGGGAAGAATGGGCTGACGATCAGATGGACGTCTGGGCTGATGGCAGTGCTGGTTCTAGGGTTTGTTTGGTTAGGGATGGGGTCTAAAGGTAGAAATTAATATGGCTCCCATATACCCAATCCTCATGTTAACGTGGATCTAAAATGTGTAGATCTATTATTACATGGTTTTTTTAAGGTTACAGGTCCTTGTAAAACTTGGGTTCCTATTTCAGGGCATAGAGCCTGGTTTTATTATTCTAGTTTCAGGTTATCGAAAAACCTGGGGAGCTTTGTCTAGTTTATCTTGGGGGTTTCAGGTCCATGTAAAACCTAGTTTTTCAACTGTTGTTCAGTGGGTTTGCTTGTCCATGCGGTTTTTATTACTTTATTTTTTGATTTGTAAAGGGTTTTGGGGCCCCTTCAAAACCTATTTTTACCATAATCTAAAACATAATATGCATTGGGGGAATTATTGGCTTAACATAATGAACACAAGGCAAAAAGAGTAGTCTACTACTTAAGCAAAACTTTGAAAAAATCATTACAAAACATGGATCTAGAGCTTACAAGTTGGCCATATAATATGGAGAGGATCTTGATGAACCCATGAACATCATTCACTTTCTTAGTGTTTCTATGCTTAAGTAACTCTAGTGTTATTGTAAATATGTCATTTATAAAAAAAACCTATAAAAATAGAAAGAGAAACAAGTCCATCCAAAAGTGAAAACCATTGTTATGATGAGTTGGGCAAGTAACATGGTGAAAACCAATTTATGGCACCATGCTATAAATCCATTATCTATATACACACCATAGTTACATGGGGCTATCTAGTCACACTAGTCTCTTATGTATATATCCATTATCAATTTACATCTCTTTGTTCACATACACAAATCCCATATTTTATTTGGACCATGACATGTTAGTTTGTGGTTTAATCTTTTCCATCATGTAAATATAGAATTTTTTATTTTTTAGTGGCATCTTGTATAATAATTCACAACACTTATCCAAATAAAACTTCATCCATTGATCCATCTCAAAACATAAAAATTAAATCTATTCATTTATTATCCAATCATCATTAAAACACTCATTTCTTGCATATGAAATCTATGATCTAATCATATTTCCATTACATTACATCATCACTCTTCATCCATTCCCATATTGAGATAACTGCATCTATTATAATGTTCACACTATATTTTATCCATGGAGAACTATGTAGGTAGTTAATAAAGATATAGGGTTTCTAGGGTTAGCTTGGCCACCACCATATCCATCATCCATTTGTATCCATATTGTACCATTTCCCATTATTTATTCTTCCATCTGAAATCCAAAACAATCAAAACATTTTTCTCTCTAGCTTCATGTCCTTTGTCCTTAGTAATCCCTTACAAGGCTTTCCTCATTAGATGTTAAACATTTATCAAGGATATCACTTAGCAAAGGTTCCTATCCTAAGACATCCTTGAAGTCATTTGATTATTTTGTGTGTTTGTGTGTTTTTCCTTATTTTATTTGCATATTTAGCATTTTCACTACCATTTGTTTACTTTTATGTGTTTAGTCATTTACTTTCTTATTTGTTTGTTTATTTATTTTTTTCTCTATCATATGTATATAGTTATTGATTGTTGAAAACCTCTTTTTTATCTTGACTTTATTATTTATTTTTTGTGTGTCTATCTCATTATGTGCATTACAAATGTATGTCATTATGGTCTTCCATATCATGATGCACTAATTTTTGAGCTAGTGAGTCTATTAGTCCTTACACATATAACATAACAGTCATCATGGTATTTTCATACCATTGGTTCATATTGCATTTTGCTATATCAGATAAAGTTTATTAACTCTTAATTGGTTATTAATGTTGGAAGTACTATTTTAAATCCAATAAAAGTATATAAATAAAATTATCTATCTATAACCATCCATAAATACATTGTGTCATTCTATTTTCTACCATAATAAATTCTAAAAGGATTAACATGCGATAAACACATATGAAAACTATGAAAAATAATTTCATATATAAGTCCTATCTATCCATATATTCATATAACAATCATATAAAATTAAAACATCCATAAATCATAACATATCTATAACATAAGTCAAAGGCAAAAAATAATCATGTGTGTGTGTGAGAGCATGCACATGTGTGTGTAATGTGTCTAAGTACATCCATATAATGATACATCTCAAAAAAATGTGTATGCATAACTACATCTATATCATATCTCTAAGTCTCTCCCTAGTTTCCTTAGATGGGGAATCTATATGATGTGCTTGGATTATGTTGTTGTGTGTACACCTTACAAGACCCATAACACACTGACCCATATCCCATAGATCTCTCTATAGGCCATGATTTTTCCTATCATCATAGAAGTTTTACACCTATAAGAGTAATTTTTGAATTATGATGTTCATTATGACTCTAGTGGTACTGACTTACCTGACCTAAAGACTCCTATAATAGTTAGCCTACTACATCATTCTCATCACAATATCTAATGCTAAAAACTAAATGGTTATTATTAGTAACTCATTCACCATTTCTAGATCTATCCATACTAATCCCTATCCATCTTATACCTTTATTCTAACATGGAATAATTTAGAGTCTATGTGGTGACATCATGTGTCAATATCCCTCCATCTCTACCATACCCCTCAGATGTCATCATGTTTATCTAGATATATTATCTATCAACATTTTCCTATAAGTGGATGATCTCATTTTCATCTCATATCACTATGCCTATCTCTACCACCTCTATCTCCATATAATCTTGTCATCTCAATATATTGAGATATAATATCCTCATGTAGCATAACAATCAAGGAATCATTATACATTAACCTTATAGTCCCTAATGGACATGCATCCATCTTCTCCCCTTATATGTGGATTTAGTAATGTGTGTATCCTTATGTCCTCTCCATTTCCCTCATCATCATTTTAAGCAATAACCACTTGTGGATTTTATCCTCCTCTTCCATCATATCCAACCTCTCTCATCTTTGTGTCATGTCCATGATCCCATTCAAACTTTGTTATCTTAGTATCCTACCCCTAGTCATCAACCTCATCTCCTATCTAACCTCCACCACCCTATGTTGGGGAACTCATAATATTAGAAACCATATTACCTCCTATGAAAATGGGAGTGTAGGGATTGATCCTAATATTATAGAGTATATTTGGTCATAATTATTAAATAATGACTAGATTTAAAACTACGATTCTTGATTTCAGAAGACCTCTCAAGGACTATAGATGATTATGATACATGGTTATATTAGTAGAGACCACTAAGGTTAATATAGACTCATTACACCACATGTAACATGGAGGTTCTAGATTATAGGATAGTTCATAAATTAGTGAATGTTATCATTTTTATATTATTCACCTAATTATTCATAGTAGTGTTGTCATCTATGGTTTTACATAAATCCCAAATTTGATAAAACATATTGGTGAACTTATTTATTATATGAATGTTGTATAACCCTAACCAAAAATGTTTCTAGGGTTTGTATCCTTTTTTTCTTATTTTCACTTGTTTTTTTGGATTTTATATTTTATATACTTTATTATAATAATAATTTTATAGTTTTTGGTTCCATATTATATGGATAGAAAATAATCTATTCCTCTTCCTCCTAACCCTCAAGGTTGTGATAGATAATTTCCCTCTAACTAGGTCCATGTTATCACTATCCCAAGAGGTAAGGTAACCCATCATATATTATCAAAATAATCTAACCACTTTACCCTTCTTAAAACCCCTCCACATCCCACATCTCTTATTTAAGGTATATTAATGCATGTTCAATCTGAAGCTCCTATGGCTTGTGCTTGTGAGGCTCAAAAATATCAAATCATTGTTATGGGAAAGTTAATAGAAAAGTTGTAAAATCAAAATCAATTATTTAGATTAAATATCACATTATTAGAACATAAAATTACATGTGAAAATAATCCATAGTATGATAATATTAATTGTGTATATGCATCTCCATCTAAAACGTTTGTACCTAACAAGATTTCATATAAAAATGAGAAACTAAAACAAACTACATCTACAATAAGTGACTCAATGGATAATAAGATTTAAGTTAGATTCTAAGGGTAATTATTAGAATATGTTGATCAAACTACCTCCTCTAAATCATCTAAGGATATTGAAATATTATTGTGCATATCAAAGAATGCATGGGCATCATATAAATCAAATTTTAGATTTTAAGCATAAAATACAAAATATGATTGATGGTGGTGATACTATCATTGATACATCACTTAAGAAACCCATTCAACTTATGAGTGCATATCCTAAATCACAAGTGACAAAATTAGAATTAATTAGTTCTGTGTTAATTCACTATGGCTAGACTATAGGACCTATCCATAAATGGAGCTATCTTAGCTAAGTTGAAAACCACTCAGATGAAACCTGAGGGAAGGGGAATCTACCCCAAAATTCATTTATTCCTAAATTAGTCATAAAATTTATAACTAAAATACCTTGTATTCATATAATATATGTCCCCCTATCTATATATGGGGTTGTCTTAGTGGAACCCACATACAAAACCATTCATCTCCATAAGGATTTAACTAAGAGGACCATTCATCCCCCCCCATAAAAAATGGTTACCAAAAGACAATTCAAAGCAAGAAAAGGATCAAAGGGAATAATTAGAATAAGAAAATATTAAAAAATATAAGTTAGATTAAGACATTAATAAATTAATAATATTAAAAAGAGAAATTATAAAGGGAACAATTTGCAAAGCAAATTGAATTTAAGATAAGAAAAAAAGCATTATTAAAATATGTTTTCTAACAAAAGAGTATCCAAATCATGAAATACATACAAAATATGTTGTTTTAAATGTGTCACAAAAGGTTAAATTCTAATCCTTTCCTCATATCAAGACCCTTTCACTATTACTACTGACATAGATGACAAATAATTTAAAGATGTAAATTTTCAAAAATATCAAGATTTTTTTTTTCATGTCACTTATTACATTTATTGGGAATAAACATGAAAACTTAGATCAAACTAATGCATCTATAACATCTATGGGATCAATTAAGTTATACGTTTATTTTTCTTCAAAGGAGTGCTATCTTATATTTCGTGTTATTTCAAATTCAAGTGCCTATAATATTTTTCTTGGAGGATCATGGTTAAAATAAATAGGATAAATAATTGATACAATAAGAGGTTAAAAATAATTTTAATATGAAGGAAAGGTCACATCCTTCTCCAAAGAAGGATAATTTATAGAGAGAAAGCATATAAATAAAACATACTTTCAACTAACATACAAGTAGATATAAGTAATGACATATTACTAAAAACATATGACATATTACACATTCCAAAGGAAAAATTAGAAAGATTAATCCCATGGTATGGGGTAGTTCCTTATTCATATCAAGATATAATAGAAGACAACAATGCCATTTCACAAGTTAAAATTTAGATGATGATGATGATGATGATGATGATGATGATGATGATGATGATGATGATGATGATGATGATGATGATGATGATGATGATGATGATGATGATTAAAATAATACATATTGGTATGATCCTAATGATACTGATCATACAAAATATGGATATGGTAATGTAAAAACATAGTTTCATGACACTTTTCATTTGAAATATATCGCCATTACTTTATTTAATACAAAATATATTGATGGGAAGACTCTTAAGGGATTCATAAATTAGTATCCTTCCTTTTCTTTCTCGATTTAATATTTAAAATATAAAAAATAATAAAATATTGTAGAAAATACTAAAATCAAGACTTATGCATGTTTATATGCACTTTATCATACATTGATTTAGTTGTACACAATATTTTATATATGGTTTAGCCAGTTTTATATCATACACAATTCACCAGTGTATATGAGTGAATGGAGATTAAATAGGACATCATTTCCATAACTAGTTACAAGTGATTTTACTATTACACATTTAGCAATTGTATTCATACAAGAGCATTGTGAAGGATAGGAGCATAGTGCTATAGTGTCCCTCACCCTACTCTTTTCTCAGTGAGCTTAGACTATCACTAATTGATCCTAGAACTAACACAAGATTCCTACAACACATTCATTTAACTATCTCATTAGGGGCATGGTAAACATAGGTTTTATCCTTCTTTTCCCACATTATATTACTCACACAACTAGTAATTTACATTATATTACATATTATGATATTACTCTCACTAAAATTGTGATATATTATTGCCTATCTCAATTATTGAATAATCATCAAATTGCAACTTAGCTCTTATTGATCAGAATAAGTAATCATGCATGTTTTTTATATTGATTTCCTAGATTTTCATCTTTTATACATCTGAGGACATTGGAATATGTCATTACCATATGCCTCTAATCCTTTATATCCCTAACTATATGCAATTGAGGACATTTAAGCGTGTCATTGTGTGTGTCTTCTTTTTATGTATGGAAATTTAAATATGCCCTTCTTTATGTCTATAAGCCTCTATTGTTTTCATGTATACATGTGAGGAAATTTTAACATGCCTTTTTATGTGTCTTATATTTGAATGAGTGACATTCGAACATGTCCATTTTTTATGTCCCTTTGGCCTTCTATTATGCGTGTTGTGTCTGTGCATGTAATTTTTGATTGTGTGCATCATGGCCATGATAGTTTTCTTATTTATTTAGTCAAATTTGGATGCCATGATTAACATCATGTAACCAACCCCTTCCAATTCCATTATTCACATCATGAATTCATCACTTAGTAGTTATACTCATTTTTATATACTCATTTGATCAAATTACTTATGTGATTCATTATCAAATCTATCTAGACACACTTACTATGAATGTTTATTTTCACATGCATCTTACATTATTACTATTCTCAATTTACATACGCAATGATTTCATGCTTTTACATGATTTCATTATTACTCATATTTACATTTTTTACATCATAAAAACCTACTGCATAACCTTTTACTTTGAGTTAAGTTATTACACAGGATCACTAACTCACCTCAAAAGAGGGGTCATTCATAGAGGTTTGTCTTAGAGACTTGACCTTCCCAAATCAATACACATACAAGATTTAATAGTGATCACATAGTTGGCACAAATTTAATCTTAGAAAATACATAAAAATACACTTTGGATAGGATCACCACATTAGACAAGTGAGCACTACTCCAGTGTTCTTCCTAGCCCTATTTCCCAAATTCTTGAAAAATAGGAATTTCCATAATTTCTCAGAACCTCATTTTACTCAAATCAGTACTCAATAGTTTCATACTCTTAGTTTTCAAAATTACACATTTTACATCAAATTTACTCAGTTGGGGGCAATCATGCATGTTACATTATTCCAATTTGGCACACTAGTTTATCCTTAGAATCATGATTGTTTTACTTAGTCTTAGAATCCATATGCACTAGATATTAGTTGTGGGAATGTGCACATAACATTACTTCTTCATTGCTTAGTTTTTGCACTAGTTTCACTTATGGAATGATGATTCATGTCATTCTCCATGTTGTATACACCAAACCTATATTATACTCAGTATTTACACTAGTTTTTACACCATTTTTACACCAATATTACACTAGAATTAAAACTTATTCTATATCTATTTGTTGGTTCTCTATTTTCACTAGTATCTACACCAACTTTTGCACTATATATATATATATATATATATATAGAGAGAGAGAGAGAGAGAGAGGGATTCATAAAAATATTTCATATTACTTCACTACTCTAGGATGATGATGGAATCAATCACACATTTATTTCTTGAGCACACCAAATTATTAATCAAGATTTGTGCATGGACAATCCAATCCAAGATTTTCAATGTTTATACAAACACACAACATGCCACAATCACTATTTTTCACACCAATTTTTGCATAAAAAAAACATAATTGTTCATGTACTCAATTAGGTGTATTCATTCCTTATCACACTCTCATTTCTTGTCTTTCATTTTTTAATTTTTTATCTTAAGTAAAGGCTGATATTACATATGTGTCATTGCAAGTTTATATGGAGCATAGTTTATCATTGTGGCCTACATCTAAGATTCCTTCCCATAAGTAAGTTTAGGTACACAATATTTTTCCTTTTACTATAGTAATTTCACTTTGCTACATTAGTATAAGAAAAAGGGGGAAAATGTAGACATGTCAAATTAAAATTTAGTTAAAATCATGCACTTGTGACCATTATTTTAAACACTTATATTTATATTATGAATGACCCCCAAATGTACTCAACCCTATTATTATCAACATTATACATCTTTTAAGCCTTGTATAATGATCATCATGATGAAATAACCCATTGGACAAAAGTGCCTTGGGGGATTATAGTGTACTTCTCTACTGTCCTTTCTCCATCTTTTATTTTCCCACCAAATAATAGCTAATTTGTCAAATTAAAAGCTATAGGAAGGTCAACTTATGTTCCTAATGATCCCCATTCAAATTATTTAAAATGATATGACTATATAAATAATTTTTAAACCATTTTTCACATGGGATGCTTCCACACTAAAAATCCCATAATCATACTTTCACATGAAGATAAGAATACATATTTCTCCTAATTTTAATTGCATACAACCCTAACAGCCAAGAGCTCAAGTATAAATATAATTCATAGGCCATAATTCATGGTTAATTCATCTAATCACATAATTATTACATCATCATATGACATATTACACTATTTATTCACACACCACCATAACATGGGATAACTACATAAAGTTTGATCCCTCTTTAGAGTATTGGTATGTAAGAACTGCTCAACACATGGGGTGTTGAGGTCTAACCCAACTTCAACCACTAACCCATTTTCCCAATTGATTTTAATTAGTTTCACATGTCTAAGAGATAGGGATTTGAAGGAAAATCAATCACATAATGGTCTCTACAACTAATCTTAATCTCCCAAACCAAATATAGGCTCTATAAAGAAGACATACAGGACATAAAAACCCTGATTTCCTCACTACAAGTGGACATGAGTTCCCTAGGTTAGATATGAGATCCAAATCTATAGTTTCCCCTTCCTAATGATGTTATTCAGGCCCATACTTAGTTCCATAATATTGATTATAATCAATATACCTCTTTATATACCAAGTTTCAGACCCTAATTCGTCTCAAAGGCATAGTTTCTAGATAAGTCTTTATTTTCTCCTTACACTGCTATTTTTAGTAAGTCCCTAGAATACAATAGTTACAAATTAGTGAATGTTATCATTATTATATCATTCTCCTAATTTTTAATAATAGTGTTTTCTTCTAAGGTTTTTACATAAAACCCAAATTTGATAAAACACTAAGTGATCCCATGCCCACACTATAATAGTTTAGATGATCTTATGGACACCCCATAATGTATATACCACATGGTGTAAATACATATATAAAGTCATTGGCATGCATGTCCCAAATTTAAATTGTGTCACTCTCTAACATGTGTCCAATCATATCCAATAATCCTACTAGAAATAGCCTCCCAATCTTTCCAAGTAACACAATGCCACTGATAATAGCCATCAACACAATCATTAATGCATATCTATCCAACCCCATGTAGTAATCAATATTAATCTCCCTACCATAGGTATTATATCCTCTCCAAACACTCTATATATCATCATCATCTACTCACCCTCACTCCATTACACGTGTGCCTTAGATGGAAATCCTTAGAATTATCCATACATCCTATAGTGTCATAGTCATCTCAGCTACTGGTAGGTGACATGTCCTAGTTTTCTTGTGTTAGTGCTTAACCAATACCATCTAGTAGGCTCTATCTACCCATATCTCAATCATTTTTTATGTATGATATCCTCATTTCCTCTAATACCCAAATATCATAATCTATAAAGATTTTCATTAGTTATAAAGCCTTAGATTGCCTCTCTCATGTGCATAGTATCGGTAATCTCTCATGCACATAAATAAAAAATCACCATGTTAATCATATTCAGCTAAATTAGTCATCTTAAAATCACACTTATACTTATTTTTAATCATTAAAAAACACATCACTTTATCTTTAAACCATTTTCCCACTATATTAGATGATTTCACCATAGTTCGTAACAATTTCCCTAAAAATATTAATGATTTTGCTAACACATATGACAAAAAACCACTATTAATGATGAATTTGCCACAAATTTTAATGAATTCATTTCACTTGTCAATAAATTTCCCATAGTTGAAAAATTATCTACACCTAGATTAATCCTAACTTTTTGATGATTTTACCATTTCCCTCAATAAATTTGCGTTAATAGATGCTAAATTCATCATTCAAGAAATAGATTTTTTTTTTCAATTTTACCTTAGATTTAAATGTTATTAAAATACAAATACAAGAACCAAAATTATAATGGTTATCACTTAGATTTTGCACCCATCTTTGTGTGGTTGCATGTTGTGTGGTATGAACAAACTGTGGGAAATATAATGACACAATAGGATCACTTCCAAGATGTGGGACCTTAGAAAATTGAGGTTAACTTCTAGAGAAGGCCAGATTCCTTTCACTAAGTTTGATGTAACTAATATATTATTAATTTATATTAAAATTATGCTTCTTAGTTATCTTGCTCCTAACTAAGGTTTGACTTATGAGGAAAAGAGTTTTAGAAATGAACTTACAAAAATTGAAGTGGTGATTGCACTAAATAATTAAAGTATTTATTTAATTATTTTTTTGTATGAACATAATAGAAAAATAAATATACTATAGTATATTGAAGCACAAACTTGTGTAAATATGAAACCCAAGGTAATATTGGGCATTTATCATATAAGGAACAAAATTCTTTATTTTAATCAGAAAACTTTTCAAAAGGGAAAAATAATACCACATATGAAATTTTATGACTAAAACAAGAATGAAATCATTCACAAACTTGATAAATAGACTTGCACACATAAAGATAACACAAACAAGGGATTCAAAACTTTAATCTATTATTATTCTCTAGGCTACATCATGTAGACCAATTGTTCAAAGTGAAGAATAATTTATCTAAGAGTAAAAAGATAAATGGGCTATGCCATGGTACCCATATTTATACAAAACACTCTCTTAAAAGAGAGGTAGTTATCAAAACCATACACCCAGTTAAAGATCAAGAAAAAATAAAAAAACTCATGCAGAGGGCATGACCTTCAGTCTGGAATAGTATCTTTAGTGAGGTAAATAGCTGAAACAAAAAACATGCAAGTACTGGGGACTTCAACAAGTGATGGACACATGGAGAAATCCTATTTAATCTTCATGCAATGTCCTCCTTGATTTTAGTTAGGATGGTGTTATCTTTTCTAAGGAATGAGGTGCCAAAAATGAACTAACACTTAGAAAATTTTAAAGATTTTAGATATTTTAGGTTATAACTTACAAAACCTAATTTGTATTTTTTCAATTGGGACCTTTACAAATTTTTATGTCATCCAATTTGAAGAAACTAAAAATGCAATTTACAATATGATTTTTTTCAAGTTAATAAACTTAGACTTTGTACTAGAAAAAGAGCAATTTACAAGTTTCATTTTTACAACTTTTCAACTTGCCAAAAAGATACTTGAACATTACAAGTGGCTCTTTCTCAAAAAGATCTACCAAAATGATAGTTGTAGTTTGAAACCTACAACTTTACAATGTATTTTACAATATATAAATGTAATTTATAGAATCTATTTGATTTGAAATAATTAATCTACAACCATAACCTTTGAATATTCCTTGTCATTCTTTTCTTGTGTCTTCTCAATGTAGGCATCAAAGCATTTGAATATCTTTAGGATAGTATCTTCATCAAGACCAAGTGAATATAGTTTACTTATCTCACATTTTTCCATTTTATAAGAGATTTATATAAATATATCCCTATATACTTGAGTTTCTTTCCCCATTTGAACCAATGTATTATGATACCTAATGAATTAGTTGATGGAACTCAAGTTGAATGTTCTCTCTCTCTCTCTCTCTCTCTCTCTCTCTCTCTCTCTCTCTCTCTCTCTCTCTCTCTCTCTCTCTCTCTCTCTCTCTCTCTCTCTCTCGTACTAAAAGGATTTGATCTTGATGATTTATTACTTCACATGATAATTTATTAAGAAAATATTCAATGTCATTGATTGTATCTATTGGCTTATAATATGTAACCTTGGCCTTATTAATACTCTTAGTGAGTATTCTTACTCTAAAATTAGCTACCATATCTAGCTCTACATGCTTTGTATCATTTTTCAATATTTTCTCTATAATGAGGGTATCAATTTTAATCAAATAAAAAAATTGCAATTTTGGGAAGAATAGGTTCAACCTATCAATATCTTCCTCATATTTTATTATTTATTCTTTCAAATATGCCTGATCATCTTTTAGATTTTTGTAATAATCCATTGCTAGCCCAATTACTATGTTTCCCTTTATGAAAATATTTTTAGCCTAGTCCTTTGTATCAATTACCATACTACCAATCTATGTTGCTAATTCATGTTTTTATTTGTTAGATAACTAAGTAAGATATTATGTTGGTTAGGCTATGGGCTCAATGAAATTATTTAGTGTAGTTGTTAACTATTCAACATTATTCTTTAATTCATATTTTATGACCTTATCACTATTTACGTTCTAAAAAAGAGAGATAATGTTTGATTAAACACCATGTTTCAATCCCTCTCTTGTAATATGACCTAGGTGCACTTTGGATATTTGATAATCCCCCACCACTATATCTTATTTTTATTTATTGAGTGGGGGGACTACAATCTCTACATATTTCTCCCCTGCTAAGTCATATAATATTTTGGATATATTATTGGGGCCTACTTTTGATTTATTTAATGCCTCTATAAGGCCAAAGTCTAGTGTGATAGGAGACACCATTTGTTTCCACTTCTTCCCTACTAATTTCACTAGCCAAATCGGAGTGAAATCCTATGAACTTGGCACTATCAATTGTGAATATGTAGCTGAAGTTGCTACACTGGTGGTTACTATGATGGGTGTTGTGTCTATCACTGATATGGGCACTAAATCCTTAGCTGATGTTTTAGAAATCTCTTCCCCATCTATGGGTTGATTATACATAATTGTATAAATGATTTACCTTGTCTCTACCTCTTTATTAGGGGTTTGGGTTATTGTGGAAATGGAATAAATGGGTGTAGTGGACATTGATGTGCATACCAAGGGTGTGGGAACTAGAAGTGACACAAGTGGAGGGGTAAGCATAGGGAGTTGAAATAGGGGAACCTATGGAAGTGTGGATTCTAGGGTATTGAATGAATCAATCAAGATGGTAGGGAAACTTAACATGTATGAAATGGGGAAAGTGATGGGACATGAAACTAATGCAATAGTTACCCTAGTGGCTAGGATGGTTAGTGGGATTGTAGTCAAGATGATTGAATCTATATCCATGTAATTTTAGGTGGATTTAGTGATTAAAAAATTGGTGGTGGGTATTAGGGATGAGATGGAAGGAATTGTGGAAGAGGGGAGTGAAAGTGAAGCATGAGTGTCCAATTATGTTAATTAGACTATTGACAATGGAGTCACTAGTACAGGTGAGCTAGTGGAAATGGAGGGGGTGATTATTTGAGGTGGTTGTGGAGTGGAAATAGGAGGAAGAGGTACCATAGTTAGTGAAATGATAGAGAGAGGAAGAGAAACTATTTTTTATTGAGAAGCAGTAGTTTCTTTGATATAAATTGGCATTGGTCTATCTATTTGAAGTGTTGCTAGTCCTTGGCTACCGGGTTGGCCTCTTTTAGCCTTTTGTTTCTACTTCTTCTTGTGTGATATCACTAGTGTATTTTATTATTCTATTTGAGTTCCATTACTATAACCCTCTATTATTGTTATCACACCCTTCTCTTTCATTTCTCTTAATCTATCACTGATACTCAAGGTTTCCTTGGTCGCTTTGACCCCTTTACTCCTTAACCAATTGATTGTCCCATTTATTAGAATGGTGGTCCTATCAATTAATGAGAAGGACTCATGTGTCAACCACTTGAATAATGTAAGAGGTTGAGAAAAGATATTTTTATCAAAGTAAACCCTATTCATGGGAGATTCATCATCTATTAATTCCTTAGGGACTAATGCCATGTTTTAAGTTTTGATCTACTCCAACGTCATCCTAGAATAATCCCTTATCCTCACTTCCTCTTCATTTTTCATGTCTTCCTATTAAACTTCATAATAGGGAATATGGGAATATGTTATAATCCCTAATATATTGGTAATTTTTCCATTCACATCATAAAATGGCCTTGCATTGAGAGCTCTTTAGATCATTTGATTCATCTTGACATATGCACATTTTTCCTTTGATAGGGAAGGGCATGTATACATCCCTATGTTAATGGGAAAATGGATTCTTACCTTATGTTTGCTTGATAACAATTTGTGAGTCTCTATAAGTTGCCTTACAAGTTTCATTAAATCCCATTTGTCACTTCCATACCTTGGGAGGGTATAAGGACAACCAATGAATCCTTCTACTTTGATATATGAATATGTTGGGAATTGAATGAAATATGATCCCCAATTTGTTATCTCATAAGTTATGGAGTCAAATAGTCTCCTATTTTCTAGATCTTTATCAAACATGATTATGATGTAGTATATAAATGAATCATTTACCCTTCTGAAATATTGTCTACTTGCCTCAAGAGTGAGGTTAGGGTAATAATTAAAGACCTTGTTGACTTGGTTAAGCACTATGTTCAGCCTTGGGAAAACCCCCCCTTTGTTAATATGTAGACTAAGTATGAAGTCATGTAAAATTTTCATGTATTTTGGAATTCCATCAATTATTTATGGATGGAGTCATTTATCAACTAGGATGAGTAGATTTAATATTTATTTTTTTAGATCACCCAGATGTATTGGTATATCCAATCCTAAAATTTCTTAGCATCTGGGTTCCTAGTGACTCTATGTAAGAGTATGATTATGTCACACTCTTTCTCCTTAAAATCTATTCTTGTCAAGGTTTTTCATAGTCTTGTAGATGTGGGCCTAAAGACTTTTAGCCATTATTTGTTGAGGACCCTTAGGCATGTAGTTTTATTATCTTGATAAAAATTCTTAGATGAGTTCAATGTTATATTAATATAACTCTCATATTCTATAATCAGGAACACTATGTCGATGAAGTTAGGTTCTAGGTTCATAATCCTTTCTCCCTTGTCATTCACTACTCTCTTTTCTACATCATGGTGATTTACCAATGTGAGCACAAACTTAGATATTTTCACTGATAATGGTAAGCCTACTTCTTGGGGTAATCCATAGTCATAATTACTTTGAATCCAATCATTCTTGAATTCAGCATTTACCCTTGTCCAAAATATTAGCTAGGTCTGTGTGACCTAGATATGTATCTATGATTTCATTAGTGTTTGAATCCAAGATGAGTGGGACAATAGGTACCTTATATTTGAACTTTATTTCTTTACTAGACATAGGTTCTAGGAAATTTGATGTGGGAAAACCAACTACAGAGCTGGTGGGATTTGGGGTTGTTATTGCAGGTAAAAGTTTTGATGGGTTTTGGAGTTGCTCTTATAGGTAAACATTTTGGTGGGTTTTAGAGTTACAAAATAAAATTTCAAGGTTTGATGAAAATCTTACAAGTTTTAGTCTTGATATTGTAGATAAAATTCTTGATGAGGATTTGGATTTGTTTTTGCAGTGGAGATTCCCATGGGGTTTGGAGTTGTTTTTGCAATGAGATTCTTCGCAAGGTCTATGTAAAAGATCTTTATGGAATTCAAAATTTTAATTATTTTATCAAACCCTATGTGATTACTAAGGTTTTTAAACAATTGGAAAATAATTTCTAACTAGCCTTTTAAAATGCAAACAAGAAAACTCAAAGAGACCTGAGTAGATGGAAAAAACTAGCCTTTGCATGAAAATGGAAAAACTAAGCCTATTTATAGAAAGCTAAATTGTTTTTTGGAAAGTGTGGGAATATCATAAGAACACCATGATTAAATAATAGAAATGGTGGTCATATTTTTGTGTTGTGTTGGTGAGGCATGGCATTTCTTGGCATCGATGGGTCATCTCTTGGCAAGGTCACTTGGCACAGAGCTCCAATTCTTCAATTTGAATTTTTAATAATGATTTCATAAAACCCTAATTTAATTAATATAAACCTACAATTAATTCCTTCTATGTTATTGGTTAGCATAAATGGTGGGAATTTTTTAACTTTAGAGTTGTGACACAATTTTATAATTTTGTGAAATTGCATTGTATAGTTTGACTTCTAGTTTTGCAAAATTTCATTTTACACTTCAAATTATAATTTCCACTAGATGAATTGGTATATTGGAAGTGGTAAAATGAAACTTAAGTTAAAATTTTCAACTTTTTAATTTACAAATTGAAACTGAAGTTCTAGTTTCTATGGGAAGGGCAGTTGGTCATAAGTGGGACTTGAGTCATAGTTTATAATTTTTTAAGTTTCAAATTACAACCAAATTTATATTTTTTTATGGGATTTAGATGATCAAGAAGTGGAGGTTTAATTTCAATTTGAATTCAAATCTCTAGTTTCCGTTGGGTATGTGATTAGTGGAAAGTGGGGTAACGCTTGTAATTTACAACTTTACAAGTTGTAAATTGTGACCAAAGTTCTGGTTTCTTTTGATCATAGGGTGAGTGGGAAGTGGATTTTGGGATGTAATTTTAAAGTTTGTAAGTTACAAGTTACAAATTACACCCATATCTCTAGTTCTATTGCACTTGAGAAAAGGGTATCTTAGGTCACTTTAAGGCCTTTTTCTGAAAAAATTAATGGGTTTCCCTTAGGGTACTATATGTTTTGACATTTTTGGTTCAAAAATATCAATAATAATTTACCACATCATCATTATATTATAGCCACTAGTAAAATCACACTCACTCACTATGATGCCTATTTGTTGGAATCCACTCCATTTTATCCTCATGGTCTAGAGCAAAATTAACCCCTCCAACTAACTAGGAAATCAAAGATCTCAAATGAAAATGTACACATGAGTTTGAAAATACTCACAACCGCTATATATTTATCCCCATAACTCCCTTATTATCTTCCCATTTTAAAATTTTCACATATTTATAAGCCTTTATCATCCAAATTATTTAATGTCACCTAATCAAAGTGATATTCATCTTTATCAATGCTTATAACTATCAATCTTGTAAAATTTTATCACACTTCAAACAATCTATATTTTTCATTTTGCATCCCACAACTTACCATAGTTGAGATATATCATTCTTACATCCACTCCTGTGAACCCTATTTCTTTGAGCACCATCTAAGTATGTAGTCTAAAAATGGGAAATAATATTTTTCTGAATCAATTTATCTAGTTTTTAACATCTAGTGGAAAATCATTTTACACAAACTCTATACAATATTGTTATCATTTATATTGAGACTAGAATATCCATTATTGATGGTCATTATTCTCATCATCTTCCTTCGTTATTTTGAGATTTTTTCCATTTTCATACACAAAAATGGAAGGGGGCATCATCATGTTCATTTATAGTTACATGTGGAAACTTTATTCTCCATAATCATCAATGCTATACTCTTTCTTTTTTTTAAAAATTCTTTGAAACAATATTAATTCATAACACCATTTCAAAGAGAGGCAAATGTAGAGACCTAAATTTTACTATTTAGTGTCAAAAATAAATTTGACATGCTAATCATCAACCATCCCCCATTAAAATTAATATTAGAATCATTTCCATTCATTTTTTGAATAATTGAATAATTCATAATTAATTCATTAAATATACACAACTATTTTCCTCCAAAACTAATTAAAAATATGAATTTTCCATCTCATCTAGACATCCTCCACATTTGTCTCAACCAAATGTTGACTCATATAACCACCTTCCCTAAGTTACTTAACCACCTTATGAGTCATGTTAGAACATTTAAACCAACCTATAAGTCATCCCTTGAATTTTCAACTATATTAACCCATTCATACTGATACACTCAAGCTACCGATTAACTCTCTAGTTATTATTAATATATGGGAATTAGTCATCATCAATGAGGATAAAGAATCCAATTCAAAAATTTATTATTTAAGTAATTCAATAAATTCATATTAATCTCAATCATTAATCTCATCACCCTCAATCCTATAAATTGATGTGAAATACTCCACTCAAATCATCCACCTTCAAACTATCGAAAATATATTGAATTATCATTGTGAATGCATGGAGATCAAAGCCATTTTCAACCACACACTACCCAATTCCATTTATTTGGATAATATTTGAGAAACCACATACATCAAGTAAGAAAGAGCAAATTCTACCATTGATCACCCAATGGAGAAGGTGATAAACATGAATTGTATGCTTTTTAAGTGCTTCATTACTTATATTTCTTTTATTTTTATTTCTTTATGAAGAGGTTAGTGTAGTTTAGATAGGATTCTATTGTCTTTGTCTTATTAATTTAAATTATAAATTTCACACTATATACCAAATATTGTGTTCAAATTTAGAAATATAATCAATATGATCCCTTGATCTACATGGGAAGATATTGGATGGTCAAAGATTACCTATAATATAGTAATGTTAATCCTTGTATACTATGGGAGGTTAGAAATTATTAGTCGATTGGAGGATGTGGAGATCAAATTTGTGGACCTAAGCTTATGAGGAGATTTTGAAGTTATTAATATGAATATTAATGATGGTTAGATGACCATTAATACAATGTGAAATTAATTGGAGGCACATGAAAGGAATAAAATTGTCATTATTCCCCTAAATAAACATGAGACAAAGCCATATATTATACCTAAAGAGCCATATTTTTTATCTAGGAATTTGAATGAAGATAGGATGGTTAGTATGGTTTTAGTTCCAAATGAAAACAAAATGAAATAAACACACTAATAACATAACATCTCTAGGCCTACAAACTAGGGAGAGATTAATTAATAAAATCAAATGACAAACACAACTAAAAAGGAAGGAATGTAAACACAATAATTCCTTCACCTTCCTTGGATGCTCTAAATGCCTTTATAGTAGTGGCTTTCTCAATTTTGTGCTCATGAAGTCCTCATCAATGGAAGTTTGAATACCTCCATCTCTCCTTGGCACCTTTGGCTTGTGGATTGGCTTGGCTTGAAATTAATTTGGCATGGTAACACTAGTTTCATGAATATTTTAGAACCAATCTTGCATTATAAATTTGAATAATCAAGACTTAGAAATGATGTGGTAAGGCCTCCTATTTATAGATTTTTGAGAATGTCTAGAATCAATCTAAACCATCCATCTCAAGATTGAGATGTGTGGTTGAGGATTAATTCAATTTTTGGAATTAAGTTTTTAATTATACTCATCATGACATTGGAAGAAGGGGAAATTAAGAGGAATGGATGGCATCATAGAAGGCATTGATGAGGCATGGAAGACATGAATCTTGATATTTATGGCATTCATGGCCTAGGGATGTCTTCCCAAGAAATGATGTCACTTGATGATGAAAATATTAAATATTCATTTCTAAAAAAGATTATTCAACAAGCTTTTATGGAATTTTTGATTAGGCCTTGATTTGGGTTAATTAGCTCTTAAAAATGATTAATCATTTTATGCATAAATTACTCAAATTGCTCAGAATGCCTTATTATTGGTCTAAAATTTAACTGGATTAGAGTTGGAAGGTGATGTTAGATGCATTAGATCCATATTCCAATTTAGGATATTACCAACAAAAAATAACAAAGGCATGCATCTTGTGTAGAATATTTTATAAGAAAGAGCAATCTAGAGCATTGAGGTACAAAATTGGCATTTTGACTCAAAATGATCTGATCAAAGTTTGATAGCCCATAAATTACATTGCCCCATTTAATGATATCTTGGCCAAAATAAGCACTTGAATATATAAATTTCATATCATTTAGCATGTTTTAGTATTTTTAGGCCAAATTATACATTTTGGGTGTAAATTGGTCAAAATTTTAATTGGAGGTTATCAGTGGCCAAATTTAGGTGTCTACAGTTTGCCCCTATTTGGGAAGGCATTGCAAGCTATAAGCATAGTAACATCTTCTAAAAGAATGAAAAGGTTGTATATACCTACAATTGCAATGATAATAGACTTATTATATGATTCCCCCTCAAGGGAATGGTTGGCACAAATAGGTCAAAAAATGGTCCCTCAATAAGAATTGAAATGAGAGGACCAAAGAAAGGAAAGATGATGGGGTGAAAACATAGTGATACTAAAAAATTAGTCAAAATCATTGAGAATGCAAGTTGGACAGTGTGCAATGATTTTCTTGAAGGTGGTTATAAGAATTGTACCCTGATAGTGACAATGTGGTATGATAACACAATGATTTGCCCAAAGGTAGTTATAATTATTGAGAAGATGGAGCTACCTTAGTTAAAACAGACAAACAAGATAGCATGCCCCTGTATAGGTAGAAAAAGTAAAGTGGTGATAACATAATGGTTTGCCCAAAAATGGTTACAATCATTAAGAAATGTAGGTTGGATGGTGTACAATGATTTTCCCGTAGGTGGTTATAATCATTGGACCCTAATTATGGAAAACATGATAAACCTAGCTGAGGACGATAACTTAACATAGAGGGTAATAATGAATTAGAACAACCTACTAGTATGGAGATGCTCATTCGAACTAATAAAGGTTGAAATTTTTTCATGGTTAGTTACTATGTTTGGGATATGATTGGGATTGAATTGGGATGTTAGTGTTGAATATATACCACCATTGCTGAATAGACTTCTTGCATCTGAGTTTTTTTTGTAGCACGTGTTAGTAGGCATCATGGTATAACATCATGAGGACTTGGTCAAAATATGCATAAGGACTGACTCCCGCAATCCAATACTTAATACAAAATAATGCATCAATGATAGAAACCATGATGATAATGTAAACATATAAATATGGATAGATTCAAGTATAAGTGTGGGCAAGGAATCACCCAATGAACACACATAAAATAAATCAAGGAAATAGTGTTGAAAGAAAACAAATAGGCATACAAAAAAATAAAATAAGAAAAAAACAAATAAATAATACAATAGAAACCATATGAACATTGCCCCTAGAAAATAGGTGACAACTTAATAAATGAACAAAATAAGGGAATAGAAGAAAAGGAAGGTAGTGGTTGAGCTATCTCCATATGCACTAGGTAAGTGGGCATTGCCTACATAGTTCCATGGATATAATATCTAATAAAAAACTTCTAACCAAATGTAGTTCTCCCAAGGAATGGGAAGAATGTGATAACTAAGGAAAAAAATAGAATGGATATGATAGAAGAATAGGAATGGTCTTATAAAATGGCAAGTATGTGAGAGAAAAAGGCCAAAAAAGATGGGTAAACTAAATGAAAAGTGATTTTCTTATAACTTAGTAAGGGTTCCCAGAATCCTTAAGACAAAGAAGTGGTCAATGTTTTTGGAATACATAACAATTTTTCAAAATTTTCTTAGAATTTTTTGAATTGTTTCAGCTCAATAAAGAATGATGAGACACTAAATGGTTCAATCTCACAAAACGATGAGAGAATTCAAACTAATGTTTCTTGAAAGATAGCAAGAGTGTGGCTTAGGTTGCTTGTAAAATGGTGAGAGTGTGACTTAGGTTGCTCAAAAAATGGTAAAAGCATGGGGAAAAGGGTGACTGAGCCAACCTCAATAATTATTGAGAACTGCCTACATAGTCCTAGAGTAGGACCTCAAGTGACTATAGTTTTTCCCTTATAGCAGAGGAATTTGACTAGTGCAATAGTCAATTCAAACAAAATAGGCACAGTTAGTAAAAAGGAAAATTATGACATAGGAAGTGGCAAGTTGGTATGTCAAGGATTAATGCTACCCCTAGTTTTCCCATAGGTTTTTATAACTAGGACATAATGGCATAGATCAATGGTACTAATTTACCCACAAGTAGTTATAATTAGTAGTAAGACAAGTGGTAAGAAAGGGATAACAAACAAAGGATGCAACTGGTAAAACTTCTATCACACTATCCCAAAATATGATCTCTATCTAAAGTTATTGAACTAATTGATGAAACTGATCAGATACCTTAATGTTGAAAATGCATAATGAATGGCGAAAACCAAGGTCAAATACGATAGGTTTTAGAAGACACTAGGTCAATATAATAGAAGTAGAAAGTGGATATAGAAAAAAGAGGGATAAGGATGGTATTTGTAAAAAGAATAATAGTGATAAAATGACATAATTAAAATGGTCCTTATAGACAATACACCTTAACATTCAAGCATAGTACCGCTTGAGATGAATAATATTCATCAGCTTTGAAAGTTCATCATTTTTTGGTGTGGAAAGCCTATATGCTCCTGATCCATAATCTATAGTGATGATGAAAGGCCCTATCCATTTTCATTTGAATTTCCATTTATGCTTCTTCTCAGCCATGGTGTTCTTTTGGTTTTCTTTAAGAACAAGATCACCAAGTTAAAATGTTCTATACTTAACACATCTATTATAGTGGCCTTTGAATTGATTTTGATATGTTTGAAGATTATTAAGTGCAATTTTATGTTTCTCATCAAGTAGGTCTAACTCTTATAGGTGGGCTACTCAATAGTCATGATCATCTAGGACATCATTGAAAGAGATACATCATGAAGGTAATTCAACCTCAATGGGAAGGATATATTTAGTACCATAAACAAGTAAGTATGGAGTGGTTCCTATGGGAGTACAATGATTGGTATGGTCTACCCAAAGGGCAAGGAATATCTTGAGGTGCCAATCACAACTAGCATCATTGATAATCTTTTTGATAATGTTGACAATGGTTTTATTGGATGCCTTAACCTAGTCATTACCTTGAGGGTAAATGTTGTATAAAAATGTTGTGTGATGTTATATTCAATACATAGCTAGTATACATCCTTGTTCTTAAATGATCCTCTATTATTAGATATAATGTTAGAGGGGATACCATAATGGCAAATGAGATGGTTGAAAATGAAGTTGGAAATTTTCTTTCCAATCACATAAGTGAGGGGTATAGCTTCAACCCACTTAGTGAAATACTCGATTGTGGTAAGGATATGTTTATGGCCATCAGATGAAGTGGGGTTAGTCTTAATAATGAGGTCAGGTCCCCATGTAGAAAATGTCTATGGTATCAACATTGGTTTCAAAGTTTTTATTGGGGCATGAATCAGATTAGCATGTCATTGACATTTGTCACACTTTTTTACATATATAATGGTCTACATCCATTATGAGCCAATAATAACCAATACATAAAAGCTTTTTGGATAGGACTGCCCCACTAAAATGAGCTTCACAGACTCCATGAAATTCTCTTAATGCTAGTGTAGACTCTACCAAAGTTAAACAATGAATTAGAGTTCCATCAAAACTACGATGGTAAAGGGTGGATCCAAGTAAAGTATAAAGAGTGGAAAGATGAATGAAGGCTTTGGTTTGTTTTTGAGATAGGTTAGGTGGTAAAACTTTGTCATGAAGGTAGTTATAAAGGTCTGAGTACTAGATAGAATTAAGACCAACAATATCACAAATCATGGCAATGGTTGAAGGTTCATGAGCTGGTGCTGATAAATTCTTGATGAGGAACTGATACTCTCTAGCTTTATTTTTTTATTGAATTAGAGAGCCAATAGTAGCCATGGAATCTATAGTTCTATTACTAACCCTTGGTATGTGATCATAGTGTGCCATTATGTGATCTAGGAATTTGACATCTTTAGCAATCACAGAACCAAATTGATTTCTAATATCCTATTTATCCTTAAGAAAATTTACAATGAAATTATCATTCATAAGTTGAGAAAAGGATAACCAATTTTTCGTATGTTTAGGTACATGGAAAACATGTTTAAAAATAACATTTTTAAATTTTGTTTTTTCTTGTTTAGTAACTAGTATAGCTCAAATTTACAAATTTGAGAGGATGATTCAAGCCCTCTCAAATTTAGCTATGCAATTTTATTAGTCTAAAGTTGTGGGTTACCTTTAGGTAGACTAAACCTCTAGATTATAGGGCTAGCTACTATAGACATGTAATTTTGGCCACCAATAACTTTGCATCAGACTATTAGACTAATTATTACCAATCATCAAACATTTAATCTAAGAATTTATATTAGTCTTGAATTTGGCTTTATAACCATGAAATAAATCAATTTTACCTATTAATCAATCAAATTGAATAAATACACTATTAATTAAATCAAATCTTGCAAAAAATGACCAAATACCTAAATGGGATTAATTAAAGTGAAAATCTTTATTAAAGTCTAATTAAATTCACCCTTAATCAAATGATAAATTAAATCAATTGCTAAAAATAAAATTTAATAGCATCTGAGAACATCTTAGAACACACTCATTACCTTTATGAGTTGTCACTTTTAAAAAATATCTAAAAGAATATCTTAGGAATATGCTAAACTCAACCAAAGTTAATAAACTCAACCATAGTCAAATTTAACCCATTCCAAGGGATTTGAAGCTCTATAAAATCAATCTTATATCTCTTCATTTATGGATCTCATTCAAAGTAGAGTTATAATGCAAGAATATATTCATGAAGCTGAAAGCCTAGTGTTATAATACCAAATTTGAGCCAAGCCATATCAATCAAGCCAAGCATTCAAAAATGGTGCATAGAAGAGATGATGGTATCAATATATCATTGATGAAGACTTATTATGAATAAACCAAGCAATCCAACTGAATTACTATTTGGATCTATCAAGGATTTGGTAAGGAATTTGTTTTTATGTTTATATTTATTATTTCTTTCCATGTTTTGTTGAGTTCTCATTTCGTTTATTCATTATTATCCCCCCATGATTAGGCCTAAAATATTTTATGTTGTTAGTGAGTTTATTTTTTATTATTTTTTAGAATAAATCTATACTAACCTCTTCCTTCGAGTTAAAATCCTAGATCACAAATGGCATGCCCGGTGGGACACAATAGTGCACCCCACATTTTTGAAAAAAAATGGTTGTTAAAATAAATATTATTTTTAATTAATTTAATATTTTTTGTTAATAAATTTTTTATAGTATTTTATTAATATTTTCATATTAATTATGTAAAAATTTAATTAATATATGATTTGCATTTTATAAGTTGTGATTGTTTTAGTGACTGTCACTTTTTATTTTTTAATTTTATGATAAAAATGGCTAGTACAGAGCTAATAATTTTTTTTTTAAATATTTTTTTTTTAACTTTAAATTTTTTATAGAGGTGAAAAATTAACTTATAAACAAACTTAAAAAATTTCATGACAAATGGATTTATATTTTAAAAGTTATGGTAAAAATACTAATTGCAATTTTTTATGATTTATGTGTTTGATTTTCTTTTTTTTAAACCGTCTAACTTGTTTTTTGCATGTTTCATAGGTTTATTTTATTTTTTTATTTATATTTTTTATAACCATTTTCTAACCTAAAATTTTTATATTTTGTGATTTCGCCTTTGGGTCGATAGATTTTATCCTTCAAAGTTGTTTGTCTCATTTGATAAATAAGCTTCAAGGCTAAACAAAGTGTTGACCTTTTTCTTGTAGGTCCCATTTGAAAAATTATCAAAACAAGATTAGTTATTTATTTCAAATTTTTTTGGGATGTTTTAAAATGAATTAGTCATTTCACTTTGGGTTTAATTTTTTTTTCATGTTTATGTTAAATGTTTTGATTGTTCTTTCAAAGTCCATAACTTAAAGCTAAGGGGATAAAAGAACACCACCCACACATTTCATTTAGTGCTATAAAATTGAATAAAATTTTTTTTTTTTAAAATTTGATTTCATTATTTATTTATTTTAATCTTTTTTAGTAAATAAGTATTTTTGCGTGTATGCTCTCCCATCCATCCCCTTTATGAAACTTTTGGGATCAAAAGAGTCAACTTCTTTTTGGGTAGTTTGAAATTATTTTCATTTGTGCATCTTAAAGTCAAGGGGATAATAGTGAATCTAATAAAAAAATTTCAATTTTATACAATAAAATTAATCTCACTTCAATTATTTTCAAACTTTCTTGTTGATTGTGTGTTTTAGTGAAAAGATATGTGCGTGTATGCTCTCCCATCCATCCATTTTACAAAATTTTGGAGATCAAAAGTGCCATCTTATCTCAATTTGAACCTAGTTTAAGGCATAGAAAGAATTTCATTTAAATCTCTCCCCAAAAACTTATAATAGTATTGGGTGATCTTGAGGTGACCATAAAATCTTTCTATTATATCATTTATTTTATGTATCTTGGCTTGTGATGGGGACTTCATTAACTCCTAAGAGTTATTTAGGGAAGATTTGACCTAGGGCTTAATCTCTTAGCATAATATTCAACCCCTCTCTATGAGTTATATATAAATTGTGATCCCCTCACTAGGATGATGGTTTGAGTGGTTAAACCATCTCCATTAGTAGAGGTTAATCTTGGGATATTTGAGCATGTTGGACATCACACTACACTAAGTGATAGATGTAGTGGTTGTAAAAAGACAAGAGATTTTTATACAACAAGACATATAATGTGGACCCAAATAATGTGCTACTTCTCTTATTTATTGATGTGAAATCTGGTAGATATGAGATCCATCTAGAATGATTCAAGACCAATTAATTTTAATTAACCTAACTTTGCCACACCCTTAATAAGATTTAGGATGATTATACTTAGTTGTGTTTTGGTCATTTATTTTTTTATTGCTTAATTATTTGATACTAAAACTTATGTGTTTATTTATAGCTATATTAAAAACAATTTTGTTTATACACCACTCCCTTGTCAAAGAGGCATTATGCTAACTATTTTACACCACACTTGTGCCTAGAAATATTTGCTAAACATGTTTGGGTGTATTTTACTTGTTTGAGATGGGAACCATTATTCTACCCACATCATTATCAAGTTTGAGCCTTTGAATCTTTGAAAAATAACATTGATCACATCATTTAAGCATGCTTACATCATTAGGCTGCTCAATTTGTTTCAAAACTTGTTTAACCTTGTATCAAAAACCATTATTTTAAACCAAACAAACCATGTCATGTATGCAATTTTGACCTTGTTCATGCACCATCATACTATCCAATCTTGTCTATCTTGTTTATTCCAATCATAATAATAAAAAATTAAGTTTTCAATTAACCTTTCCAAGCTTGAATTCAAATATTGATTGATTTATATTTAGGCTTTACTTCACAGGAGCCAATACATATATATTTATCTTTTGGGTTATGTAACTTAGGTTAATCAATTAACCAAATTTGAAAACTATTATTTGTTTGTTCATTTAGCCTATTATCATCATTGTTTGTGCCTTTATTTATAAAAACACTATATTTTCTCTAGGTGCCTTTTTCCCTTATGGATTATACCAACTAATCATGTTTATGTTTGATTTCATGTGTCGGGTTTATGTTAAAGTTGTTATAACCTTGTTAAATTAAATCAAATCACATCAACCTTTATTTCAAAGTCTAGTTTTTGACATGATTTGGCTAAAATTCAAAGCATATCATGTTTGTTTGAGCCTAGCTTTTGAATCTATCTTTGGATGAAATCGCTAACAACTCAAATTTTTTCTTTCTTAGTTTAGACCTTGTTTGGAACACTTTAGCCTATAATTTGACATGTTGGTTTTATTCAGATGCTTGACCTTTTATGTGTATGACATTTGACATTATATATTTGATGTTAAACTATTTTATGCCAAGTTTTAACAAAAATTATTTTGGAAATACAACTCTATTTTTAGATCATGTTGGAGATACAACTCCACTTTCAACCAAGCTAGATCAAATTTGAACCCTTTGTCCTTTAAACATAGATTTTTAGAGTTTGTAAAATTCTAAGCCTTTTCATTTTCATAGCTTTCTTCATTGATGTGGATGTGTCTATCTACACTTATGGTGGAGTCACTTACAATCCAAACTATGATATAATGGTTTCACAAAATGGCTTTGATTTTTATGGATTTATTCAAGACCCCTTTGATGATAACATGGTTTGTGAGATGAAATTTTATTCACCTTGCACAAATAAAATCAAGGACCAAAGTTAAGACCTCAACTAAGATGATATGGTTGGTGAGGCAAAATTGGGTAAAGACCTCTACAATGATAATGTTGTTTGGGATATAGATCCATATCCTCCCTACAATACTCCATATGGGGAACAAATTCAAGAACCACCTTATAATCTAACTCAAAACCCTAAATGGGATGATATGGTTTATGATAAAGGATTGGATATTTTAGCTTAGGTAAGCAATCACCCTCCACAATGCCCTTTTATTTAATAACCCTCAACTACCCATAACCCTCCTTCAAATTATATGAGCTACCAATCTCCATGATATCCAAGGAATACCATTACCATGATAGGACCTCATCCTTTGGCTTGTGATATCAACCAAGATTTTCAATTCCTTATCCATACCATTTAAATACTTTATCCTTTGGCTTGTGTAAACAATCAAGCTCCAAAATGCCCTATCATTATATAATCAAAACCTCATCCAATCTAATCACAACCTCAGCTAGCCATTTAGTCAATCCAATCACAACTACAACCAATCATTTAGTTACAACACCAACTAGTCTAATCAATACCTCAACCAAGCCAATCATTTGAGGATTAAGTTGTGTTCAAGATTGTTGTGTTATAATAAAACATAAACCAATGCCAAATAATTCCACCAATCAAAGATGTTTTTAAATCAACCATTTGTGATAAGTCAACCTGTGATGAATCACCTTTTATCCCTATGTCAATTTTTCAAGAGCCTCTTATTGACAAGTTAGTCTCTGAGGAGTTGTATCTTGACCTTTATCCTACCATTCCTAAGTTTCACTTTCACATGTTAATCTTAGTGGATCTCATTATGCCATCACATGTTGTTACTTGTCCAAAACCAAACATTCAATAAGACATTAGTGTAATAGAGTACCCATCAAATGAAGAATCAAAATTAGAGTCAGGTTCTACTCTTGAATTGAAATCAAATTTAAAATTAGAAGTAGAATCAAAATCAATCTCAACCTCAGATTTAGAGTCCCTTAAGTTAGAATTATATTCAGATATAGAATATGTTCATAACTGTTATAACATAGATTATGTGTGCCTTGCAGATTAGTTTGAATACATTTGTGATCCTTCTATAGTTTTTGAGGATGAGTACTTTAGCTTCAATACAAATTATCCTAGTATCTTCTATGAAGATTTTGTAGCCAACACCATTCCATTACCATTCCACATGCCATTACCACCAACCATCATGTCCATGTCATTGACATTCTATCTCCCACAAATGTCAATTGAGAATAATAGAATCAAACCTTATTTAACTACATCCATGGCAACATATCAGATGAAGAAAATCAAGGAGGCCAAGACCATAATCATACATTATAAGAACACTCTCTTAGTGAAACCTTTTAGAGGCACTAGGGGAAATCAAAGTCAAAACTCAAAATCTTCTAGTGGAACTTTTTTGGAGGTGCTAGGGGATAATCAAATTCAAAAGTCAATGTTACATAGTGAAACCTTCATGGAGGTGATAGAGGATAATAAATACAAATTCATTGGTAAAAACCTCTTCAAGGTGCCTATATATGAGCATAAAATTTCTTCACTATTTAATGATAACATCAAAGATAAAATCAAAATAACTTCCATTCTATAGCTTAATTAGATCGTAGCTACTCTCAGGCCTAAAAAGTAAAAAAATCTATTGGTGTTATTGAGAGAAGTCTTTATCCCCACCACATTCAAAGTTATGTTGAATCTAGAATCAACAACATTGTATGTGCCTAAAAATCTTGATCTTCATTTGTTTCCCATCCACCATTACATCACCAAATCAAACCTATCATCCAACATTTATCCCTATTTACCATCCATGGTCATACTTTTATTTGTAGAGGTTATAAAGATACCTTTTCTTGACACTTGAAGAAAACAACATCAATGACCAATGAAGATCACAATAACATCATTGGCATCCAAAGTTGTATCAAGTTCCTGATAGAGTAGTTATATAGATGAGGTATGGGCTAGCAATTTACATAATTGACTATTCTGGTTGTATCATTTATTGATCAAGATGTACATCTCAACTTTAGCAAGAATAATAGAATCATGTCATTTACCATACCTAGGCCAAACACATCACATACAAAAAACCATCATCGACCACAAACATATACCATACCATTTCAAATTGCCATACCCTTTTACCATTGTTGTATATCCCAATCATTTGCCTTATCACTTGGGGGAAACCTCTTACCATCTTATCCAATCTATCAAACCATCATTATCCTATAGTAAGACCATTCTATTTTACCATATCATTCCTATCTAGACCAAAGTTTGTTTTTATTCATCCTATCCAATCCTATTTTGATCTTGGTTACTTTGGTTCTTTTTGCACTTTATACGAGGGGATTTTGATTAAGTTTCAATAATAAATCAAATTTGTGTTTATAATGACAGTCTATGAAAGTAGTGTGACAGTTAATCTGGCAAGATATCTTTCATTTTTTGTCCTATATGAATTTTGTTTATGTGAGCTTGATTATATCACCTACTGGGGCAAATCAGTGTTCACCGATCTTGATACTAATTAAAACCATCTATAGGAAAATTAGTATCATTGATCTAATCCATTGTATCATACTTATAAAAACCTATGGATAAGCTAGGGGAAACAATTGTTTATCATGTATTACCACATCACCTTATCATTATTATTTTTATTTGACAAGGTATTTGCCAGATATGATAATTTGTTGGTACCTAGTTGGTTTTTCCCTGCCTTTTATGTGGATGGAATTATTGTTACTTGAGGTCATTTTTGGACTATGTAAGTTGTGTTAAATTCATATTGAATTAACCTTAGTCTCCTTTTTCCATACGCTCTCATCATTTTTAAAGAAACCTAAGCCAAGGTTCTCATCATTTTTAGAGTAGGTATCTTGTCATTCTATAACAAGTCAATATACCTCAAAATTCCAAAACATTTGAAAATAATTTAGAAAAACAAAAAAACATTGACCACTTATTTACCTTAAGGATTCTGGGAACCCTCACTAAGTCATAAAAAATCACTTATTCCTTAGTTTCCCCATCCTTTTTGGTATTTTATCATATGATATCATTATTTTTCAAGTTCATCCCTATTTTTCTATCACATCCATCATGTCTTATACCAATCATCATTTTCTTCCTATTTCCTGGGAGAAATACATTTGGCATAAAGTTTTGTTAGATCATCATAGCCATGGAATTATGTAGGTAGTGTCCACTTGCCTAGCACATATAGAGACAACTCATCCACCCCCTTCCTTTTCTTATATTCCCCCATCTTGTTTGTTTGTTCAATTATCACCTAGTTTTTAGGGGAAATGTTCATCATGTTGTTTATACTAACATAAGGACTAACACTTGTTTGTTTTTTTTCCTATTTTCTTGTTTGTTTGTTTTGTTTATTTTTTTATGTGCCTATTTGTTTTATTTTATCACTATGGCCTTGATTTAGACTATATGTGTTCTTTGGGTGATTCCTTCCACATTATTCTTGAATATATCCATATTCAAATGTCTACATTATCATCATGGTTTTTATCATCAGTGTAATTTTTTCCATTGAGTATTAGATATCAGGAGTCAATCCTTATACATATTTTGGGCCAAGCCCCGATGGTGTTCTATCATGAGGCCTACCATCAAAATATATAGAAAAAAATAGCTTTGAGAGGTCTACAACATCAATGTAGCATCACCATCTCCTTGACACCAGCATCAACAATAATCACAATCCAATCCCAATCATATCCCAAATAAATTAATTAAGTAATGAAATAATTTCAAATGTTTTTAGTTTGGATGAGCATCTCCCTACTAGTAGGTTGTCCCAAATTAATCTTTATCCTTTATATCAAGTTATCAATCTTTAACCATTAATCATGTTTTTCATAATCAAGGTATACTACTTCAACATTCTACACTATCCCACATGTATTCTCAATGATTATATCACCTTATGGGTCAAATCATTATGTTATTACCATTTTCCTTTCTTGTTTGTCTTTCCTAACTAGGGTAGCTCCATATTCTCAATGATTATATCTCTTTCTAGGGCAAATCATTATGTTATCATACCACATTACCATTATAGGGGTATAATGCTTATAACTGATTTTGATAAAACCGTTATACACCATCTCACTTACATTTATCAATGATTTTTCCCAACTTTAGGTGAATCATTGTGTTATCACCCCATCATCTTCATTTTTTTGGTCCCCTCATTTTGATTCTTTCTTTTGAGGGACCATTTGTCGACCCACTTGCCAACCACTCCCTTGAGAGGGCAATTACAATTTAATCAATACCATTGTAATCCTAAGCATAAAAGACCATTTTATTTTTTGAAATCATGTTACTCTGATTATAACTTGCAACATCTTCCCAAATAGAGGTAAATTATAGACATGTAATTTTTGCCACTAATGGCTTTGCATCAGACTATTAGACTAATTATTACCAATCATCAAACATTTAACCTAAGAATTTATAATAGTCTAAAATTTGGCTTTATAACCATGAAATAAATCAATTTTGTCTATTGATCAATTAAATTAAACAAATACACCATTAATTAAATCAAATCTTGCAAAAAATGACCAAATGCTTAAATGGGATTAATTAAAGTGCAAATCTTTATCAAATCCTAATTAAATACATCCTTGAGAAAATAATCAATTATATAAATTACTAATAATAAAATTAAAGAGGATATTATAACATCCTATAACACACTCATTACCTTTGTGATTTGTCACTTTTAGAAAATATCTAAAAGAATATCTTAGGAATATGTCAAACTCAATCATGGTCAGATTTAATCCATTCTAAAGGATTTGAAAGCCTATAAAATCAAGCTTAGAGCTCTTCATTTATGAATTTCAATCAAATTAGATTTATAATGCAAGAATAGATTCATGAAACTAAAAGCCTAGTGTTATAATGTTGAAATTGAGCCAAGCCATATCAATCAAGCCAAGCATTCAATAATAGTGCATATAGGAGATGATTTTATCCATATGTCATTGATGAAGGCTTCTTATACATAAACTAAGAAATCCAAATGAATTATTATTTATAGCTATCAAGGATTTGGTAAGGAATTTGTGTTTTTATGTTCATATTTCTCATTTCCTTCCATGTTTTTTTGAGTTTTCATTTGGTTTATTCATTATGCTCCCCCATGATCAGGTCTAAAAGATGTTATATTATTAGTGAGTTTATTTTTCATTGTTTTTGAGACTAACTCTATACTAACCTCCTCCTTTGAGTTAAAATCCTAGATCATAGTTACCCTTGATGTATCAGTTAATCTCTCAATTCTACACTACTACCTTACAAAGGAAAAGGGATAGAGAATAACATTAAAAAAACCATCTAAGAGGTGATACACCAAATTTTTATCCTCCACCTACCTATGCACTATTAAAATTAATCAAGACCAATTATAACATATAAATTCAATGATAGGTTCTCTTCACATCAATATTTTCGCATAAAGGTATTAGGAAATGCATGAACTAGGATGCGATAACCAAAAGGTCTGATATGAGACACTAAAGGAAAATATCTTACACACCTAATTATACACACAACTAGCTATAAAACTCCATGTGATCTGTAAAGCATCAACCTAATTATAAAGAGATAAGAATGAGAGGACAAAAGAGAGGGAGTTAGAACACTACCACTATTAGTCATATAAAATCATAGATATACACTAAGATCAAGTTTAAAGAAGGTTAAACCAACATTGTCATTAAAATTAGAGGCAAGAATACATGTTCAATTCAGAAAGGCCTCACCATAATCAATAAAAGGATCCTTACAAATCCATGTTGAAAAGTGTTGTCATTGATGTCATTGATGTCAAGGTGCATCTGGTGAAGATGTATGGTGAGTGGTCTTTGAAATAATTTGAAGGCAACATAATGTCTTTCTATTAAGAGAGAATTTTAAAGAAAAATAATAATTCTTATATTCATTGATTTCAAGTTTAATGTCATGATTCAAATCAGCTTGATGATTGTTAGTGTTATCACAAAGAGGTTTGATGATCAAGTACGTATTAAAGCATAGTTATAAGGCTCTAGTTCTGCATGACATCATGAAAGCATGTTGATCAAAAAGAGATTTTTTTAGTGGTGTGAGAGTTTTGTCTGATGCATATTCTTTTTTAATATCATTATTGAGGTAAACATGTTCAAATTACTAGTCTTTGAGTATAAAGTGTCTTGAGAAGCCTATTTATAACAATCATAGTCATATCATGAACATGTGCATGGTGAAAATGAATAGGTATGTACATAGGTATGAAATTTATTTAGGAATATGTAAGTTAATTAAAAAAGGTGTAGAAGCATCATATAGTTTTCAAGATCAGTTGTCAAGTTTCAAGTGCTTGAGAAGCCTAATCATGGCACTAGTCATGGCATGTAAAGTCATAATGAGAATGTTTGAACATGGTATCTTGGTGATATGAATGAAAAAATGCATGAAAGGTTGTATTAGGTTGATTTAACATGTATTTGAGGCATTGATCACTCATGAGAGTCTCAGGGTGTGTCTATCGGGGTAGGACCTATAGGTCTAGTTAACAACTAGACCATTTCTAGATCCTACCTGGCCTAATGATGGATCATGATCTATTTTCAAGGCATATGAAGGATGTAAAATAATAATTTAGCATGAGATATTTTATTGATTATTTTAGAGTGATGGAGATTACATGGAAAGAGGCATGAATGTCATTTTTAAGGCCTAATGTGGTTTGTAGGTCAAGGTCGAGAGAGAGAGAGAGAGAGAGAGAGAGAGAGAGAGAGAGAGAGAGAGAGAGAGAGAGAGAGAGAGAGAGAGAGAGAGAGAGAGAGAGAGAGCATGGAATAATGGGGTATAAAGTTTTATTTTCAATGTAATTATGGATATATGAGTGTTTTTAGAGGTATTATATGTTTTTTCAAGCATTTTCACAAAGTTTTAGGTCATGGTATTCAATAAAAATAATGAAAAGTGGTTTTGAGATCTCTTGGGTACATATAATAAAGGAATACAAACCCAAGATGTACTTTTAAGTGTTAATTAACACTTTAAACTATACATGGGAACTTTAGATATTAAGGAGATATGGGTAAGTACCCTATATAGTATCTCTAGGCATTAGTTTTGGAAATGAGGGGTAGTCCTTTATGAATAATTGTCAACACCAAAAATAGTGTTAACCCTATCTAAAACCTTAAAAATGACTTGATGTGAAAGATATTGTTAAAAATAGACTATAATGGTCTAAAATTAATATATAAAATATTTTATCATGTATTAAACTCTCTTAGGTACCTATTGGTGTGATTGATTTGATATGTGTGTGAGTAGACCCTATAACAAAGTGCTAGTTTCTTAGAGATTTGTTGTAGTAGTCAGATTTGACCAAGTCAAAATATGAAAATCATTGGATGGATAAGTTTGATACTTATATTTAATTTACATGATGTTTTATATATATTTTATATCCCTTAGGTGTGTTAAATTGATCATCCAAATTGACTAATCACTAACAGGCCCAATGGTTAAAATAATGAAAAACACAAGCAATAGTGAGAAGATGATTAGGAATGGGTTATCATGAAGAAGGCATGAATCCAATTTCATGGATATTTTTTTTAATAATTTTAATAAATTTTCATGTTTTGTATAATTTTTTTATGATAGTGGTTATAGTGAAACAGTTGCTCGCAAGTTGACTTGTCTGGCTCATTGAGGTCTGTGTATAGTGAGGTTATGAGATTGGTCTACAAGACCAATATTGTTATTTGACCATATTATATTTATATCTTATAAAGGTATAATTATCTCATATGATAATCTAAATTCATAAAAATTATTTTAAATTGGTCATTCAAGTGTTGAAAGGTCAATATCACCATGATTGTGCTTTAAGGTAAAATGGAAGTTCTAGGTAAGCAAGTTGCAATGATGAATTTGAGGCTATATGTCCTAATTATAAGTATATAATAAAAAATTTATTGTTTTTTGTGAAATTTATTGCCTATACCTGATTTTTATATTTTTTTTAGATTTATTGAAAGTGATTTAAATGTTGAAACCAAAATGGTTTGACTGTGTGGTTCTAGCTTGACTGTGTGTACTAAAGACAAAAGATTGGTTTGCAAGACCAATATTTGACATTATAAATTGTGATTATTTTATTTTATAGTGGTATATATATGTAAAATTATATTTTTAAGATATAATTTATCATGGTAAGTGTTCTTTCAGGTGTTGAAGATCAATTTATTCATGACTAGATTTTGGAGTATTCTGGCAGTTCTGAGTGGGTTATTTACAGAGAAGGATTTGAGTACTTTTTCCTTGATTTATGAAGTGTAAAGCACTGGTAATGATATTAAGGTAATTTATTTACTATATATGTTTTTTATTTCCATGATTTTTTAACTAATATATGATTAATCTCCTATACTTCAAGATAAACTTTTTGTAGGTTCATAGACCTAATTATGAATAGTATTAATGGCATGTGTCAAGTAGTTATTGGAGATAAAAAAGTGTCATGGAATTACTATTAACTTATTAAGGGTATGTTTTAATGTAATATGAATGTTTACTATTGGTTTTGGATTATAAAAGTGTTCCAAGGAGATCAAAGGGTAGCATGTGCTAATGAAGGCCTAATTGAATTAGGTATTCTTAAAGCCTAAAAGAGGTTTTGATATTTAAAGTTATGGATGACCTATTGTAATGATTGATTAATATATGAAACATGTTATAAGAAATATTTAAATTTTAATCCAAGTGTGAAATTTTTTATGTCTTACCAAGAGGGATATGAGCAAGAGGCTTGTATAAATACAAGGTAGTTTTAGGCCTAATGGGCATGGAAGAGTGTGTAAAGAAAAAAATGAAATAGTATATTGGTAATAAAAATGAGGTATTTTAGATGATATTAATATAATATAAAAACTATGATAAATATTTGATATAAGTTTTGTGTATGAAAATAAGGTCATATGACCTAATCAAGTCAAAAAGAGGGATAGTTGAGGGAAGAAGACTAGAAGATAGTTTGAGAGGTATAGAAGAGAGAGAAGAGCTGAAGAAGGTGATCATCATATATTGTATAAGAAATAAGGTATAATAAAGGTGATCAAATAAATTATGTGGTTGATTTGGTTTTGAGTTAAATAGGGCATTTGTGCCTTTTTTCAAGTTGGTGCTTGTTAAAGCCTAGCTAAGTTGGTGCTTAGCTAGTTGGGGTTGGTGCTCCATGTGGATTTGGTGATTCAAGAAATTTGATGTTTTTTTTATAGTAATATAGTAAATTTGTTTATATAAATGGGTTTTTCTCCCCTTTATGGTTTTCCACATATGTTATATGTTCTTTTGTTTTATGCTTATGTGGATAGGTGTTTATGCTTGCTAGATCTATATGCTTGTTTGAATGGTTCATGATTGCTAAAGTGAGATTGATAGAAATTTTTTGAAGATTGATTCACACCTATCCTTAGTCATTTTCCCTCCAACATTTAGTATTATATAAATTCCTTTGAAGTAGGCCTAATATCTTAAAGGAGACCCTAGAAGGGAGAATGGCTATTCAACAAGTTTAAGGTGGTTTCTCTACTAGTAAGGCTCTATTTTTCAATAGGAATAATTATGATTTTTGGAGAATCATAATGAGTACATATCTCACATCAATGTTCCATGACATATGGTAGTTAGTTATGGATGGATACACTCCACCTCCTACACCACCAACTAATGCAACAAGCAAGAAGTAAAGTGAGAGAAATTCCAAGGTAATGAATGCTATTCTATGTGCCCTATCAAAAGAAAATTTTATGAAGGTGATGCATTGTGAGTCAGACAAGGTGATATGGTAAAAATTTAAGACTATCTATTATGGATACACCAAGGTGAATATGGCCAAGTTTTAAACCCATTAGAGATAGTTTGAAAGTCTGAAGATGAAACCATTGCATCTTACTTGTTGAATGTTTTTGAAGTTATCAATGTCATTAAAATATTGGGAGAAGTGAAATAATCTACAGTGGTTTAAAAGGTATCAAGATCACTAAATTATAAGTTTAATTCAAAGGTGTTTGTAGATGAAGATATGTAAGATTTGGACAAGATAGAAACGGATGGGCTTCATGGCATATTGACTACCTATGAGATGAGAAGAAATGAAGGAAGACCTCCCAAGAAGGAAGTAGCATTCAAAGTTGAGAATAATTCAAAAACCAAGAAGGCCAAGGGTGAGTTATGGTTATATGTTGATGATGATGAATTTATAGCCATGTTTTCTAGGAAATTCAAGTTTGGATTTGGTAAGTACAAGGGCAAGTTGCCTTTAAAATGTTTCAACTATGGTAATACTGGTCACTTTGCATCTAAGTGTCCTAAAAAGGATAATATTGAGCATGATGAATATCATGGAGATGAAAAAAAGGCTTATAATCCTAAAAACAAGAAATATTTTAAGAAGTATGAAGGTAGGAAAGGGTCATTCAAGAATAAGAGAATTTTCTATAACAAAGAAGAAAATAACTCATCTAATGTAAGTGACACAAGCACATATGATAGTGATGATGATATTAATGAACATGAACATGTTAATCATGAAATATACTATGAGAGGGGGGTGAATCAGTATATTATATACCTTTTACTTAATCTAATTTCTTTTCTTTAACCACTTAATCACACATTCAAGATATGCAATAAAATGGAAACAATAATATGCACCACACGAGAGAGAGAGAGAGAGAGAGAGAGAGAGAGAGAGAGAGAGAGAGAGAGTGGAAACCCAAAGTGGGAAAAACCATGGAGAAATATCTCAAGTATATGAATGAGTAGTAACTCAAATTACAAAGTTTGAAAGTGCCAACTTATAGGAGCACCAACCTCTTTGCCGAGTACCAACACAACAACTATTTGTGACCACCAACCCACAAGAACACCAACCCCTTGTAAAGATTTGTGAGCACCAACCCATAGAAGTACCAAACCATCTTTTGTATAAAACAAAACTATCTTTCAATGTTGTTTACTCAAAAAATGATAGAACTCTACAATATCTCCTACTTTTCTCTCTTAAAAAATAAATACAAACCATGCACACTCTTGCATATTACAAATGGATTTTCAAGCCTTTATTTATAGCTTTCCAAATGACCTTTGGCATTCACCCTTTGTGACCCTTCAATCCTTATGGAAAATGGCACCAAAATTGTATGACCCTTCGTATCCTTGCATTTTAAAAGTCATATGGTGACCCTTCATAAGAAAATGCATCCTTTCCTCTTTTGTCTTTATCTTGGTGACGTTTTTACTTCTCCATGGGCCCTCTTTTGACTTGTATGCAACCAAAAATATATTCATTAATATTAAATAAATATTAACACACATTAGCCAAGATATGAATATTAAAAACACCATTAAATGCAATGGGGCCTTTATCACCAATAATGCTAGACCTTTGACATCAATGACAATATTTCCAACAATCTCTCCTTTTGTCATTGATGGCAAACTTAAACTAAAATAACCACATCCTAAAAATTGCACATACTATCATCTGAAAAACATATAGTAACTCCCCCTTACTATAGAAACTTGTACCTATTCCCTATACCTATTTATTGTACTTATTTTTACATATATACCTATATATACCTTTTTATATTCTTCTCCCCCTTTGATATCAATGGAAAATGGCCTACTTGGAGCTAACACTTAGCTCCCCCTCAATTGATGTTGAACTTTAATGGTAGGAAGTAAAAACAAATACTCCCAACTTCTCCTAAGATACTCAAATGTGTCTTTTGGTAGTGCCTTTATGAAAATATCTTCAATCTGATATATAGTACTGATATATTCCATCTTAACCTCTTGATCTGCAACCTTCTCTCTCAAGAAGTGATATCTAATGGGAATATTTTTTTTCTTGAATGCATCACTAGATTCTTTAAAATATTAATAGCACTTGTGTTTTCATAAAAAATAGAAATAGGCTCATTATATTTTACCTTGATATCTTCCAAAATTTGCTTCATCTAAAGCACTTGAGTACAACACAATACCGCTACAATATATTTTGCTTTAGATATAGAAAGTGATACTAAATTATACTTCTTGCTTAGCCATGATACTAAGCTATCACCAAGGAAGAAAGCTCCTCCACTTGTACTCTTTCTATAATCTAAGCACCATGCCCAATTTGAATCTATATAAGAAACCAAAGTGAAATCTCTACTTATGGGATAACACAATCCATAATCCAATTTCCCCTTGATATATTTGATTGTTCTCTTCACCAACTGAACATGACTATCTTGTTAAGGTGTGGAGCTAAAAGCTTCAACTACTTGTAGACACAAGGAAGGATGCTGAAGAACCAGAAGCACCAGCATCGGCAGCATGACCGACATTGGTCAGATGCAGTGGAGAAGGAGACTGGCAATGGCAGATAGTCGGCCAACGTCGACAGCACCAAACTAGCAGGGACCAGCGTCAATCGCCTATGTATTTCCAAAACTACTATTGACAAATAGTCAGTTAAGTGAAGCGAGTGTTTGCATGTCAAATGACTAATTATAGTCATGAGCTGTGTGTCTAATTATTGTAGTTAGAGTTCTATTTTTGTAAGCATGGGATTCTATTTAAAGACCCATGAGGCATGTATTGTAATTATCAAGAAGGCAAGTAAAAGAATTGAAGCAAGCAAGGTCAAGGAGATCTACAGGTGTAAGGTCAAGGAGATCAGTTGAAGCATTCAAGGAGGGATAGCAACTCAGGTTGTGGAGTTGGTTTTGTGTTGAGCAAGAGAGAGAGGGAAGAAGGTCTTGAGGTGTGGCAAGCCTTTGAGGTGGAGGAAGAAGTGGCATCTTCCTTATTGTATTTTCTTCTAGTAATATTTAATACAAGAGTGTGTATTGTCTCTCAAATTCTTTGTTGTCTCAAGTTTTTAGTTACTTTATCATTCTGGTATAATTCCATGTTTAATTGCTTATAAGAAAGTAATCAATTGTGCTTCCGTTGGATAAGGGATCACCTAACAGTTAGTATCAGAGCATATTGATTGTTGTAGGTATTTTCTCCCCTGACAAGTGGTATCAGAGCTATGGTTTGCAGGAAGCAGGCTATTGTTTTTTGATTACAGGTCATTCACAGGGTTTTCTAATTGAGTGGGAGTTCAGCAATGGCAGAAGAAAGTAAGCTATGAATGGGGAAGTTTAATGGCAAGAATTATCAACACTGGAAGATGCAGATTGAGGACTATCTGTATCAGAAGGATCTGTACTCACCATTGGGTGGGGTTGCATGCAAGCCCACAGATATGAAGGATGAAGAATGGAGTGTCCTTGATCGGAAGGCTCTCGGTTCTATAAGGTTGAGCCTTGCATCGTCTGTGATTTCTAGCTTATCACAGTGTAAGACAATGGAAGATTTGATAAAGTCCTTGGCAAATTTATACGAAAAGCCCTCGGCTTCTAATAAGGTATATCTTATGAAGCAACTATTTACTTTGCAAATACAGGAAGGTGGATCGGTACATACTCATCTCAGTGATTTCCATGGTTTGGTAAACCAACTACTTCAGTCAATATTGTTTTTGATGATGAGGTAAAGGCTCTCTTGATTTTATGTTCTTTGCCTGAAAGTTGGGACGGTTTGGTTATGGCAGTAAGTAGTTCTGCATCTGCTTCTAAAATATTAAAATTTGATGATGTGAGTGTGATCTTGAATGAAGAAATACATAGGAGAAGCACAGGTGAATCATCAGGGAATGCTCTAAGTGTAGAAAGCAGGGGAAGGCAAAGGGAGAAGGTTGAGTAAGGGAAATCAAGGTCGGGAAGGAGATCCGAGTCCAAAGGTATTACCTACTGGTTTTTTGGAAAGAAAGGACATACAAAGGAGTGTTGGTTGAGAGATAAAGAGAATCAACATGCAGGTATTGAAGAAGCAAAGGATGCAAATATTGTGGTACAGGATGCTCTCATACTTTCTTTGGATAGTCAAGTAGGATCATGGATTTTAGATTTTGGTTCATCTTTTCATGCATCCCCAAACAGAGATTTGTTTCATGAGTATGAATAGGGAGACTTTGGAGTGCTCTATTTAGGGGATGGTACGCCTTGTCAGATAGTTGGCAAAGGGAGAGTGCAGTTGAGATTGCACATTGACAACACATGGGTGTTGAAAGAGGTCATGCATGTTCCAATTCTGAAGTAGAGTCTGATTTTTGTAGGAAGGTTGGGAGATGAGGGATGCACAATAACCCTCACAATAGACTCTTGGAAGGTTACCAAGGGAGCACTTGTTCTAGCAAGAGGTAAGAAAGTAGATACTCTTTATCTGTCTACTTGTATTACTGATTCTACTTCTAGTGTAGATTCAAAGATGTGGCCTAATAGGCTTGGTCACATGAATAAGAAGGGAATGGACGTTCTTGATTCAAAAGGTATGTGTTCAAATTTGAAAAGCATAGATAGAGTTCATTGCAAAAAAAGGAAATTTGATGCTTTTGACAGGAACAAAGAAGCCTTTGTGTTTATGGAGGAGATGAAGGATAGAGATCAGTCACAGGGGCTGAATAAATCTGAGTAGGGCAACATGGATAGAGGTTTGATCCAAGAAGAGCTCACAGATGAAAATTTCATCACTTACAGGAACACACAGACACCGATGTCGGTCGCCTGGAATTGATGTCGGTCATCTAGATACCGACATCAGTCATGTGTAGACCAGCAGGGTCGGTAGGTTGGGCAGGAGAAGTTTGACGTCGGACGTCAGCAGGAGGGGCATCAGCGTCAGCCAGAGAAATGATGTCGACAATCAGGGTTAGTGCAGGGAACCGACATCGGTCGAGAGCAGACTGGGAGATGGTCGAGATTGATCACTAAAATGGATGTTGGGTGGATCTATAAGTCTCAAACACCCATGTGGAGGTCAGGAAAGGTATGTGAACCTCATATTCATTGTTCACCTTCTTTATATTGCTTACTGATAGTCATGAACTAGGAAGATGGAAAAAGCAATGCAGGTAGAATTCAAAAACAGTGGGAGCTTGGCATGGATGAGGAGTGTGAGTCCTTGGAGAAGAACCAAATAGGTATTTGTTGGTAGAGTTGTCAGCTAGAAGGAAGCACTGGATAGAGGGATGGATTCCCATTTTAGAGAAGAGAGTGGATGGACACATGAGAAAGAAGGCTATGGTATATGGTCTTGATTAGGCTATAGACAATGGAGGTTTGACCATTGTATTTTATCTTTACTAGGTTGGATAATATTAGCTACATTATCCTGTTACTGTATTGTGTTACTTGTTGCAGGGTTTCATATACAGGGAGTTTTCTGAGCTAAGGGTAGAGTTGGTTCAGAAGTATGTCATCAAGAATTTGGGAGCAGCAAAATTCTTGTGGCATAAGTGACAGGTATAGCATCATAGGTTTGCATGGTGGTTGGTATTTAGTAGTGACTTTGAAGAGGGATATAGAGCCTAAAGAATAAAATAGATGGTGTACAGGCATAGGTACAAGTTGTAGCTGTTTATCTCCAAGTGGGAGATTGTTAAGGTGTGGAGCTAAAAGCTTCAACTACTTGTAGACACAAGGAAGGATGCTGAAGAACTAGAAGCACCAGCATCGGCAGCATGACTGACATCGGTCAGATGCAGTGGAGAAGGAGACCGGCGACGGCAGATAGTTGGCCGACATCAGCAACACCAGACTAGCAGGGACCGACGTTGGTTGCCTGTGTATTTCTAGAACTGCTATTGATGAACAGTCAATTAAGTGAAGCGAGTGTTTGCATGTCAAATGACTAATTATAGTCACGAGCTGCGTGTCTAATTATTGTAGTTAGAGTTCTATTTTTGTAAGCATGGGATTCTATTTAAAGACCCATGAGGCATGTATTGTAATTATCAAGAAGGCAAGTAAAAGCATTGAAGCAAGCAAGGTCAAGGAGATCTATAGGTGTAAGGTCAAGGAGATCAGCTGAAGCATTCAAGGAGGGATAGCAACTCAGGTTATGGAGTTGGTTTTGTGTTGAGCAAGAGAGAGAGGGAAGAAGGTCTTGAGGTGTGGCAAGCCTTTGAGGTGGAGGAAGAAGTGGCATCTTCCTTATTGTATTTTCTTCTAGTAATATTTAATACAAGAGTGTGTATTGTCTCTCAAATTCTTTGATGTCTCAAGTTTCTAGTTACTTTATCATTCTGGTATAATTCTGTGTTTAATTGCTTATAAGAAAGTAATCAATTGTGCTTCCATTGGATAAGGGGTCACCTAACAGTTAGTATCAGAGCATATTGATTATTGTAGGTATTTTCTCCCCTGACATATCTTTTAGAGATGACTGATATATTGAAACCATACCTACTATATGCATGATGTTTGGCCTTGATTTTGTCAAATATAAAAGACTACTAATCATAGATCTTTACAAAGATTGGTCTGTAATAGGTGAATCTTAATCCTTGCTCACCTTATTTCCTATACACATTGGTGTGCCAACTAGTGCACAATCCTCAAAACCAAATTTATTTAATATTTCATTTGCATATTTAATTTGAGATATGAAAATTCATTTATCTAATTGAAATATTTGCAATCCTAAGAAAAATGACAATTCTCCAAGCATAGAAATCTCAAATTCCTTTTGATTATTATCAAAAATTTATTTTATCATCTTTTCAATGTTTCCTCCAAAAATGATGTCATCAACATATATCACAACAATAAATTGATGCACACCTTCTATTTTTATGTAGAGATTACTATCAATAAATTCTCTCTTGAAACCTTGATCCTATAGGTACTTATCAGGTCTTGTAAGCGAAGCTCTAGAAGCTTGTTTCAATCCATACAGTACTTTCTTCAATCTACATACATGGCTATTAATATTTGAGAGAATAAATCCCTCAGGCTAATCAATGTAGACCTCTTTTTCTAGATTCTTATTTAGAAAGGTAGATTTGACATCCATTTGAAACACTTTGAAATTTTTAAACACTACCTATGTAAGAAACATTCTAATAGCCTCTAGCCTTGCTACTAGTGCAAAAGTTTTTTCAAAATATATTCCCTCAATCTAAGCATAATCTTTACATACTAATCTTGCTTTATTCCTATTCACTTCTCCATTTTCATTTAACTTATTTGTGTAAACCCTTTTTGTTCCTATCACATTGTGATCTTTTGGTCTAGGCACTAATTCCCAAGTATCATTATTTTCTATCTGATTTGATTCTTCATCCATTGCCTTTACCTAATGCTTATCATGTCTAGCTTCTAAAAAAGTTCTAGGTTTAATTTTGGATAAGAAAGAAAAATTAACTTGTTCATATTCACTTACCATCATTCTTCTGGTATAAATTCCTTCATTTATCTCCCCAATGATGTCACATTCATTATGATTTGTCTAAATATATTTGGATGGATTTTTGGTGTCCTTTTTATCCTTCTTCTCATCTTCATTTGATTCTTCAAATTATTCCTCTTTAATGATTTTAGAAATGTCTACTGGATCACTGATTCTTTGTGCTCCATCATCTTCTATTCTGACACTTGCACTTTCAAAAAAAATCTTGGTTCTTTTTTTATAACATTTATAATCTTTAATTTTTTAAGAATAACCAATAAATATACCTTCATCTACTCTAGATTCAAACTTACCAAGTTTTTCATTGGTTCTCTTTATGAAGCATCTATTGCCAAAAAATCTAAAATAATCAACTATTGCTGGTTTATCTCTTCGTATCTCATAAGGAGTCTTGTCACCATTGACTCTCAATAATGCTCTATTTTGAATATGTACTATTGTAGAAACTACCTATCTCTAATATTTATCTATTATTTTGGATTCATTTAACATTTTTTTAACCAGCTCCTGAACTGTTCTATTTCCCCATTCAACTACTCCATTTTACTATGGAGTTTTGGTTGTTGAATAATTTATCTTTATTCCATGGTCTTCACAAAACTCAATAAATTGATCTGACATGAATTTTCCTCTTCGATCTAATCTTAGACACTTAATATTCAAACTGGTTTCATTCCCAACTAATACTTTGAATGCTTTGAAATGTCTTAAAGCTTTTGATTTTTTCTTTAAAAACATTACCCAAGTCATATGCGAAAAATCATCAATAAGCAACATGAAATATTTCTCACCTTGAGTACTTTGAGTTCTCATAGGTCCACATAGATATGTGTGAAAAAGCTCTAACATCTGAGTGGTTGAGTACTCTTTTGTTTTGAACCACCTTCTGGCTTACTTCTCATGCTGAGAAGGTTCACAAAGCATGTCAAATGGCTTTGTAATCTTTGGAAGATTTTTGACTGCTTGCTTTTGGCTGATGTTGACAAGATTGTCAAAATTTATGTGTCCCATTCTCTTGTGCCATATCCATCTTTCTTCAATCTGACTCAAATAACATCTTTGACCTTTGATGTTTGATAAAATATATAAATTATTGCCTATTCTCTAAGCATCTGAAACTAACACATCTGAATCTTTTCTCCTAATTTCACAACCTTATACATATTAATTTAGTGTGTGCCCCTGATCACACATTTGACTTACACTCAAAAGATTATGATTAAGACCTTCTACATATAAAACATTTTTAATTTTAGTTTTACCATTATCCAAACTTAGCATACCTTTTCCAACAATTCTAGCAATAGTATTATCTCCAAATTTCACTGTGCCACCATTGAGCTTCTTCAAGGTTATAAACTTACTCTTATATCCTATCATGTGCCTTAAATATCCATTATTAATGAACCATGGTATTTCTTCATTTCTTGCATGCAAATCTGTCTATAGAAACATAGAATTTTTAGTTTATTTCTTCTACCATGAACGTGTCTGAACTTTCTTCTTGATGAATAGAGCCTTGAAACTTTGGGCCTTCTTGACTAACTCAAACATGAATTTATAGTACCAATATATGTGTCCAAAGTTGTTGCACTTGTAACATATTATGACCTCTTCATTAAATCCTGATAGAGGAGCAAAAGACTGGTGGCTTCTGCTTGACTCTGCATGACTTTCTTTCTCCTTATTTCTGAAATTGTTAACCCTTTTTTAACATTATATTTTCTTATGACCATATCCATTACAATAAAAATAAAAACCATATAAATAATACATGTTTGTGTATCTCTGACTTGATTGCCTTTTTTAGCTCTATTCTTTCTAGCCTTCTTTGTTTGAGATGTCCTCTATATCCTTAACTTCTTCCTTTTTTATTTATTCTTTTGTAAGAGCTTCAACATAACTCTTTCCTTTTTTCTTGTCTATGAAAGTAGTGGCCTCCCCCTTCTCTTTTTCAAATCCAATACCTATCTTATTTGACATTGATGTTTGAATTTCTAATATCTTATTCAACATATTAGTGCCATTCTTAAATTTTGAATCATTGGTTGCTCTATCATTGATTGCTTTATTTGTTTTCTTAAGCTCCACTTTTAAATAAGCAATTTTAATAACATACCTTTCACATTCTTTACTTACTTTTTACAACTATGTCATTAGATCTTCTTCATTATTCTTGGCTTCTTCAAAGTGTGCTTGTAGATATTTAATTATTTCCTTGACTCCTTTTCATTTTCTTGATCTGGAGCTTTAATCTTTGATTCTTCTTATCAAGAGCTTTTAACTCTTTTAAGGAACAAATGATTTCTCCTTCCAGATTCACTTTAGCTTCATCCTGTTCTTCTTCTTGATCATCCATACTTTTGATTGTGGAGGCATCTTCATGTATGGTCATGAATAGAATCTCTTCTTCTTCTGAATCACTGACTCCACTATCTTCAGTTGAGCTACGATCTTTAGAATAAAAACTCTTCTTCATGAATCCCTTCTTGAATTTTCCTTTGAAATTTTTTGTGTAAGTAGATTTTCCTTCCTCATTGTCACCATTACCCTTATTTGGGCACTTAGCTACAAAATGTCCAATCTTTCCACAATTAAAATATTTAAAAGGTAATTTTATTTGATATTTACCTGTGCCCTTTTTTGGCTTGTGAATGAATAAAGCACCATTATCATCTTCATCATTGCTAGAACTATCACTCGATTCTTGAATCTTAGCCTTCTCTTTCTTTGATATCTTGAAATCAAATTCTTTCTTTGAGGGTTTCTCTTGTTTGGTCTACATCTCATATTATATAAGAATACCATATAGTTCATCTATCTTTAGCTTGGCTAAATTCTTCATCTCTTTAATTTCTAAAAATTTTGCATCATATCTCAATGGTATAGATTTCAAAACTTTTTAAACCACAATTTATTCTTCTAAATTTTCTCCAAGACCTTGAATCTGATTAACTATTTGATCAACCCACAAAAGATAACTTGCTATATTTTCTTCCTCTTCCATATTCAAACTCTTACATTATCTTTTGAAATTTTGAAGCTTAGCTTGTTGAACCTTTCCATCACCTTTGTAGATATTCTCAAGTTTTACCTAAGTTTCATGAGTAGATTTACATTACATAAATTTAACAAATTTTGATTCACATAAAATATTATTTAAAGCTTTAGCATTATTTTCACTTGCCTTCTTTTCTATCAAAGTAGTTACAAGTGTCTGTGGCTCTTCATCTTCCTCTACCACTACTTGCCAAATGTCAAATCTAAGGGCCATCAAATAAGTCTTCATCTTTATGATCCAAAAATCATAATTTATCCCATCAAACAAAGGTGTCTTATTTTTATAAAAACCTTCATGTGATCTAGCTATCATGCCTGTGATCTAGCTATCATGCTTTCTTGATCTACCTTCAAGTTGTAATTTTTTTCAAAAGGAACTTGCTCTGATACCAATTGTTAACCATGAAATATACTAAGAAGGGGGTGAACCAGTATATTATATATCTTTTACTTAATTTGATTTTTTTATTTAACTAATTAATCACACATTTAAAATATGTAATAAAACTAAAACAATAATATGCACCACATAAGAGAGAGAGAGAGAGAGAGAGAGAGAGAGAGAGAGAGAGAGAGAGAGAGAGAGCAAATTTTTATGTGGAAACCCAATGTGAGAAAAACCATAGAGAATAATCTCAATTATATGAATGAGCACCAACTCAAATTATAAAGTTCATAAGCACTAACTTGCAGGAGTACCAACCCCTTTGTTAAGCACCAACCCCTTTGTTGAGCACCAATACAATAACTATTTGTGATCACTAACCCATAGGAGTACCAACCCCTCTTGTGTATAAAACACAACTATCTCTTAATGTTGCTTACTCAATAGATGATAGAACTCTACAATATCTCCTAATTTTCTCTCTTCAAAAATAAATACAAACCATGCACACTCTTTCATATTACTAAAGGATTCTCAAGCCTTTATTTATAGCTTTCCAAATGACCTTTGGCATTCACCCTTATATCTTCATGGAAAATAGTGCCAAACTTGCATGACCCTTCGTATCCTTGCATTTTAAAAGTCATATGGTGACCCTTCATAAACAAATACATCCTTTCCTCTTTTGTCTTTATCTTGGTGACTTTTTAACTTCTCCGTGGGCCCTCTTTTGACTTATATGCAACCAAAAATATATTTATTAATATTAAATAAATATTAACACACATTAGCCAAGATATGAATATTAAAAACACTATTAAATGCAATGGGGCCTTTATCATTAATAATGTTATACCTTTGACATCAATGACAATATTTCTAATTGAACATGATAATTAAACCTTATTCATGGATATAAAAATAAATAATGAGGGTTACTCAAAATTGAAAGACGTTATGGATGATGAAGAAGAGGCTGAGGTGAACCTTGAGGTAGAATAAGTGAGTGCTCTATAGGAATTAAAGTTCCATAAAAGGAATGATCAAAAGATGATATAATTAGTTAAGGACTATTAAGATCAAATAGGTTTGTTTGAGGAGAGACTGATTAACATATCCAAGGAATATGATGAAATCATCAATTAGATTGAAGCATAGATGGAAATAGTCATTGCTAGCTTAAAAGATAAAAAGGATGAATGCACTAGGTATGGAACTAAGATAGAATCCTTAAAATTTAAGTTGGATCAAGCATATAGCAAGTTGAAGACCTTTATGATGTTTAAAAAGAGCACTGAGGATCTTGATGACATCTTGAATAGTCAAAAGTTTGCAAGTGATAATATAGGTCTTAGTTTTAAATAAGACCAAAAGGAGGAAACTCAAGTCAAGGATAAATATAATGAAGATAATAATTTCAACATGAAAATATCAATTAGATATCCTAATTCTATGAGGTATGCTAATTCATTTAATGGTTACTATTATACATGCAATCAGTTTGGTCATAGAACTATAGAGTGTAGAAGACTCTCTAAAATTATATATGTATGTGATTATGAAAGGAATCATCAGTCAAGAGGTATGTATAAGGTTTTTTACTACAATTATCATAATGTGGGACACATTACAAAAATCTATCCTTATAGAGGTAGAAGTCCATCAAGTTAGAACAAGAGCTTTGAAGCCCCTAGAGTGTAAGAGAGAAGGTAATTGAATGTATGGAAACTAAAGATAGTAAAGATGAGTCATGATCAATCCACAAGATCAAATGGATTGTTTTATATGGTAGAAAATACTTTAGATGTGAAATCAAGATAATAATTCTCATTATTAGCTCATATTGTTAACCACACAGATGATGAAGAAGTCAAGCTAAAGAGACTAATCAAGCCTAATATGATCTTATAAGATATTTAGTCTTGTGAGAGAATGGATATCTTAGAAGCTCATAATTTTGTGTTGTTTTAGGGACCTATGAATGGAGTGACTCCATTAGGTTTCATGAAGACACTATTATGTTAGCAAAAGCATGGTGGGTGCTTGAATTGAGGGGGAGATATTTAGGTTGTTCATAAGCTCCAAGTGTAGTTGTTGATAAGAATATGGTGGCCTAGTGTGTGATAAAAAATTTGTGTCATATCATTCATGTCAAGGATAGGGTGAGTGGTCTTTAGATATGAGTTCATTTGAATTTGGTATTCAAGAAGTAAGGGGGAGCATGTTCTAGTAATGCTTCATATTATATGTGTTGAGATTCTATTTCAAGAAGGTGTGATTTTAGATGGTAGTTTGTAGAAACCCTTTGTCATTAATGTCAAAGGGGGATACAGTTTAATAAGGGAGATTTATGAGATTAGGATAGATTTTAATAAAGTTTTTTCATCAATGAAAAGGGGGGAGTTTGTTGAGAAGTGTTGTCATTGATGTCAAGGTGCATATGGTGAAGATGTATGGTGAGTGGTCTTTGAGAGAATTTGAAGGCAACCTAATGTCTTTATTTTGAGAGAGAATTTTAAGGTAACCTAATAATTATTATATTTGTTGATTTCAATTTTAATTTCATGATTTAGGTTAGCTTGATGATTGTCAGTGTTGTCACAAAGAGGTTTGATGATCAAGTAAGCATTGAAGCAATGTTATGAGGCTTTAAATCTGTATGAGGTCATGAGACTATGTTGATCAAAAATATTTTTTTTTAGTGGTGTGAGAGTTATTTTTTATTAATGTTCTTTTTTTATATCATCATTGAGGTAAGAATGTTTGAGTACTAGTCCTTGGGTACAAAGTGTCTTGAGAAACCTAATCATAACAATCATAGTCATATCATAAGCATGTGCATGGTGAGCATGAAGAGGTATGTGTAGAGGTATGACATTTATTGAGGAGAATTTAAGTAATTTAATAAAGGTGTATCATCATCAAATATTGTTTCAAGATCAGTTGTTAAGTTTTAAGTGCTTGAGAAGCCTAGTCATGGTACTAATCATGGCATGTAAATTCCTAGTGAGAAGGTTTGAGCATGGTGTCTTGGTTATATGGATGTAAATATACATAATAGGTTGTATTATGTTTATTTAACATGTATGTGAGGAATTTTATCACTCATGAGAGTCTCAAGGTGAGTCTATAGGGGTAGGATCTATAGGTCTAGTTTCCAACTAGACCATTTCTAGACCCTACCTAACCTAATAAGGCATCATGATCTACTGTCAAGGTGTATGAATGATTTAAAGTAGTTTTTGATAATTATATATGTTTATTTAGTATTTGATATTGGTGGATAGTACATGTAAAGAGGTATGAAGATCAATTTTAAGGCCTCATGTGGTTTGTAGGTCAAGATCTAAGAGAGCAAAGAGAGAGAGTATGGCCTAATGGGGTATGAGTTTATATTTACAAGTAAAGTATGGATATATTAGTGTTTTTTTAGGTATTATATTTTTTATAATGTATTTTCATAAATTTGAGGCCATTGTTTATAATAAAAATCATGAAAAGTGTTTTTTGACGTCTCTCAAGTACATATAATGAAGGCATGCATACTTGAGAAGGACTTTTAGGTGTTTTCTGACATGTGTAACCTATGAATGAGAACCTAAAAATATTAATTATATATGGTGAAGGATCCTAGATAATATCTCCAGGCATTAGTTTTGGAAATAAGGGGAGTCCTTTATGAACAATTATTAACACCAAAAATATTGTTAATCCTCTCTAAAACCCTAATAATGACTTGATGTGAAATATACTATTAAAAACATCCCATAATTTTATAAAATGAATATACAAAATATTATATACTTTATTCAACTCTCCCAAGCACCTCTAGGTGTGATTGAGTAGACCTTATAAGAAAGTGCTAGTTTCTTGAGGATTTGTTGTAGCAATCAGAGTTGATCAAGTCAAATTATGTAAATAATTTTATGGATAAGATTGATAATTATTTAATGTCCATGGTGGTTTTTTTATAGGTCATATCCCTCAAGTGTGCTAAACCGATCATCCAAATTGACCAGTCACTAATAGGCCTATTGGTGAAAATAGTGAAAAAAATAAGTAGTAGTGAGAAGGTGATTAGGAATGGGTTTTAATGAAATAGGGATGAATAAAATTACATGGATATGTTTTTAAATACTTTTAATACATTATAATTTTTGGTTTAATTTTTGGAGGTCAGTATTTATATTGAAAAAGTTGACTTGTCTTGCTTAGTGAGGTCTGTGTATAGTGAGGTTATGAGATTGGCCTAAAAGACTAATATTTCCATTTTACCATATTATATTTAAATATAATAATGGTATAATTATCCTATATGATCATATAAACTCATAAAAATTATTTTAAAGTGATCATTCAGGTGTTGAAAGGTCAATATCAAGATGACTATGATTTAAGGTAAACTGGCAATTCTAGGTAAACAAGTTGCAATGATGAGTTTGAGACTCTATGACATAATTAGAAGTATATAATACACATTTTGTTTTTTTTGGGACATTTATTATATATAAATTATTTTTATAAGGTTTTATAGTAAATTAAAGTGATTAAAATGTTGAAGCCAACTTGACTGGTTATGGCTTGACTATGTGTACTAAAGACAAAATATTGATCTACAAAACCAATGTTTGACATTAGACATTGTGATTATTATATTTTATAGTGGTATATATATGTCAAAGGATATTTTTAATATATAATTTGTCATTTTAAGTGTTGTTTTAGGTGTTGAAGATCAAGTTGTTCATGACTGGGTTTTAGAATGTTCTAGCAGTTCTGAGTAGGGTATTTGTATAGAAGGGTTTGAGTACTTTTACCCTAAGTTGTGAGATATAAATCACATGGTTATGACCCTAAGGTAATTTATTTATTGTATAAGTGTTTTATTTCCATTATTTTTTAACTAATTTTTTATTCATCTCCTATAGTTTAAGATGGACTTTATGTAGGTTCACAGACCTAATTGTGAACAGTACTAATGGCATGCTTCAAGTGGTGATTAGAGATAAAAAGTTTCATGAAAATAATATAATATTATTATGGGTATATTTTAGTGTAATATTAAGTTTTACTACTATGTTTTGAGTATGAAAGTGTTCCAATGATATCAAATGGTAGCGTGTTCTAATGAAGGCCTAAAAGAGGTTTTGGTATTGTATTGCATTATGGAAGACATATTTTAATGATTTATTCATGTATTAAACATTTTATAAGACCTAATTAAATTATAATCCAATTTTTCAAATGTGTATGGCTGACCAAGAGGGATATGAGTAAGAGGCTTGTATAAATACAAGGTAGTTTTAGGCCTAGTGGGTGTGGAAGAGTGGGTAGAGAAAGAAAATGAAATAATGTATTGGTAAGTAAAATGAGATATTATATAACATTTTAAGATAATATATAAACTATTAATAATATTTGATAGAGGTTATTTTTATTAAAAATAAGGTCATATGACCTAATCAAGTCAAGAAGAGGGCTAGTTGAAAGAAGAGGGCTAGTTGATAGTTTGAGAGGTATATAAGAGAGAGAAGAGATGAATAAGGTGATCATAATATATTATATAATAAAAAATGTCCATTTAATGTGATCAAATCAATCAAGTGGTTGATTTGGTGCTGAATCATCTAAGGGTTAGTGCCTCCTTACAAGTTTGTGCTTGCTAAAGCCAAGCGAAGGTGGTGTTTAGCTAGTTTGGTTTGGTGCTCCATGTGGATTTTGTGTTTCACTAAATTTTTTGTTTGTAATATATGACTATAGTACATTTTTATATATTAGTGGAGTTTTTTCACCTTTAAGTTTTCCCACATATGTGATGTTTTCTTATGTTTCATGCTTATGTAGATAGGTGTTTATGCTTTATATATCTATATGTTTGTTTGAATGGTTCATGATTGCGATAAGTGAAATTGATAAGAAAGTTTTTGAAGATATATTCACCCCCATTTCAATAATTTTTATTACAATAATCAAAACAATGCTGCATATATAGATAATAAGAGGATAAAGAGAAAGAGCATAGAATATAGTCATTAACAAGTGTCAAATACTCATGACAATAGTTACAGTCAAGAAGGAGGTTATAAAATATTATTATAAGTTATTAAATGAAATGTATTTCATTATTTTTTATGCTTCATCTTAGAAATGGCATAGGATTTTCTCTCTTTACTTGACACATCTCATTTCTTCTTTAAACTACCCTCCTCTTAACTTGGAAAGTGATAAGTGGTGTACTTGATCATCAAGTTCACTTTGAGTTTCCATTTTCACTTTTTCTTAACACCTTGCATCAATTTTTATAACCTTTTTATATTGGCATTGTAGTAGTGATAATCTCTTCTTAGGTGTCTTGAAACCCATTAGTCTCACTAAACCTCTCTTTGCTCAAAAGCCTCAAATCTTTCTTATATCTTAATGGAAGAAACTTATCTCCATGAAAGACCTTTATCTATCTTCAAAAACTTATATCAATCCTCTTTACTTCCTCAAACAATATTTAAGACTTCATTTCACACCTAAAGCCCATACTTGTCTTTAATTCCTTGTAGCCCTCAAAACATGTAAAGCTCCTTATGTGTAATAATATATAAGGGTTCCTATGAAAATAATAATATGTTTTAGTACCAAGTATGATCTAACAACTATGTATAAAATTTCATGTCTAGACATTAAATTCAATTGCACTTACTCTACTTGTTTCTCTCTCTAATTAGCCCTCAATTAGGTTTCTAAGCTTAAAAATTGATATTTGGCTCTAATAAATGATCACACATGTAAAAATTTATAGAAATATTTGATTAAATTTAGGTACCTCCTAATAATACTTCATGCCAAATTTTAAGACTTGAAAACATGTACGAATGGGTGAATCATGAAATGGCCAAAATCCTAGCCTAGGTGCATGTTCAAGCTTGAGAGGAAATTGGAGTGATTTTTCAAGAAATCGATAGGTTATAATTATTTTTTATGGTTTTTAAATTCCTAAAACATCATAGGATAACTAAATACCTTGAAATTAAGATCTCTAAAAGTATTCCCATGTCTACATATAGGCTTCTTGGATAACAAAATAGTGCATTTCCCATTTTTGGCCTAAATTATTGACTTGACTAGTTCATATACTAATTTAATATATTTTTTAATGTGTATATGGAGTGATATTATATATTTATTGGCTTAAAATCCCTTTTTACCTGATTTTTAGGCTTACCACCAACCCACACACTCATAATTAGGCATACAACCATGTTTTCTAGGCTAATTTCAAACACTATACTTTTTACATCTACCAACCAATGGTCTATTTAGATTCCAAAGAGAGGTATGAAGGTTTATTATTTCATTTAAAATTTCACCCAACTCATTTTTATTTATTTAATGCATTATCTATCTCATTAGTTTCTTAGAAGGGTTGAGGCAGGGTTTTAGGTGTCTTAGACCCTTAAGGATTGTTCATAGAGCTCAATACCTTAATGAACATCAAAATTCCATGGATAAATAGTTAATAAGGTTGGTATATTATTTATAATATATTTATTTACAATTTATCTCTTTGTGAAATATGTGATCATCTCAAATTACTCTTCTCGAGCTGGTAGATTGTGTGAGTGAGGTTGAGAGAGGGATTTAGCCTTGAAAAGTATCTATTTTTGAGTTTCGTTTTAAATTTTAATACATAATTGAGGTATATATCACCTTTATTTACCTATTAAAATGGTATTATTACCATTATTCTTCACTATACCTACTATAACCTCCATTAGTTCATGTTTAGGGTTCACTAGCAAACCAATGCAAGTGACACTAGTGTTTGTGTTTTCCCTTTATTTCATTGTTTAAGGAGATAAAAACATCATAAAATGTTTATTTTAAGTCCTAATAACCTTATTGTGTTTTTATTTATCCATCTCAACTTCAACAAAAAACCTTATTCATAATTTTACACACATGTCTATGTGTGTAGGTTTAGGCCTACTAAGCCTAGATAGACTTCTCAACTATGAAATTTACTTCATTGACCATGAAAATTATATGAAATTCATGATAAAATTGTATATTAAATTTAATTTTATTTATATTTACATAAAACCTTTTGACCTTCAATCATAAGAAAACATCTCTCTCATTTTGACTAGACAGGCGTGCAGGTGTTGGTTTTGACTATAGGTAGAGATTATAACTTGAGATTTGTTAGAGTTAAATAGTGATTATTAAAATCATATTTTTTCTTAAATTTTAATTTTATACATTACCAAATTTTTTGAACATAGTTCCCACACCTCTTTAGTATTCAAACATCATCTCTTGATACACAATTCATTACATTTCTTGTGAAAAGAGACCTACAAGTCTATAGACTTGTAGGTTTGCATTTTCATTTATTAAATCCATTTTTAATACCTATAATGATAATATAAACCCTGATAATACTTATATAATACCTAAAAACATATTTTATTAGGTTATTAACCTCATACATCCCTAATAATGCACATTTAGACATTTTTAATTCACCTCTATGTAGGTAGACCTATACACAGTCTCATCACACCTAAAATGATAGTTGGATTTCCTTGATGATTTTATGGTGAGATGGAAATTTGTTTTTGGATTTATTATATATTCTATCTAACCCTATGTCTACCCATTCATATTCTCATTAGACACTTACTCTTCATCTGATGACTATCATCAACCTATAGGTACACATTAAGACCTTATATTATTAGGCTCCATTGAATGAGCCATTCTAATACTATTTTAGTATTTATATGGTGAAAATTATAGTTAAAATTATAATATTATTTTAATTTTTCATTATAACCTCTCAATTTTTTACTTTATCACTGCAAACTAGTCTCTTTCCTCTTTTAAGACTATAATAGACATATGTTGGCACAATGGGCTCTCATAAATGCTAAGAATTAAGTGTCTAAGGATATTTTACTTTTGAAGGTTTATTCCTTGAAATATTTTTTCCATTTTAACCTTTAAAATATTATCTCCATGTTCATTATTTTATAACATGTCTTTTGGACATGCGAAAATGGATTTTACTCAACTCACTTGGTTTTCATACAATGCACATAGTCCATTAGCACATTACTTGAGGTGAATATAATGATTATTTGACTAGGATAAATTCATTATGGACTTGAATACAATGTTTATTCATTTATTCAAACCATATACTCACAATAATACTCTTAAAGACTCTAAAACACTACCTGCAACTTCATTAAGGCCTACACTTAGCACAAATGAAGGCTTTGCTCACTCTACACTTGTACACGTGTTAAAAAAATTATGGAATATGATATTATGGTATTGGATAAATTATTAAAACTAATTTTAAAACCTTCCTTTTTCACTAATGAGATCACATTTTCACTGAAAATGCCCGAAATTGAGTCTACAAGGTTTAAATATGATTTAAGAGCACCCTGGGGTCTTAGCAATTATTAATAAAATAAAGTCCACAAATATAAGAACTATTGACATGGATTTTAATTCAATTATTACCAAATACATTTTTAAAATTTTCAATTCCCAACTCTCTCTCATATGCAAGGACCTTATATTTGAAATTGGCCTTTACAAGCTTGTCGAGGAGCCAATAGAGGAAAGGGAGTATTTTATGCCTTCTTTGGACTTCTACATACATTAAAAACTTGTATTTGACCTATTTAAGATAAATATGATTATATTGAATCATTTTAACCTACAAATAATATTTATTAATCTATATAAATGAATGATAAGGCTCTTTTAAGCATTGGAAATCACTTGTAATTACTTTTATTCATTTGAAGCTAACATATCATGAAATACCTACCAATATTTACATTATAACACTCTTAACAAGTCATTTTAAATTACCTATCAATGTTATTTTCACCCTTTCGGATTCTTAAAGTGTTTTTTGACAATTTTACACATGTTAATGACCTATATAAGAGTTTGAAAATGGCTTATTGACTTTGGATACAACATAAAACTTATCTAGGTACTTTCATGAACTAAAGGGAGTATAACATGACCTTGAAACATGTGATATGAATTAATAATACATCTTAAACCCATATCATCACTTGAACCATCTTGAAATATGACATGAATTGACTAGATAATCATAGGACCAAAATGAACATTACCTTAAACTTCTCAAATTTACCTTAAACTATACTAACATGCATTTCAAAAGGAAGAATTTTATGACCCTAACCTATGGTAACCAAAATTTGGTTTATAATATATTTTTAAAATAAATTATCTCCTAAATAATTATTTTCATAAGTATCTCTACTCTTAGTTAAAATATTAGATAAAGCAAGTTATACGATACAATACACCACTATCTAAAATCCATTCATTATTGTTAGAAGTAAAGAAGGTAGCATATAAACCAATCACATTAGAATTTTGTTCCTAATTATTGTTTTGATTATGGTTTTTATTCTTATAATGATTCTAGTAATATTTCTTCTTTTTGTTATTTTTAAAAAATTTATTATTATCTCTATATTTTTTTTATAAAAAGAAATTCCTTATATACCAAACTTACCACACATATTACAATGCTTGTTAAATTTAACTTTATTATTCTTTACCATATTTCTTGTTCCCATTTTTTTCATTTATATAATTAGGTTTATTTTTTTTGTTTATATTATTTTCAAGAATAGGATTGAGAGTGAGAAGTGTCTAAGTGGCATTCTATTTAGATTCAAAACTAGACATCACTTTCTCTTCTTAAATCATAAGAGCTGAAAGGGTTGTGAGGTCAGGGATATATTGCATTGTTTGGTACTTTAAATTTATAATTGTAATAAAATTTTGAATATTTAAATTAATAATGAAATACAATAACTGATCTTTAATAATATGAAAATGATAATTGTTTAACTGAGATTTAATGTTTTTAATTTTAGTAATAAAATTAACAACATTTTCATCACCTTTCATATGTGTAGTTAGAAAGTAAAAAATAAGATTGATTATCTTATAGAGATGAGTACCCTCATGCATACACTTAAAGAATTTCTAGGCATCATTGGGAGCCTCTTAATTTTTGATATGGAGTAGGAAACCATCCTTAACTTTCCTTAGAATAATTAACATGGCTTCTTGTGATTTATATTGAAACACATTTAAAATATCAGGTGTAACATGTCATCCTCTTGAGGAGTTTTCTATACCAACAATAATGTTCCACAACTTTTTGGCCATAAATTTAAATTTTAAATATATTATATCTGGACCTATTAAACATTTAAGATCTATCAAGCACAAGATTAGGAAAAGCCATTGTTTTCCTTTACAATTGACACTATGACACTAGATAAAGCTTTTTAAAAACTTTTATTTGATGTGATTTTGAACTCTATTTGAAATTAAAGTAAATTTATATTGTAATGAAGAAATAATTATTCAAATATATATGAAACACTTTGAAATAATTGTAATAAATTACACTAAAATAAGTGTCACATAAGAACAACTATCTAAATATTATTATTAAAAAAATTACAAAATTTTATAATAAGAATTATCAAAATAACAAATGGACCACACCAATGCATCCAAACTGTGCCAAAACCTAAGAAATGATCATTTTTTGATAAAATATTATCTAAGTCAAACATCAAAAAAGGTCAAAACTAGTCTAGGGTTTTAAACACAAGTCACTTAAAACACAAACCAAAAAATATTTTAAAATTAATTATTTTAAAAAATAAAACTTTAATAAAAAATTTGACCAAAATAAACTAGGTGAGAGTGTGTTTTGAACACTATACCTCCCCTTTGTAATTTTTTAACAAAAAGATAACCACCAATTCATCTAAAACATTGCTTAAAATATGCACTAATATATGCACTAATTTGTTTAATTTATAAAGAAGGTGGGGGCACATATATATATATATATATATATATATATATATATATATATATATATATATATATATATATATATATATATATATATATATATAATGATGTATGTAAAAACAATATTGAAAATATTTTCTCGTTAATTATTTTTGGATTAAAAATAATTTAAAGGTGGGGGCACTATATTTTTTGAATGAAATATTAAATTTAAGAGTAACGTATTTTTAAAATATTTCAAATAACATTACTAACTTTTTATTTTCATGTAGCTAGTAATGGTTTAGGTATGGCACCCAGGTGGAATAGAGGATCTCAGATTAGTTTGTGTAAGCCACCAAAGACATTCAAATTAATATTTCTTCTTCAAAGCTTTCAACAAAGTAGATCCAACCCTAAAATACCAATTTTGATGACAAAAAATGATTTTTTATGCTTGTGTTTATTTTAAAAAGTAGTACAATGGTGCCTCTGGCTAATTAGATCTATCAAAACTTCAACTTGCTGCTTTAAGGGCTTTGTAAGAGAGATTACATGCCAAAATAATTCATATTTAGCCACTAAAAGAAGAGAAATAATAGTCAAATAAATAAAAATTATTTTTTTAGAGTTTTTGGCTTGCCTAGGATATACATGGGATGGACAACCATGCCTTTTTCTTGTTTTATTTCTTGGGTTGATGATAGGTTGCTTTAATAGGGATCTAAGATGTTATAATGGAGGTTTGAATGTTCAAACAACCACTAAATGAATTCTTATGATATTTTTAGCCTCCATATACCACAAAGGACCATACCATAGGTTGTATAGGGTAATTTTTAGGTTGAAAATTAATTTAGAATTTTCTTGAATAGGGTCTAGATCTTCAACAATAATATCTTTCTAATTAACATAAGTCATTGTAGCTCTATAACCATATAAAGATACATGTAATATTTAATGTATAATATATAGGATCTAGACAAGAATGAATTAAAATAATAAATAGATCAATGAACATAGATATAGGTGGAAAAACCTCCAATAGAGGTAAAAACCCCAAAGTTGATATATTAATATAATAGAAACCATTGTACCCAATACAATCCTTTCTAAATTATCACTTTTCCTCATGAACCTTCATAGAACTCTTTAGAGTAATATTTTCCACATGAAAATATATAACAATCTTAGCAATGTTTTATCACACAATGAATTGTGTGTGTATATTTATCAAAGGTAAAATTATTTTTAAAATGGGGTGTGGAGCTAGACCATTGTAACCACCTCTCCCTGAGGAACCCAACAATAATAAATAAATATGTTTTATTAGTTATTTACATGATTCTTCCATCCCATGTTAATATATAATAGAACATTATTTTTAAATTAATTGACATGTGTTAAGGTTCCATAAATGAATCCATTTAAGCATTAAATGTTCCAACACATCTGAATTTATTGATGCATTAGAGGCTAATTTGTTTATTATAGATTAGCTAGATGTAATGGTGAGTTCAAAATATGGATCATTATTACTATTAATTATCCTTGTTCTTCTTCCATTATCTCTCCTCTAGACTAAGTAATGTAAAGATATTAGGCTTGTATCTAATATTAGTGTAGTAAACAGGGAGCTTTATCTTAATGTAACTAAAGCCTAAACAAATAAATCTGCTATTTAATTATAACTTTTTATATGTTTAGTCTCTCAATTTTGTGTATATATATGTGCACATTTGTTTATAAAGAATAAAGACTTTTTTGTTGATCTTCTAGTGACATATAGTATTTTCTATACCAATCTTTAGACTTATTTAGAAGCTATGGACTTTCTCCGTTTGTTGCTTCAGACTTATCTAGTAACTTTAGACTCACCTAGTTCATAGTCACAGACTCATTGAAAGAACATATGTCATTCATCAAAGCATTCCACTAAACTTAATAGCTTCATTATGGAATTATTAAATCATTTAGGTTTCATGAAACAAGTTTATTTGGACTCTGTTAGAAGTTACCATGAAATTATTTTAGACTACACTAGATTGCTTCAGAATCCACCAAACTACTTTGAAATTTTCTAGAATCACTCTAGACTCTTCTGGTCTAGCTTTTGAGCATGAAAACTAAATATCTACACTTGGATATTATTTTGGTCACTTACTCTTTATAAAAATATTTTAAATAGTAGAGCTATAAATAGACTTCTTATATATATCCATCTATGTAAATATGTCTATAATATTGAATAAGTAAATTAATCTAGTAGATCTATGTAGCTATTCTTAGTAGATATACAATGGATTTTTTAACTGATGGATTTTGCTATTCTAGAATGTCAAATGTTTATTTTGAAGAATCACTAAAATTAAGATATTTATCTTGATAAAAGGAGATTGACTACTAAGATCTAGGGATCTTTTATTATATAATTATATAAGTAGATCTTCATATTTTGATGAAGAGACAAACAAAGAAAAATTGAGAAATAGATAATATATTTGTTTAGTTAATATCCTAGTGCAATTACTATTGCATTTATGTAATCTATTTTTGATTAATGAATAAACCTTCAATTTACAAATATTAAGTTTTATTTCATTCCTATTCCCAAGGTGAGCAAGGGCCCACTCTCCTCAATAATTAGGAACATATTTTATATGAAATTTAATGTATTTACAATTTCCAATAATTCATTTAATTTTTACAACAATAATCATAAATAGACTTTAAAACTTGTAGGAAGTTATCTTCTAAAATTTAATTTTAGATTTCATTAATTATGTTTATTTTCATCAAGTGTGCTTATTTTTAACAAGTGTGCTTACTTTCATTAAGTGTGTTTACTTCCAACAAGCGTGTTTATTTCTAGCAAGTGTGTTTATTCTAGTCAATGTGTTTATTTTAGTAGATTATATTACAAAGTATTTTAATTCTACAAGTAAGTTTCTTTACTACATAATCAAATACTTTCTATGATAAATTATATTAGATATTTAGAAAGATAATAAACCCCCAATCACATCTATAAAACCTAAAACCATAAGCCTTATTACAAATGACTTTGGACATTACCCTCAGTTCGAATGACATCAACAAATCAAGTTGATTAAATGAAGGGATTAATGACACCCATGATTTTTGGCATCATTATAGGGGACTCGTAGGTTTTAATAAGGTAATCCTTATTTGTCTATATTAAAAATCCAAAAAGATTTAAAAACTAGTCAAAAATCACAAAAACAATTTATGAACTGACCTAGAGATGCTAAAGGAAGGTTCATCTCCAAAGATCTTGAATTAGGACCAGAGGAGGAAAGAATAAAAGTTTTAATTGAGATATCTAAGAGTAAAAAAAAAAATTAATCATGTTTAGAATCATCACCATAATCAAGATCATCCTCACAATAAAATCTTATAAGAAGAATCACATTTGGGATATCTTATCCTATAAGAAGAATTAATCCTAAGGATCCTTTCTTTGGAATCATACGTCCTAGACCTCAATATTTAAAATATCAAGAAGAAAAAATAAATTAAACCACCAATATCATTTTCAAATAAATATAAACCATGGTTGATAACCAAGGAAATATAAAAAATCTTAAATAAAACATAATGCAATTATAATAGGATAAAACCTTTTCTATTCCTATAGTCATAGATCCAACAGATCAAACCTCAATGAAAAACATATCACCATCAATTCTAAAAACCTTTTAAAATATACCAATCAATTCCTATTTGAATTCAAAGTCTTATGCCAAACTTATGATTACACAATCGACAGTCAGAAACTCAAACTATTCCCTTCCACACTTAAGGAGGTAGCCATGAGATGGTTCATGGGTCTTCTAGGTGACTTTATCAATACATGGAGAGACATGGAAACTAAATTTATTGATAAATATAAATAATATTGTAGAGTAAGGGATAGAAAATAATATTTATTCAAAACCAAACATAATGATGAAGAAAATTTGGAAGATTATTTAGATAGATTTATATTTACCCACAAATGTAGTGGTTATCCACTGACAAAAGAGGTAGTAAAAATGTTTTTTATTAAGGGATTAGATGATGAATCTAGGGATGTTTTGAATTTGATGGGAAAAAAGATATTTTCAGATTAACATTCTGTTAGATTTCATATCTATGTACTAATTATTCTAGAATAAAACCAAGCATCAAGAAAGGAAAATTTGGCAAATCTAATGAAGTAAGTTGACTAATGGAAGAATTTGTCAATCTAAAAACTGACATTTTTGTCTAGTTAAATACTACATTAAATGGACTTCAATAAAAATCTAACGCCACCATATAACTTTTATCCATCTATTGTCTAAAATTTAAATTGAAACTTGCTCTTAGAGATTTTCCTTTGGATAAAACATAAATTTATGGGATATGTGATAGTAAAGAACATGACAAAAATCATTGTAGTCATATTTATATTATTAAAAATTAATTAAAATAAAATACACAAACCATATAAGAATTAAATTATATCCATAGATAATATATTTCCATAAAATCAGACCCAAGGCCAGTTTGATCCATAAAAACCCATTAATATATAGAAGACACCTTTGATTACTTAGGCACCTCAACCTATGTGGGGATAAGTACAACCACAATGGGTTAATCAATAATGGATGATGCCTCAAGAAATCATGTATACCCAAACCATTGTCACAATAATGGGGAAATACATAATGGAATGTCAATCCATAGTTTAACCCCAACAAAAGATTTCCACCATATCAAGATTTAATGGTACCTCCTACATCTCAACCTGTAGAACAAGTTAATTAGCTTCAATTGCCTAATCAAATGGTGACTAATCCCAAGAATAAACCATCAACCCCTATCTATGTAAATGAACAAGGAGAAACCATGAATGTAGGAGCTATTAAATTTGCAAAAATTCAACTAAGATCATGAAGAATATTTCAAAAACCTTCTATCACCATTTTCAAACTACCCAATGAAAAGCAAAAAATAGATACACATCAATCCATAGTCAAAATAGAGGAACCTTAAAAATTGTCAGAAAAATTAGAGGTAAACATTATTATTCCTCCACATGTCCCTTTTCCTAATAGACTAAAGGAGATTGAAACCAATCAAGAATCTGATTTGATTCAGGAATTAAGAAAATTAAACATTAAACTACCTTTATTACAAGTCATCGGGGATATTCTATATTTCATAGAGTAATTAAGATCCAATGTATCAAAACATCTGGAATAAATAAATAATACCCAAAATCCATACATGTAGACTTTAAACTTATTGATCTTTTATTAGGAAAAGTATTGTTACCTAAATAGTCAGACCCAAGAAGTTCAATCATACCAATTACCATAGGAAAGAAATAAATACCCAATATTCTAGTAGATTTAGGTACAAAACTCAATGTGATGACAACTAAAACCCTCTAGACACTATCTATTATGGGAATGCAACCTACCTCCACCATTCTTCAAATGGTTGATCAATCAATTGCTAAACCAAAATGTATTATAGAATATGTGGTTGTAATGATTAAATCATGGGAATATCCAATAGATTTTATGGTGTTTTACCCTAAAACCAAGAAGTTAGGATACCTTCTCATTTTTGGAAGACCTTGATTAGATACTATAACATCACTAATTAATTATAGATTGGGAGAGATGACAATTTAAAATGGTTTAAAATCAAAATAAAAATATTTATATACTCCTACAAAACCATCATTGGATTATAATAAAACACTTTGGGTAAATGAACTAGAAAAAAATAAGACCAGTCTCTCATCCTTGGCCATACTAATTGTATAGGGACACATGAAAGGATTAATTGATAAGTTAGTATAGGATCTAGAAGAAACCACTAACCTAATGAGACTAAATTCAGACTCTATTAGTCCATCTACTTTGGAATATGTCAGTTGATCCACTTTAGACTCTATAAGTTGATATGCTTTAGACTATGTTAGTCAATCTGCTTCAGACTCTACCAATCTTTCTACTTTAGACTTTTCTAGTTTTTCTACTACTAATTCTGTTTGATTCATAGCTATGGACTCTATTAGTCTCTCAGCTACAGACTCTACTAAACTTGTTACTATAGACTCAACCCTTAAACATTCAACATATGACCATAAAATATTACAAGTATTTGGAGTTTGGTAGAAAACACACCAACTAATTATTTTACTACATTCCATTATCTAGAATCATTCCTATAGAAGGTAGATTTGTAAAATATGTAACTACATTTCATATGTTATTACCACATCCATGTCCTCTTAATTCTTCGATGAGTGAACTCAAACAAGTATATTGTGTTCATCCTAACACTAAATAGATTATGGTACTACTAGGAAAAACATTAAACATCAATATCGTGTTAACCCATGATCAATAAATCAAAGTTTTTTATATCCTAGAAAAACATATTAAAGAATTTGATTGGTATTATATAGATATGAGAGGAATTCATCTGAGTGTGTGTGGATTATCAAGAGCTAAACAAAGCCATTATGAGGGATTATTTTTTTCTTCCTTTTATTGATCAAGTTCTTGATAATATGGTATGAAATAATCCTTTTTAGATAGATTTAGTGGGTACAATCAAATAATTGTGGTAGTTGAAGATCAAGACAAAACCACTTTCACCTATCCATGGGTTACATTTGCTTAAAGAGTCTTACCATTTGGTATTTGTAATACCCCATCTACTTTTTAATAATTAATTATATCTATATTATTTGATTTGAATGATTGAGTGGAAGTATATATGGATAGCTTCACCACTCATGGAGATACATTTAATGAGGCCCTAAACAATCTTGATAAGGTCTTAACTAGATGTGAAGAACACCAACTGTCATTAATCCATGAGATATTCCTGATGATGATGGATCAAAGAATAGTATTAGGACACCAAATCTCTACCAAATGAACCCAAGTGGAGCCTAAGAAAATTGAAATAATTTCCAATATAAATATACCATACAATCAAATTGATATCAAGAGATTTTTAAGTCATGTTGGTTTTTATATATGTTTTATAGAAGACTTCAATAAAATCGGTGCTCCTATGTTAACTTTATTGGCAAAGGATAGTGAATTTATATAGAGTGAGGATTTTCAAAAATATTTTAAATCCATCAAATAAAAATTGAGTTATGCACCAGTACTAAGAGGACCTAACTGAGAAAAACCCTTTCACATTTACATTGATGCTTCTAATTTTGTAATAGGATTAGTCTTAGGATAAAATATGAGAATGATCATATGTATACCATTTATTATATCAGCAAGAATCTGACAGAAACTGAAAGGAAATATACAACTATAAAAAAGAATTACTTGTTATAATAATGCCATCAACAAATTTAGACACTATATTATAGGTTATAAGGTCTTCATATACATAGATCATTCAGCCATAAGGTATCTTAAGAATAAACCTATAGTAGGGGAAAGAATCATAAGATGGTTGTTAATTTTTTAGAAATTTGATATAAGCATTACTGATAAACTAAGGAAATTTAATGTGGTTGGAGACTTTTTGTCTAGAATACATAATACAGATAATGAAGAAGCATTTAAGGATAGATTTCTAGATGACCAACTATTTATTGCTTCAACAGAATCCCCATGGTTTGATGAGATAGCCAACTACATAGCAATAGGAAAGTTTCTTTCTTATTTTACTCAAAAATAAAGTAAATGTTTAATCAAAGAAACTTCTTCTTTCAAATGGATTAATGGCATGTTATTTAAATTTGAAACTGATCATGTATTTCCTAGGTGTATACAAAATAATGAAACATATGATATCATTAGAGCTTGCCATGATGAACCAAGAGGAGTGGATTATTCAATAAAATAGACCATGTACAAAATCTGAGGAGAAAGATATTATTGGCCTTCCCTTCATAGACAATTAAAGAAGTATATCAGTTAATGTGATCCATGTCAAAGGATGGGACAACCTACACTATCAATAGAGATGCCTCTTAATCTACAATTAGTATTGAAATCATTTGAAAAATGGGGAATAGATTTTTTTGGTCTTATATATCTTCCATCTCAAGGAAAAGAATATATTTTAGTATGTACAAATTATGTCACTAAATGGGCTGAATTTTAGGCCTTGACCTTTAATAGAGAAGTAGTGGTAATTTTTTTGTATTTTAATATCATGCAATGGTTTGGTGTACCTAGAGAGATAGCTTCAAATCAAAGACCATAATGCATGTCTAATATGATTAAATATTTTATGGAGGCCTACAAAGTCAATCATAGGAAATCCTCTCCTTACCATCCATAGTCTAATGGAAAAGTAGAGGTTACTAACAAAGAACTAGAGAATATTCTAACCAAGATAGTCAGTAGTAGCAAAAAAGATTGGCTAGCCAAAATATGAAAAGTAGTATGGGCCTACAACACTACTTGGAAGACAACCACTCAATTCTCACCCTACAAGTTAGTATATGGTAAGAATATTTTACTTTCCATTGAATTTGAATTACAAAAATTGAAAATAGCAATGGAAATATGTATTGATTTGGATAAGGCACAACAAGAAAAAATTCTTCAATTAAATTAAATTGATGAGATGAGGATAGAAGCCTTGAAACAAATAGAGATTATGCAACATCAAAGAAAAATATGGCATGATTCCCACATCAAAGCAAGGAGGTTTCAAAAAGGAGATTGGGTACTTTTGTTTGATTTCAAATTTTAGAAAAATAAAGGCAAGTTGAGGGAAATATTGTTAGTTCCATATCAAATAGAAGAGATATTTGAGAATGAATTAGTGCAATTATTACCAATAGATGGTAACTAGAAAACTTTGTTGGTCAATGGACATAGACTCGAATTATACTAGAAACCTATCAACAAAGATGAATTTGTTCAAAACATTAGACATGAGGTAGTTTTCATGGAAGGACCTAATTATTCCATGCCAACAACTCCATGATGGTATATTCTATAAAATAGAAGAAGGGGATCACTTCTTGGTCTTCCTTCTTTCATATATATATATATATAATAAAAATATTTTTAAGATGTTGACAATGATGATAAAAAAACTAGCTTGTTGGTTAGTCATGCATTGAATAATGAGCCTAAACTTGAAAACCATAAATGGTTGGTTAAGGAAAAAATACCAAAAAAATAGAAAAAATTTAGAAAAATAGTAAAATTTGATTAGTTATTCCAGATAATCAAATCATTGTAACATTTATTTGTATATATTTCTATAAAGACCAATTCATGCATTTGTTTTGTGTTAGAATCAAGTGGCAAAAAAGGAATGAAGGTTAAGAGTATGATTTGATAAGTAGAGAATTTTATTTATATATATTAGGTTAATATGAGTCTTTTGATTCCTATATGTTTATGTTTAAGATGAGATTTCTAAAGACATCTTGTAGACCATTAGATTAAATATCAACTAAAATCATTTGCTAACATCCAAAAGTCATAAGTAAGAAGACATGTAAGTAAAATAAATTGCATTTGATGATACAAAAAATAATGAGTGAAATGACATGAAAGGAAATGGAATATCGTATCACCTTTATTCATGGATACAACCATCTACTGACTCACTCCAAAATATTTTGAATAAGATACCAAAATTGATGGTGCACTAGTCTCATGAGTATGGAACTACATCAAATATTTTCCAAAGATAGCTTTATTTAACTTATACACTATATGATGATTGCTTTGGATTATGTTAGCAACCACCAAGTCAAATATCCATTTGGATCACTCCTTTCCATTTTCACTTGCACATTATTATTTTCATTGGCATTGAATGTTACACCTCCTAACCCCTCAGTTTTCAATAATTTTCTAGAATCACCATGGGACATAAGAAACATTCTAAACATATGAATGTATCTAGATTAATGGAAGATGATATCTCTATGGAAATTTTTGAAGAGGTTGTTTGGTTATCATTTTTTTTATAAATTTGAGGGATATGATGAAGATCTAGTATAAGAATTCATTACCAATATAAAAGAAGACTCCACTAAAGTGTGAGGTATCTGCATTCTAGTTTATAGCTTAGTCATAAGTGAAATTTATAGAATTTTTAAAGAAGGTAAGTGAATACTTGGAAGAACCCCTTTTTCTGAGTTAATTACCCAATTTAATGGAAATGAATAATTGATTTTGCATGTGTTCAAAACCATAAAGAAAAATCAAAAGGGATTAGTATAAAAACCCTACCTAAACCTAGAAGTCCATTTATTTTTGGGTAATGAAGTATTTCAAGTGTGAAGGGTAGTGTAGATTTTGGGGTGTGAAGAAATGCATATCACTATTCACCTTAAATATTGGAAACAAAAAAACAAACATATGTTTAACCTTCCCTTATTATTATATAGATCCATTCAAATTTTGGGTACTAATAAATCAACCCCTATCTGACATCATGGTATTTTTAGACACTAAAAATATGTACATAATGGTTCTAAATGTCAAAACTCCCCTAGACCACCTCAGGACCCCCTTGGGCCAAACCTTGACCTCTCAACTATAAACCAAACCTAACTCACCTAACTCTAGTTAGCTTGACCTACTGGATAAACCCACCCTTTGACCCAGCTTGACCTTGACCCTCAACCATTGATAGTCACCCTAACTATCAATGGTCACCCTAACTATCAATGGTCGGGTTATACCATCTCAACCACTTAACTACCACATCATTCCACCTTGATTTTTTATAATTATCTCATCTAAATCCACATGATAATTAGTGCATGTCTGAGTTAAGATTAGAAAAGCTAGTTTAATTCCTTGTTTGAACCTACACTTCCACCTCTTACTTATGCCTATAAGAAGAGAGGAATAGGAGGTGAAGAGGATATAGAATCAATAAATCATCCAGATCTAGAGCTTCTTGCATTAGCATTTTATTTTTCACATGTTCTTCTAGATATCCAAAAAACCATCAAGTGTGGCAAAGATCCAAAGTGTTATCATACATTGACCAATAGCCAAGTACCATTAATATACCAAAATTTTCTCTAGACTCCACCAACGAGCTAGCTACCTCAACCATTCATCCAATCAACAACTTGTAAGCTAAGTATTTATTTTTAATTATTTAGTCACTTTATTTTTATTTCATAATCAACCCAGCCTAAGCTAATCTCCTATAATCTCATTTTGAAACATTTGAGCTCTTATTACCCAAACCCAACCCACAGTAGCTATTGAAGGTCATCCTAATCACTGATGATCTATCCTAACCACCAATCATTACCTCAACAATCTATAGTTACCCCAATCACCGATGGTCACATCAACTGTAGATAGTCACTATGTGACAAAATAACAACATGCTTTTTTCACCCACTTACCCTCAACAAAATCCAATTTTCTTTGTCTCTACCTATTCCTAGAGTCCCAAACTATTTTATGAAGCATACCTGACCTATTTAGCATTAGTATTGGCATTCTTATTGCTATTATTAATCAATTTCATCTATTTATTCATCAAGCACTTATTGTATTTAATTTTAGTATCTTCTATGATTTATGCAAGTACTTTATATTTTAATTTTTAAACTTAATTATTTAAAAAATGTGGATTTATGGCCTCTTAGAGAGCTCTTGCTTCCCAAATCTATCTATCAATAGGAAATCCAACCAACTATCTATCTAGCCAACCATTTGCTTTAGTTATGTCTTATCTGTAGGTCATTCCTCCCAAGCCAAAGAGGATCTCTCTAAATGTTTTTGATGAACATGCACACAACCAAATAGGTTTTACTACTATACCTGTATCTATTTTTTGTCCCTCTTCTTTTCTTAGAACATAAGCTAAAATTCTATGAAACATTTTGGCATGCCCAATGGGACCCTTGAATCTTTTCTTGGTTTCATAGTTTTATCTAGGTGATTTCTTCTTCTTATCTCTCTACTCATATAACTAAACCAAAATTTTATTTTGGGATTAAAATTAACTACATACATTGGTTGCTTTCAAGTTTAGCTTACATAGTTTAAATTAAAGCAAAGTAATTAAATCATAGATTCACTCTTGTCACACACACAAGACCAAACCACTCACATCTAAAAAAGCATCATATATTAACATAAAACCCAATTGGGATTTCATTACCTAGTGGTGACCTTTCCCAACTATCCTACTTAGATTTCATCACCAAGGGGAGAACCAAATTAGATATTTGGTTGAGTATAAACTCTAGCAATCAATATTTTTTGGCTAAGCACCCAACACCCTTATCGTTGTGTAGTGTGAAGTGAGGGGTAGGCCCCAATATGAAGCCACATATTGATTTCTAATATAAATCCCTTTGAGAGCCTAAACATAACTTTAAACTAACCATAGACTTATTTAATAGTACTTGCTCTACAAGCCAATTTTAGTCACATAGTTCTTAAATCTTAAGGCATAAGATAAAATAGAGACTAAAATAAACCTTAGGGTTAATGTACCTTAGTGTGTGCTCTTTTCCTTTACTTTTTCTTGTCTTCTCTCTATTTAAGTTGTGAGATTGCTTATATATTCTCTTTTCCCCTCTCTACATGGTTTTAACTATAAAATAACTAAGGAACTAAGTAAACTAGGATCCACCTCTTGACCATCCATCTTCCTCTTCATCTTCATCCATGGATTACATCTCAGGTGTAGATGGTTCCCCCCACCCTTTTGGTAGTCCTATAATCCTTCAAATAGTTCCCTAAAGAGATGTATATTTTTCCACCTTCTTGGATAACAACCCCATATCCCTTCAACATTACCTTAACACCATATCTTATCATACCCTTGCTTTGGTTCTACCTGTGGACTAGCCCTATTGCATGTAATCCCACCATATGGGTGACATAATAGTTGCCACCATATCCACCCAACCTCTAGTCACTTAGGAATCATCCTCCATCAATAACCCCATTGACACTACCATTTAGAACCAACCCATGCAACCAAGCAACACACAACAACCTTCTTCCCCAACTAATAACACTCTTATTATATGATTAACCCAACCTTTAGGCACTAGTATCATAGGAGTACCCTTTGATATTGCCACCACCATTCCTCCCACTTCCAATCTACCTACCTCCACTCTATTTTAGAGTTTGGTGGTTTCTATAACCTCCACCCTTCCACCCATCAGTACCAAAGTGACCACCTACCCTTTATTTACTAACCCAACCATACCTCCTTCCCAACCTATGTTAATATCTCAACAACTACCCATTGCATAGAACTCAGACTACATCCCTAACCCACAAGGGTATGTATCTCTACCTTCTACTCAATAAAATGTATCTAGATATTCATATGTGGCATCATCTCAACCAACCATGATCATGTCCTAGTATTTGGAAACCTCTCAACCACCCACCAGCTATCCATTTGATGCACCTACCTAGACCCAACATAGCCTACCTTATAGTTATGGGAGTGCACAACCCCAAACTAACCTTATCAAAATGTTAATGGATAAAATGTCTACTTTAAAATCATCCATTTTTAGAGCTCATAATATATTTTCATATGATCAAATCTATAATGAACCAATTCACATGTACATCCCCATTAGACCATATCCTCTTCAATGGGAAATTTTATGTTTTTGAAGTTCTAGAGTAAGGAAGACCCTCAACATCACCTAAGAGAATTCAAGCATTCATGTTATATGATTTCATATGATGATTCTCTCCTTCTTTGTACCTTCCTCATATCTCTATCAGGTCCATCACTAGATTTGTATAGTTCCCTTACAAAACACTCCCTCTTTTATTTTACCCAAGTAGGTCAAATTTTCTTATATCACTTTTCTATGAGCATCTCTAAGAAATTCTCCATCACCGATCTCTGTTCCATCTAGTAATTTGATGATGAGTCTATTATTGACTTTGTGTCCCATTGGATAAGTGTTATCAACCAACTCTCTTTCTCTCTACCCCAACTCGAGTTAATCAAACTCTCTGTTCGAGCTTGTGCCAAACACATTTCCTCTATTTTGTGAGTTAAAAACTTCAAGACCTTTGATGAGGCTTTTACCATGGCCTATAAACTATAAAATAGAGCCATTGATGAGGGAAAACTAAAGTTGATAAATAATAACTCCTCTTTCAAATCAAGTGAAACTTCATCCTCCAAACCCAACATATAAACCAATACTAGTTCTAAGAATAAGGGAACCATAAATGTGGTTGTCCTTAAAATCACCCCTTCACCCACTATTAATCAATCTAATTCTTCTAATAAAAATAACAGGAATCCAAACCAAAACATTCAAATATAATTCACTCCACTAGGGGAGACATACACTTCAATCTTGGAGAAACTGTTAAAAGTTAACATTATCCAACTTCCTTTAATCAAACCTTCATAATAATTTGACTCTTATCATCCTACACTTGCTTGGTATAAAGAGAATGAAATGTGTGCCTTCTACCATGTCATTAGACATGATGTTAGTAGGTGAAACACATTCAAGTGTGTTGTCTAAAATCTCATTAACGAGGGGGAGGTTGCATTGGATAACCCCAATGCACCCCCAAATAAATCACTTGACATATTTAGACAACCATTTCCCAACCATGCCCCATCTACCAATAACAAAAACAAAGAAGAATCCTAACATGAGGTACACACTGTTAATATGGTGCTTAGTGAACACATTTTTAAAGATACCACTACCCAACCTACCCTACCATCCCCTCCACTTATTGAGGTAGTGGAGTCACCAACCTCTCCTTTGAAAACTAAAATAAAAGAGATAACTTTTTACCTTCATCCATTTATTGACACTATAGAGAAACCAACCCATTTTGAGGACATACCAGAGGAAATAATCATTCCCACCACACCTTCTTCTTCTATCTTACACCATTCCACTTTCCCTTTAGAAAGTACTCCTAAATAAGAGATAATTCTACTTACTTCTCACATCAAAAAACTACCTTCCCAAGCCTCAAAACCTTTTATTGAGATAAAGGATGATCTATCCACTCCCCTTTCTCCATCCTCGAGCTTACCTTTTGAGACCAACACTAAGGGGATAAAACCTATCTACAAACCTTTTTATCGACTAGTCTAAAACTTGGGATACCTATCCCAACTTGACATGGATCAGGCCACATTTTATCACTATCTCATATTTCCTTACCCAACTAGGCAAAAACCTGCAATAACACCATTATAAAACCAACCTATCATATCTACTAGAAAATACACCACCATCACACCCAAACCATTAGAAGCCTCTACCAACCAAACCACTACCAAATCATCTTGATCTACCCTACCTGAAGTAACCAAGTCACCCCCCATCATTATAATCAATCCTACTGTGAATCTTAGTATGTTCCATACTCAAAACCTTACTCATCCATTGGTAAAGGTGGATTTAAACCCACTAAGCCCACACAACAAACCCTTAACCAAATCAACCAAGAAAGAAAAACCACCCAAGATCCCACAAATGAAAACTTTACCTCCCCTCTCCACTTTGCCTTCTATTATGGGACCTCACCCCTCTACCTTAGTAAATAATCCAACCACCCCAACAAAATCTCAAACCCAACCACCACTCTTGGTTACACCATCACTCTTACTTTTATCCTAACCCATTTTCACCACACCTCTTATAAAAAAAAAACTATCCCTCATATCTCTACCCCAACACCTTCTACCTCCAAGTCATCCACCACCAAGCTATCTACACCCAAAGCATACACTAAGAAACCTCCCTCACCCAAGACTCCCACCATCAAGCCTATTCCTAAAAGGGCTCCTACCCTAACCACCAAACCTAAAACTACCATACTAGAGTCCAACTCAACAATCCTTCAAAGGTTATTGCAATGATCCTTCTTAACCTTACCTCCCATCAGACCATTTGACCCATAAATTCCTAAATGGTCTTGGTATAATGATAAATTAGTATGTTCATACCATAGGACACCAGGATATGATATAGAGAACTATAAGGCTCTCCAAGTCTTAGTCCATAAGTTATATTAGGAAGATGATTTGTTATTTGATGAACCTCCTCTAAGCCCACCACTAAGCCAAAAACCACAAATCATTGACCAACACATACCTACCCCTCCACTCTCACCTCAGAGTGAAGAGGAACTAAATTAATCACCTAGCCTAAGATAAGGGAAAAGTAAAGGTGTCCATTTTATTGACATATCCCTCCTCAACCACCCAACCACTTAGCTAACACCAAACACCTTCACCTTCAACAAAACCAAAAGTATCTATCTTGGGACCCTCTCACCCTAATCCATCTAAATCAATCTAATGAGTAGTTATGAAATAGATTCACCAAACCCCAAGGAAGATGAGTTTGTATAAACCAATTAACACCTCACCACACCATTGCCAAGTAATGATAGAAGCATTACAGTCTATAGAGGTTGGACCAAAAGACCCTCAACCTTTAGTATCTTTTATCAAAGCCCTTCACATTTCTAACCTTGTTACCTTTAAGGATTAAGAAATACCTTCCATCTATCTAGATGACTTAGATCCTCCTCTTTTCATTATCACCTATATCAACCAGACCCACATCAAAAGGGTCATGATTGATGAGGTAGCTAGCATTAACATCATCTCCTACCACACCTACAACTAACTCAACTTTCCAATGAAAATCATGTTTGAAACCTCAATAGTGATTTGATCATTTAATGGTACCATGGCCATGACTTTAGGAACTATCATCCTTCACATTTGCCTAATACCTGACACCCATTATGAGATATTTTATGTCATGGAAGGTGAATTTTAGTACAACATCTTGTTGGGATACCCTTGGATCCATTCTATGGGTTTTATGCCATCTGACCTACACTGGTGCATCAAATTTGAGCATGAAGGTCAAGTGGTTACCATACAAGTTGACATGAGTCCCTTCACATCATGTAACTTGATGTACTAACCTAATGCTGTTTTCCTTCCCCCATCTAACTATCCCTCATCAGAAAAAGAAAAAACCCCATCTTCTTCTACCCATGAAGCATCTACCACTTCTTTCATCCCTTCCACCCAAATCCCCAAAATGGACCCTTTGGAATCAAAATTCCAACATCTTTCATTGGGGGAGTATTTCCTTCTCATCCTTGACACTTTCCCTAATCCTCAAGAGTATGGGAAACTTGACCACCAACCCAGTTATGACCCAATAACAAAACCATTGTTCCTTTTAGACCCTTAACTTTTCAAACAAATTTCATCTATAGGTGAATTCATAAACCCCTTTTCACTTCTGCCACCTCTTTTTCACCTTGACTATTCACCTCTAGCTTCTCCTATCTAGATAGAATAGAATTCTATAAAACATACCTCTATAAGTGTACATGGAAGGGATTTGGCCTAGGTTAGTATGAACATAAGATTCATTAGTTTATTTTGATCAAAACCTAAAAACCTCATGAAAATCATGTCCTTGATTTCATGCCACCAAAATAACAAACCAACCCATCTCCTATTACCATCATTGATGAGGAAAGCACATCCTCACCATCCATTCCACCATTGACAGCTAAATATTCTAACATCATCCCCCCTATTTTTTTTCATCAAAATGATCAACCTCAAACCCCTAACTTATCAAAAGTATGGGGAAACCTTAGCCATCCCTCTGACCCATCCTAAGATGATAAGAGATGACTCTTTTACCATTAATACCATTCAATATCAGGGTGATGATTCCATTCTCACTTATCTTGGTGCATCATATTATTCTATCCACAAATCCCTTCCTCTAGAGACTTCAACCATGTTGAATAAATCCATCATGTTTATCAACTGAGGCATTCCATATAACCCTCACATTATCAAAATTTGCCAAACACTAAATTATAATGAGCTTCAGGACTTCCCCTCCTTCCTATAAGATCGTAGCATGGAATTTGCTTAGTCTTATAGTGACATGAAAATAATAGACCCCTCCATCCCTACCCATATCATAGTCACTAACTATGATGCTAATCTTGTTAGGTATAAACTTCAGTGAATGCACCCTCACAAAGCCCTCTCATCAAATAAGAGCTCCAATGTCTCATATCCATCAATTTTATTCAACCCATTGACTATCCCCAATGGGTCTTAAACAGTATACCTATCACCATATCCACAAGGGGACTATGCATTTATGTGGACTTTCATGACCTCAACCTTGCTTGCCTAAAAGATAACTTCCCTCTACCAAGTATTGACTAGTTAATTGATTTTATAGCTAGCCATGAGATGTTATCTCTTATAGATGGGTTTTTGGGCTATAATAAAATCCTAGTTACCCCTAAATATCAACATAAAATTTCTTTTATCACCCCATGGGGGACTTTTTGCTATAATGTCATGCCTTTTGGACTGTAGAATGTTAGTACAACCTACCAACATGCTATGACCTACATCTTCCATGACCTTATCCATAAAATCATCAAAGACTATGTTGATGACGTTCTTTAAAAATCCAAATGTGTTAAGGATCATTTGGCCATTCTTAATATTATATTTGAGTGAATCATCCATTACCATGTCCACCTTAACCCTAAGAAGTGCATTTTTTGAGTCTTATTAAGAAAACTCCTTAGTTTTATTTTCTCCCTTCAGGGAATCGAAGTTGATCCTACCAAAATCAAATCCTTCCTTGATATGCTTCCTCTAATCAACCTCAAACAACTCCATAGTTTTCAAGGGAAGCTCCAATCCATTTGTCACTTTATCTATTAGCTCTCATATCGATGCCAATCCTTCTATCACATCCTAAAGAAGGATGTCTATTTTAAATGGAATGATGACTATCAAAAGGCCTTTGATTCACTCAAAAGGTACCTTTTATCACCACTTATCCTCACCCCTCACAAGGATGATCAAGATTTTTACATTTATATCTCCACCACTAACCACTCCCTAGGGGAAATGCTTGCTCATCAAGATGAACAACACAAAGAGAAAGTAATCTATTACGTTAGTTAGACACTTATAGAATATGAAATTTAGTAAACCCATATTGAAAAACTTTTCCTAGCTTTAGTCTTCATGGCCACCAAACTTTGCCATTATCTTCTCAACCACAAGACCTATGTCATAACTAATACTGACCAACTCAAGTATATTCACTCCAAGCCATACCAAAATCAATGTATGGCCAAGTGTTTCATGCTTTTAGCTAAGCTTGACCTTGATTTTCTTTAGCAAAAGTCAATTGAAGGGAAATTTATTATTGACCAATTAGTTGAAGCACCATTAGTAGACAACCAACCTCCTCTTGAGTTTCTAGATGAGTCCATCATAACCCTCTCATAAGCAAACTTCACCTATCAAGTAACCATGTTATTTGATGGATAAAATTTTCAATGTGGTAGGGGAAATAGCATTATCCTCATTCCCCTTTATGGTAAACCTCTTCCTTTATCCTTCAAGCTAGATTTTGAATGTACTAACAATATGATTGAGTATGAAGCCCTAGTGATAGGCCTTCAAACTATGTTAGCCTTGGGATTTAAAATGTTAAACACATTGGACAACTCTAAACTAGTGGTTGATCAAATCAATGGCTCTTACTAGTTTAAGAATGATTTTTTACAATAGTACAAATAACCAGTTGATAAATTCTTAACATCATTTGAACATGACCATATCCAAACCACCCCATGATCTATGTATAAATTTTTTAACACCATGGCTTCCATTGCCTCTCAGATCCTATCTACATCCTTTAAATCTAAGTTATCTATCATTATACATAGGTTTATCCAACCCTCTTATGTCAAACTAGATTTTCCCACCATCTTTAATGTAGAGGAGTCCTAACCTGATCTTGGTATCAATAGACCTTTGACTATCTCAACCTTGCCATCATTTCTTCTAGTATTTCAAGGAATGATTAAAGAGTGTTTATCCAAATTAACTCACATTATACCATTCTAGGGGTAATTCTTTATAAACACAAATTTGATGGTCATCTCTTCCACTACCTACCTAGTTATGAGGCCTCTCATGCTATCATGGAAATTTATGATGGGATATGTGGGGGACACTTTAGTGGCCTAGTTATAACTAAATGCATCCTTTGCCTTGGCTATTATTGGCCTACCCTTAACCAATATTGTTTTGATTATGTGAAAAAGTGTGTTAAGTGTTAATAACATGCCAATTTACATCACACACCTAGCCATAGTCTTTGTGTATCCACAAATTTTTGGCCCTTATCACAATGGGTTCTAAACCTTATTGGTAAAATTAACCCCTATTCTTCATGGTGACATCATTCTATCATCACTGAAACTAAGTACTTTACCAAATCGATAGAGGCTATTCTTTTAGTCTCAACCAAACCTAAAAATATTGTCAAATTCATCAATCATCACATCATCTATCATTTTGGTGTTCCTCAAAAAATCATCACCGATAATGGAAAATATTTTAAAAACAAATAATTCTAAGGTCTTTGTGATGCATTTGACATCAATTTATGTTTTTATTCACCCTATCATCCTAAAGCAAATGGACAGGCAAAATCCTATAATAAAACTCTCAACAACATGCTCACTAAAATGGTTAATGCATCTAGTCAAGATTGGCACTTACATGTCCCCTTCACCTTATGGGTATATCATACTAGCATCTAAACCCCTATGGGGGTTACCCCATTCTATCTTGTGTTTGGAGTAGAGGTTGTCTTACCTATAAAATTCCAAATTCCTTTACTTTGCATATCCCTATAGGATATCATTTCTAAAGATGATTATCGTCAACACTGTTTATCCCAACTTGAGCTACTTGATGAGAATTATTTATCCATTCTTACTCACCTTTATGTCTATCAAGAATGCATCAAATGAGCTTATCACAAACACCTTCAAATATGAGAATTTAATATCAAAGACTTCATCCTAAAGTAAAATCAACATGTCACCAATATAGAGAAAAGCATGTAGGGAAAATTTTCTTTCAATTGACTTGAACCTTATATCATAATGCACAAGTATGGATCAAGAGCTTATTAGTTATCCTCTCTTAAGGGAAACCCATATCTTGATCCCCTCAATGCCTTGCATTTGCATCCTTTCTTTTGTTAAAAAGGATCAAACTCACCTTTTGTCTAACTTAAGCTCATCCCATACATCTCAACCACATTCATCAACCTATTTTAGGGGGCAACTGATTAAAACTAAATCATTATGATTATCCATCACTATCATAGCCTATTTTAAACAATGGGTACCATGGATTTACCCATGGAATTATTCTCATGGCACCTTCCACCCCTTTCTTAGGATATATTCTCACAGTTGTTATCACCTAAACCTACTCAATCTTCTTGTGATTTTAATTTTGCCTTCACAAAAGGAGAACCTTTAAGCCTCTATAAGCAAGTCTATGTCAAGAAAAATCAAAAGCAAATTCATAACTAAAAATGATTATGGGTCATTCCTAACATTCATAGACTACTCCCTTAAAGGAAAACTATTGAAAGCATATCAAAAATTGCTCAAAATAAGGTAGACTACTCCCTTGAAGGACAACTATCAAAATCATTAAAGTTTACACCACTCCCTTAAAGGATGGCTAAGTAAAGAATTTGTCAAAGCATAGTAATTTATTAGAATCTTCCCATATCGATCAGCTTCCCCAACCCTCCCAAGCAATAACAAAATAATTAAAATACCCATTATCAATCATCAGTAAAATCAAAAGAATTTTGAAAGCCAAAATCAACTCTCATAAGCAATAACATTGAAATCCACAATCGGCTCTCATAGGTAGACTTATTACATCGATCAGTCTACACCTTATATGATATAATTTTTTTTATATTGACTCTTTAATAACCTTTAAATGAGGTATGCTAGTCTCACAAGAAGGTTCCATTTTCATCTGTATCCCCTATATGCACTATAAGTAAGGGTATAAGTAAGGGATTTTGAGCTTACTTAACATCATGAGATCAAGACACCTTTTTAACCAACTAACAAATGCTAATGCAAATCATTCAAAGGGATTATATTCCTTAATCCAATCCAACTTTAGTTTATTTTAGTCCTTTCCAAATAAGAATCATTGTGCCCTCTTCTTAGCCTATCATATTGGTTGATATATTCCCTTAGACATTTGTCTCTTTATTACTTATCCTTTCTCACATCTGGTTTTGTTATTTAACTTACTTTGTGTGCTTCACCTTATATAAAATGATCATAATCATAACTACATCACATACTATCATCATCAAAATCCAAAAAAAAATCATAATGTCAACATCACACCATCATCATTATATCATGAACAAAATAGACATTGATAGAATAAACCATATACATGAACATAATCATAACCATCAAATAACATAACATCCATGAACAAACAACAAGAAACCATTTTTCACCACACATCTAAATCTAAATGAGGAAGTGTACACTCATTAAATTCTAGTATGACCACAATAATCATATCAATATCATACACATGATCATCTCAAACATGAAATTAAATCATCACATCCATACATAACATCATCAAACACCATAATTATAAATGTCATAAACATCATCCTAGTCATCAACAAGCATCACATTTTCATCATAATCACATGAGATAACATCAAATCCATAACTAAACATTATCATAAACATGAACACAAAAACATATCATCAAATGCCTAGCAAGGTGAGTCCACATTCACATCATCATGAGCATAACCATAATAAAAAATACTTAAAATGAACATCATATACATCAACCACAAACCATAAACTAGGATCATATCTTTAAATTATAAGTCTATAACCATAAACATAATTATGTATACAACAATAAACACCTCTCTCTAAAAATAAATATACATCTTATCGCATCAGGTTATTGGCCGGTATCAAAATCATATACATATGTAATGTTGATAATCAAGACTATGCCCCTGAGGTAACATTACCTCCTAGTGCCTATCCTCTTGAGGTTCCCACCTATCCTCCCATGAATGCAACCTAATGACTTGATATTACCATGCTAGCACCTCCATCCAAACTAGCTCTGTACTCACCCCATCGAGGCTCATCAGGATAATGTCTCAATACTATTGCCTCATAATAGTAGAGTTCCTCCAATATAAAAAAGTACCTCTATATGGGAATAGTATTTGGTGGTCCTGTAGGAGTTGTAACTCCTCATCTAGCCTATCTCAAGGAATATCTCTCCTAGGTAACCAAATCTAGCATAGATCTAGCCTAGTCCCTCTCACTTGTGACTATAGTTGCTTAACCATGTGTTGTTTCCAATTGACGCTATAATATTAAAATAGAATACTATGTCATGGCTAATGTTTCTCACTCTTGTCTCTCTCTATAGTCATTATTTATACATCTAGGGCAGCCCCCTATACCTGAGCCTATTAAACACCTCTCTTGGCTAGATCCACATCCATCACTTACCACATACCATCATCACCCCCAAAATTGACTATCACATATAGTGTCTAGTGCCATGCAGGGCACCCATCTACAAAACCTACATCATCTATCTCATCCCTAGTTGAAAGCTCCTCATGATCAATGAAAATCTAAACTAGTTATGGCTCTAGGAGTAAAAGCTCTACATCTTCTCACCTATACCCTAAGAATGGACCTAAAATATCTTGTAATAGGCCAAACTATCATCAAACCCTATCAAAAGGAATGAGCTCTATCTCACCCTCTCTCTTACCAAAGATCCACCTATAGCTCTATAGGGATAATGTATACCTCTTGTAATGAGCCCACTTTGTAAACTTGACATATGGCCTCCAAATCACATCACCAACAACTAAGGCATCTAGTGCAACTCTAAACCAATCAATGTCATGAACCCCTCCACTAGGTCCTAAAAGGGAAAAATCATTTCTTCACTACATGAATCCAACTCTAAACTCCATCTATGCATACCCTTCCCATGGTAGCCCCATTGACCTTAGCACTCATATGTGCTCATAAGCCTAGTAGTGTAGAATAAATCATATGTTAATACCATAAATTTTGTGAGCTTTGAATCCCCATAACTTTGTATATATCTGAACTAGTAGCATAGGTACCCAACCGAACACTATGTGCCCTAGTAGCATCTCAACCAATACCCCTAGTAGCAAATATGAGAAATTTCCACTAATTAAATTCAGTATGGTAAAACATGAGATCACCATCATCATCATGGTCATCAACATCCTATCATCTCTTGCCCTCTATTATAATAGAGTATAACTAAAACACCCAGAGTGCCACTTATAAAAATTATGGTCATCCTTATATATCAGCTCCATGAACTCATCTCTATCCTCCCTCTCAATGTGGTGAATTTTTTCACCCCATATGGGTAGCCATATAATCTTATGAACATCCTCCAATAAGATGGTTGTTTCTATCGCTAATTTTACTTTTTCAGATTCAAGAGAGAGAAGAAACTAAAGAATAATGGACAAGGCATGTGAAGTACCTGGATGAAGATCGCGCACCGTAATCCAGACGCTTGTGAGCACCCCTCTTTGGCTGTGGAGGAATGACACCTGCAAAGAAGAAGAACTTAGATAAGAAAACGTTAGATGGATAGGCGGTGGGTTGCCAAGCAAAAGCTTGTTCTCGAAAGTGTGAAAACTTCCTCAAGGGAGGTCAACCCACTGATAACAGACAGATAAAAGATCAAGGAAAAGCGGAATGCCAAAATATAGAAGTGACAAGCAAGTTAAAAAGGAAAGAAAAGACAAAATGATTACCTGAAAGGAGCAATCGGGCTGATGACAGTTGCCGAGGTCAGAAATGTTGCCGCTGTCAATTATCTGATCTACCGACGTTGGTTATACTGCCGACGTCAGTTGGGGAAGTGACCGGCGTCGGTCGGGGTTGTGGCCTGTGGTCGGGTCTGGGTTAGTTTCTGGATTGTGGACGGGTCAGAGACGGAGACGAATTTGGATGGACTGGGGAGTGGGCTAGTTCTGATTAGGGGCCCTGTATAGGGTCTTTGTTGACAGGGGGATGAGGAAGTTGTCTGGGATTGTATGGAAAAGGGGACAGTGTGAGAGGAAGATGCACAGAGGACAGGGCCTGAGAAGGCTTTTCAGCCTCTCGGGGAGAAGAATAGAGGGAGCAGGAAACAACAGATATACCAGATAACTGGAAGCTAAAGAAATGAAACAAAATGAAATAAAGACTATTCTTACCTTTTTGTTTGCCATATGAAGAGTGGGAGAGCCGTTGTTGGAGCCACAAAATGCTTGTTGCAAGAGGAGATTCCTGGTCTAGAGCCTTTGCACTTGTTGCTACTGTTGCATGAGGTCCAAATGGAGAAGAGACGAATGCCAAAATGCCAAGAGAATGCTGTTTGCGAGCTCAAGGGTCCAGGGGCTGCAATGGATGTAGAAAGGGGTAATGAAGGCTACCGACGCTGGCAGTTTCGCCGACGTCAGCCGAAGGGTCGCCGACGTCAGCGGTCACAAAATGGGGATAGAGGCTAAAAATAGCCTCTGCCCATTCTTGCATGCCACCGAGCGAGGGGGTGTGGGAAGAACGGTTATGAAGACACTTAAATGGGTGTGGGGGGAAAGATAATGAGGGGATTTGTCATAATAAATGCTAGGGGGAAGGTGGAGGGATTCAAGGGAGGATCCAAGGTGGCAAGGGTGAGGTGGAAAGGGGGCCACTCAATTAAAATACTTAAGTTATTTTAATCATATGAAGGCCAAGGGTTAGGATATGGGTTTAAGGCGAACAAGGGGGAAGACCAAGGTGCAGACACGTTTGCGGTGTCTACATTTGCCCCTTTTTGTCTTGTTGGTTGTTCTTGACGAACTGCAAGACAAAAATAGGAGTTGGTTGCCCCAGGAAAAGGATGAGGTGTTCCCCCCTCAAAGCGATAGTCGAGAGAAGGGAACCGAAGATCGAGTGTCGATTTGACAGAGAAATGGATAGAAGAGAGTGAGTGAAAATGCTGCAGTAGTCGTGATTGTGCGTAGTCCACTTCACGGGAGGGTCGGGTCAAATTGTCGCATGTCGAGGGTCAAGGAGTGCCAAAATTGAGGTAACTAGGCCCCAACATTTAGTCATCTACTGATTGGGTCACTCAATCTAAGCTGAAGCTCCAAATGGTCATCGTGTTCTAGGTATCCCAGGCTCAAGAAGTGCTCCCAGAGACAAGAAAAAGCCACAAGTAGTAGGGATCAACTGGCTCGCGATCCTATACTTGCGAAGGGTCAAAAATAGTCTGTGGACAATTCTACTAACCAACTGTGAGGTAACACACACGCAAAAACAACCAAGGCAACATTGTCTTGGAAGTGGTTGAAGGTCGAAGGATGGTCATTGGTCAAGGAGATGGATGGATGAAAGGATGTGGCTGAGCTAACCTCAGAAAATGTCATGTGATCTGAGTGCTGCCTACATAGCCCTTGTGTGAAGGGCCTTAGGCCAATGTAGTTCTCCCTAAAAGGGAGGAAGGGTCAAAGAGACTGATTGGTCTTGGTCAAAGAAAATGATTGGTCTTGGTCGAAGAAAATGATTGGTCTTGGTCAAAGAAAATGATTGGTCTTGGTCAAAGTTGTCGATAGACTGGTCGTGGTCAAGGTCAAGGTCGCAGAAGAGAAGGTTTGTCCATTAAAGAGACGAACAAACAGGGGTGGTTGAGTTAACCTCAGAGGATGTGTTATCTGAGTGCTGCCTACATAGCCCTGGTCATAGGGCCTCAGACCAATGTAGTTCAGACTAAAGGTCTGATTGATCGATGATTGAATGTGGTCAAGTGTCAAAATGATGAGGGTAAGATGATGCTATGGATGTCACATGGGCCGAGGGGCTTTCATCCCTAGCAAGTTTCCATAGTCGTGATGGATACATGCTAAAAATGAATGGAAGTCTATTTATGCTTCAGCAAGTATTGGTTTATGCCTAACATAAATTGGGTCTGGTCGGTAGTTCCCATGTGTATTGGTGTCCATGGAAACTATGTGAAATGGACTAGGATGATGTCAACTGAAAATGATGAAAATGGCTTGGTTAAGGATGAGTCGACAATTGATGTGGTTAAATGTGACCAAAGTGTAGAGAAAAGATGAAAGGCAAATTGCTCTTTCATTGACAAGGACCAGAAAGGAAGCATAAATAGGGGTTATTAGAACCAAAGCCCCGTTCATGCATTACGTCGTTGACCAGTGTTGTGTTAGAACGGTAATCGAATCACTTTGACATTAAAGTGAGCTTGAAGTCCCCTGAGCAGGTGATAGGAGGTGGATAGGGTAACCCAGTTTAAGAGCAGGAATAACCGTGCCCCTTTTTATAGGAGACCCTGAGATAACTACAAGCCAAGTCCATGACCCCTTTTTTTTTTTTTTTTGGTGCAGGCTGATCAATGCGGGAAGCCTACATAGAGATGTCTTTTAATGTAGTGGTCATGTTTCGAAGCTGATCAATGCGGGAAGCTTCTAAGAAAGGTTGCTGTTTGTAGCAAGATTTAGTCATAGCCATCCTTCGAGGGAGTGGTCTATATTTCTGCTTTATAATGTTTGAATAGCTATCCTTCGAGGGATCAGTCTATTAGCTACAGCAATGATAGTATAGTTGTCCTTCGAGGGAGCAGTCTGTCTTTTTGATTTGGATTTTGTGGCCTTGGATATGTTTTGACATCTTGATTTTGATTTTTTTGATTTTTTTGATTGGAGTCACGGACAAGGCTGTAGAAGTTCAAGGACTCCCCTTTTATTAGGATAGAGCATCCATGCGTCATAAAAGGGTTGTAGAGGAATCGTTAAAGGGGAATAGGGTTGAAAGGGATGAGGATCAAGAGGATGAGGATTGCTCAGGGGACGAGCTCAAGTAAAACATCAAGTGATCAAACACTCGACTAACAGTAGAAATGGTCGAAGATGCAAGACAAAAAGGGGGGCTCAAGGTCTGATAAGTCCCTAGGCCATGCTAGTGTGTTAAGGTCTGAGTCAATTAGGAGCGGACTTGACCCATTTGGCTCTTTCCAGATTGGTCAGATGTTGATGGTGGATGTGAAGTTGACTGATATGGTTGTTGATTGGTCGAGACTGGTTGAATATTGGTTAAATGATATTTGATTGTTGATTGGTCGAGAGTTGGTTGAAGTGTGGCAAAATGTTTGGTCAAAGTTTGTCGAAGGTTTGGTCGAAGGTTTGGTAAGGTTATGGTCGATGTCATGGTCGATGGTTGGTCGAGACTTGGTCGAGGTTTGGTTGAATGTTTGATCGAAGTTAGGATAAGGTTGGATTTCCCCAGTCGCTTAGGGAGAATGTTGGATAGATTAGTCAAGGTTGACTGAGGCTTGGTGATTAAATGGACTGTGTTAATGTCAAATAATGGGGTCAAAGGCGGTAAAGGGACCATAATTTGTCGTGGAGATCCCGATTTAGGCGATGAGGTTGGAGAGGCATGGGTCAGGGTTGATGTTTTGTCGAAGAGGTGGTTAAGAGGGTCCTTTGTGAGAAGGAAAGCATTTCTCTGTTGTTGATGAATGACAGCTTTGAGAGCACAATAATGCTCAGTGTCATGTCCCAGAGTGTGATCATAGTTGCAAAATTTAGAGTTGTCGAACCAAGATGGCCTTGATCTGAGAGTTGATGAATGGGGCGGTGTTGAAGGTTTGTTGATGATGTGGTTGAGAAGAGAGGTGTCATTCTCTAGACATTGGCGAATGGAAACCTTGAGGGCACAACAATGCTTCGTGTCGTGTCCAGGCATGCGATGATACGCACAAATGCAAGTGTGGTCGAACCAAGGTGGTTTTGGTTCGAGCGATTGATATGGTCTGAGAGGCGGGAGGTCGAGGCGAGAAGACTGAAATAATTGCCATAAAAGCAAGGTATAAGAACCTGCTAATGGGTCTAGATGTCTTATTGCAGTAGGGGTTGATGACTTTGGTTTAAGAGGTGTTGGTCGATGGTTTGAGGGAGATATACGTTTGATGGGTTGAGAGAGTAATGGAGGCGACGTGCCTCTGTGAAGGATGGGAGTGGGCATTACTCCTATTAAAGTGGACGGATGCGGGCCCAAGATTAAAGGCAATGATGAAGGTGGGGGAGAAATTCTTCGATGTGGTCTAGTGGCTTTCGTTAGTTTGGGTTGAGGGCCACTATTGTGTGGGGCAAGGTTAGATGTGGGTTTGGGTTTAGATGTGGACGAAGGTGAGTGAGATGTAACAATCTCAGGCAAAGGGCAAGAGGAAACCGTGACCGGGTCTTCCTTGATTGAAATGGGTAAAGAGACTGGTTCTTCTCTTGGTGGAGAAGAAATAGGAGAGTGTGGCTCCTCTAGATGGCAGGAGGCAGGGATGATTGTGCCTTCTGCTTGTGCTTGAGGAGTAGGCAAGGTATGGTCATTGGATGAAGGTGGGGCTAATGGTATAGGTGTGGTCAAGGTGTCCTCCAATATAGGAGAAATAGATGGAGGACTAATAGGAGAAGAGGGTTCTTCATCTTGTGATAGACGAATAGGAGAAGACTCTTCTGCCTGTGAAAGAGATTGGTCAGAGACAAGAGGTAAGATAGTGTTAATCGTGTGAATGTCATGGTCATGAGAATCTTGGGTTATGGTTTGGATGTTGTTTTGAGTAGGCAGATGATTTGGAAAAGGGTGTTTGAAGATGTCGATATGTTGATTGGGTGGGGCGTTCGGGTTTTCTAAAATAAGATCCCCCTTGTCGATCATGTCTTGGACGATGTTTTTGAAAGTTTGGCAGTTGTCAATGTCATGGCCTTGGACGCAGTGAAAGTGGCAGAAGTCAGCCTCTATATACCATGTAGGGAGGGCTTTAGAGGGGTCAAATTGAGGTGGTCAGATTGGAGGGAGATTGAGGACCCCCTGCTTGAGAAGTTTTTCCAAAACGGAAGCGTATGGCTCTCCAAGTGGAGTGTAAGAACGCTGGATATACCATTGTTGGAATTGTTTGGTGATGCTGGAAGATGTCGAAGGTTGAGAGTAATTCGTTGTTGTTGAGGATGGTGATCTAATGACCACAGTGTTGGCCACTCCTTTGGACTTGGAGTTGGCAGAAGAAGAAGGTCTGGAAGAAGAATGGCCAGTAGATTTTGCATTGATATTACGCAATTTGACCTTATCTTCTTCAAGGGTGCAGAGTTCGAGCTTTCGAGCCATGATGAAAGCTTCGTCAAAAGTGCAGAATGTCTGAATCCGCAAGGTAGAAGAGATGTGGTTGGCACATGCTTGAGAAAAGAGCTCGATGAGCTCAGATTGAGGCAAGGAGAAGGAGAGCTGGTTAATCAAGCCTCTCCAACGAGCGACAAAATCGACTACAGATTCATCATCAAATTGTCTGATGGAGTAGAGGTCTGTGATAGAGACTTGTTTAGTAATGTTAATAGAGAAATGGTCGAGAAATAGTTGGGCAAGTTGGATGAATGAAAAGATAGAGTGTCTGGCAAGAGAACTATACCAGTCAAGGGCAGGGCCAGAAAGTGACATAGGAAACGTGCGTAATAATAACGCATCGTCGTGGGCAATAAGGTAACAGGCATGTCTAAATGCCCGTAGATGTTGTTGTGGGTCTTCCTTACTCTGAAAGCGAGTGAATTTAGGAAGCTCCCAATGGTTAGGATATGGTCGAATAGGGACGGAAGGATGGATGGGCTCATTGCAAATTTGCTCATATGACAAAGTATTGCTTGAACCAAAAATGGAGGCTTCGAGACTGGACATTTTATCCATCAGCATCTTAATGATGTCTACTGACAGATTGGCGGGTTGGGCGCCCCCTAGGTTGTAAGGCGCTTGGAAGAGGCTAGAGGAGGCATGCGACATAGTCGGTTGTACAATGTACGGATGACTAGTCACAGGGGTAGAAGTGGAGGCTAAAGGTGGCTGCGTTATGAAAGTTAAAGGTATAAGTTGACTGGGCACCGCCATAGGTGGTTGAATGGTGGCACTGGTAGCAAGATAGGTTGGCACTCCTACATTTGTGGGCGTAAGAGTATGAGGGGTCGAGACAATCAAGTTCTGATATGATGTAGAACTTGGTTGAATTACAGGTGGTTGAGGGGGTAATGGAACCCCGATGGAGGTCGGTCTAAAAATAGACGTGGAGGCCAAACTTTGCGTATTGGCCATGGTTGGGTTAATAGTTGAGGTGAAAGGCTAAGTCATAAAGGGTTGGGTGGTGAATGGTGTGGATGTCGTTGCCACATCACCCGAAAGGTCTCGCGTTGGGTTTCTCGCGAGATAGTTATGGAGAGCTGCGGTATTGAGGTCCAAGAATCTCTCAAAATCTTGGTCCCCTTCAAGAATGATGAGAGTCGGGGTCAGAGTTGGGGTTGGTCCTGTAGGAGTTATTTCAGTGTCTGAGCGAAACTCCATGACAGGACTGGTTAGGGACAAGAGAGTGGTTAAGAAGAGGGTCAGGTTGCAGAAACTGTGTTGTTCAGTTTCAGAAAATCAGGATGGAGTCTTTGACAGAGAAGGGACAGGTTTTAGGTTGCTAGTTTTTGAAAAAAAAGAACAGTGACAGAGACCGACATCGGTTTAAAAAACCGATGTCGGTAAGGAAGATAGCCGACGTCGGTCAGATAACTGATGCCGGTAAGAGATGAAAGCTGACGTCGGTGAAAAGACCGATGCCGGTGACTGGGGAAGGCCGACGTCGGTGGAAGAACCGATGCCGGTGACTGTGTTTTCCAGAGAACCAAAAGATTTGAAGATTCTTGGAAAAAGAATGAAGAAAGCGTCCTCACTCACTCAAACAAACAGATGAGGAGAGGAAAACAGAGAGAGACAGACAAGCCTAAGCGATAAATCCTAGGAATTAACCTTAGAATCTTGTGGCTTATGCCTTAGATGAATGTTTGGGGAGATTGGTTGCAAGAAGGGTCCTAGAAGAAGGCAGTCTAAAGATGGTTTCAAGTGTTGTTTTAGGTGCTCAAAAATCTGTGTTAGGGTCTGGTACGTGGCCTGGTGCTAAGGAGCAAGCTCCCCTCACTTCACGATTCCAGTGGTTAGCTGGTCTCGCTTAGCCAAGATATACCTCGCCTAGAGTTTATCCTCCGCCAGAGAACGGAGTGGGCTTCCCCCTTGGTGATGAAATCCAAGTAGGGTCACCAGGACGGGTAAGGTATCCACTGGGGGATGAAATCCCAGTCGGGCCTTGTCTCAAGTAAGTTTTATGTTGGTTTAGTGCATGTGGTTTGGTAGTGTAACATCAAGTGTCTACAATTTATTCAATATGCGTCTAAGTTACTAGATGTGGACTACGAATATGCAAGCACAAGCAGAGATGAATGCAAAGTGTTTTAATGCCCAAGTCGAAATGTGATGTTTGTTATGAAGACAAGTTTGAGAAAGGGTTGAGAGTATGATGTTTAGACTAGTCTAGAAATGCAAGGAAGAAAGATTCGTTTTAGTCCTACTTATAGTGTCATTGAGAAGAAAAGGAGGAGAAAAGGTAAGAACCTAATGCTCCTAAATGAATGAAGAAGAAAAGGAACCCAGGGTCCCACCGGGCGTGCCAGAATGTTTCTATCTCTAATTTTGCTTTTTCAGATTCAAGAGAGAGAAGAAACTAAAGAATAATGGACAAGGCATGTGAAGTACCTGGATGAAGATCGTGCACCGTAATCCAGACGCTTGTGAGCACCCCTCTTTGGCTATGGAGGAATGACACCTGCAAAGAAGAAGAACTTGGACAAGAAAATGTTAGATGGATAGGCGGTGGGTTGCCAAGGGAAAGCTTGTTCCCAGAAGTGTGAAAACTTCCTCAAGGGAGGTCAACCCACTGATAACAGACAGATAAAAGATCAAGGAAAAGTGGAATGCCAGAATATAGAAGTGACAAGCAAGTTAAAAAGGAAAAAAAAGACAAAATGATTACCTGAAAGGAGCAGTCGGGCTGATGACAGTTGCCGAGGTCGGAAATGTTGCCGTTGTCGGTTATCTGATCTACCGACGTTGGTTATACTGCCGACGTCGATTGGGGAAGTGACCGGCGTCGGTCAAGGTTGTGGCCTGTGGTCAGCTCTGGGTTGGTTTCTAGACTATGGACGGGTCAGAGACGGAGATGAATTTGGATGGACTGGGGAGTGGGCTAGTTCTGATTAGGGGCCCTGTATAGGGTCTTTGTTGATAGGGGGATGAGGAAGTTGTCTGGGATTGTATGGAAAAGGGGACAGTGTGAGAGGAAGATGCACAGAGGACAGGGCCTGAGAAGGCTTTTCAGCCTCTCGAGGAGAAGAATAGAGGGAGCAGGAAACAACAGATATACCAGATAACTGGAAGCTAAAGAAATGAAACAAAATGAAATAAAGACTGTTCTTACCTTTTTGTTTGCCATATGAAGAGTGGGAGAGCCGCTGTTGGAGCCACAAAACGCTTGTTGCAAGAGGAGATTCCTGGTCTAGAGCCTTTGCACTTGTTGCTACTGTTGCACGAGGTCCAAATGGAGAAGAGACAAATGCCAAAATGCCAAGAGAATGCTGTTTGCGAGCTTAAGGGTCCAGGGGCTACAACGGATGCAGAAAGGGGTAATGAAGGCTGCCGACGCCGGCAGTTTCGCCGACGTCGGCCGAAGGGTCGCCGACGTCGGCGGTCGCAAAATGGGGATAGAGGCTAAAAATAGCCTCTGCCCATTCTTGCACACCACCGAGCGAGGGGGTGTGGGAAGAACGGTTATGAAGACACTTAAATGGGCGTGGGGGGAAAGATAATGAGGGGATTTGTCATAATAAATGCTAGGGGGAAGGTGGAGGGATTCAAGGGAGGATCCAAGGTGGCAAGGGTGAGGTGGAAAGGGGGACACTCAATTAAAATACTTAAGTTATTTTAATCATATGAAGGCCAAGGGTTAGGATATGGGTTTAAGGCGAACAAGGGGGAAGACCAAGTGCAGACACGTTTGCGATGTCTACAATGGTCACCTCACCAGTAGGTAGCATAAGGTGTTCATGGTGGGATCTCAGCTCTTAATGAGCACCATGATCATCACCACATCTTGTGGCACATATTGGTAATACAACATCACACTAAGCCCCACCTCTTCCATGTGAGCCTATTCAGTAGTAGTCATCCCTTGATGAATCTCTATAAATATCTAAGGCACCTGATCTTACATCTAGATTTGTTCCCATGCCTACAATATTTGATAATAAAATATACTTAGTTTACTAACACACTTTTTACCTATGAACTCTACCTACATCACCTACCTCATCCTCTATTTAACTCACAAACATTTAACCTATCTTATCAAAACCTAAACAATCACCCTTTTTGCCTAAACAACCTAGCCCTTATGTCATAACTACCTATCACCCTATGCCAGTAAACTATTTCCCACACCTTCATGTCTCAATCTTACCTATTCTTACCCTTACCTATTTTAATAACATCACATTCACCTTAACCTACCTTGACCTAATTTTTTCAAACATTACTTACAACATTCTTATCTTTAAACCTTACCCTACCCATTACCTTAAAGCACTTCCTATAACACTCTAATTTTCAAACATCACCTAAATAAAAGGGTAAACTTTAAACCTCTTTTTCAAAAAAAAAATCCTACCTTGGTTGACCACTAATGGTTATGGTGACCATTGATGAATAGGCAGAAGCCTATGACATTCCTTACCTAATAGTCAATGGTTAGGTATGACCACTGACGGTCACTGTTCATGACTGCTAGTGGAATATGCCTAAACCTTGCCTACCCAAAAACCCACCCCAACACCAAATTTTGACAAAAAATTTACCTAAATTTGTCCTCTAGCCTTACCTAACCACCCTACCCTTCCTAATTTCAAAATTTACCTACTAATTTCACCATAAAAACTAACAACCCTAAAAACTAGGTCAAACCAAATCTACCCTCCCAATCAATAACCAAAATACCCAAATCTAACTCATAAATGCAAAATCAAATCTAGACTACTAATTGATAACAACCCTACCTCATTCCTTGACTATTGTTAAGGAGAAATCTTAGGACCCACTACTTGACCACGTCCTCATCCACCATGCATCCTAGCTTGGTCAACCCTCCAATGCTCTAGCTCACTCAATTAATAAACCAATCACTCACCCACTCAGAAAACACCATCTATAAAATCTCTCAAAAAATTCTAAAACTCTCACTATGAATAGTCAATAGTCACAAATGAGCTTAAATGACTCATGTGGTGCTTTTATCTCCAGTCTTTTAGGGTTTACACTTGACCATTGATGGTCAAGGTGACCACTGACAATCGACCCTAGGATCCCTGACCATCGATGGTTAGGATATTAGGAATTTTTTTCTGTTACCTCCAACCAAATTTTCACCAAAATGTTTAGCACCCACACTAAGTGCCCACCCATAAAGATTACCTTCTTTGCCAAACCTTACCCCAGACCACATCACCTTATCATTGGTCATTTTTTCCCAACTATTACATTCTTTGTGACAACTTTGGTCTGTATTTTTGGCTTCACCGACAATAATTGCAATGTTTAACTATTTTTTTGAATTTGTGCTACCTTACACACTCCTAAACAACTTGTGCCTTCTTGGGAGAACTTCCTACCTTGGATACCTATGACTACACTAGACCAATTTATATCTTCTTAAGAGTAATTCCTACCTTGATTACCTAAAAATAAACTAACCTTATTTAAGAGACTTGCATTTATAAGTGAAACCTAATCACCATGCCTAAATATGGTCACATGGTCCATTTATCACTTGTCCTTCTAGTACTGACCTTAATTTTTACCAACTATGGTAACCTAGTCCATGCATGATCTTAGCTATCACACTTTTATTTCACTTTGTGCATGTGTTCATGCTTTAGTTCCAAACCTATCACCCACCTTTTATCTTTACCTTCACCACTCATCAAAACCACACCTAATTCTATTTTACCTCATCACTTCCTAGTTTGAGGGGGAATACCTCCTCTAATGCTCAAGGTAACCAAAATTCCAACCTACAATCCATTTTTTTTCATCTTGTTGATTTTAAATACATAACAAAAAGGGGAAAATGTAGACATCATAAATCCACACATGATGGTTTCAAATGTCACAACTCCCCTAGATCACCTCAGAACCCCCTTGGGCCCAACCTTGACCTCTCAACCATAAACCAAATGTAACCCAACTAACTCTTGTTAGCTTAACCTACTAGATAAACCCACCCTTTGACCCAACTTGACCTTGACCCTCGACTGCCAATGGTCACCCTAACCATTGATGATCACCTTGACCATCAATTATTAGGTTCCACCATCTCAACCACTTAACTACCACATCACTTTACCTTAATTTTTTTATAATTATCTAGTTTAAATCTACATGAAAGTAAGTGCATGTTTGAGTTAAGATTATAAAATCTAGTTCAACTCCTTATTTGAAACTACACTTCTACCTCTTGCTTTTACCTATAAGAAGAGAGGAACAAGAGGTGAAGAGGATCTAGAATCAATCAATCATCCAAAGATAGAGCTTCTTACATCAGTATTTTATTTTGCAAGTGTTCTTTCAGTGATCCAACAAACCAATAAGTGTGATAGAGATCCAAAGTATTACCATCCATCATCTAACATCCAAGTACCATTACTCTACCAAAATTAGCTCTAGAATCCATCAATGATCCAACCACCTCAACCATTCAACCAATCAATAACCAACAAGATAAGTATTTGTTTTTAATTATTTAGTCACTTTATTTATATATTGTAATCAACCCAACCCAAGCCAATCTCCCAAAATCTCATTCTGGAACCTCTGACCTCTTATTAGCCAAACCCAACCCATAGTAATCATCAATGGTCACCCTAACCATTGACAGTCTATCCCAACCACTGATGGTTACCTCAACCACCAATGGTTACCCTAACCACTAATGGCCATTATGTGACAAAATAAAAACAAGCTATTTTCACCCACTTACCCTCAACCAAATCCAACTTTATTTGTTTATACTTGTTCACAGAGTCACAACCTATTTTTTAAAGCATACCTGACCTATTTAACATTAATATTGACCCACTTATTGCCATAATTAGTCAATTTTCCTATTTATTTATCAAGCACTTCTTGTATTTAATTTTATTATCTTTTGTGATTTATGCAAGTACTCTATCTTTCAATTTTTAAAATTAAATATTTAAAAAACATGGATTGATAGCCTTCTAGGGAGCTCTTGCTTCCTAGATCTAGCTAGCATTAGGCAATTCATCAAACTATCTATCTAACCAACCATTTGCTTTAGTGTTGTCTTATATGTAGGTCATTCCTCCCAAGCCAAAGAGGATCTCTCTATAATCAATTGATCATTGCATGGACAACCAAATAGGTTTTCTACCATACCTATATCTAGTTTATTTCCTCTTCCTTTCTTGAAACATAAGCTTGAACTCTCTAAAATAGTCTTATCCATTTAATCATTCATCATCATTTTCTTCAATAAAGTAAAACAACATGGAATATTTTTTGTAGTAATAGGTTCAATCAATTTTTAGCATCAGTTTCAAAGTCCTCTAGAAAACCACCCATGCCCAAGATAAAATAGGCATCTTCCTCCTCTAAGGTTAAGGTTTTACCTAGTGAGAGGTGCCAAAATAGATCAAAAAATACAAAAGTGGTTATGTAGACTTCTCATTAGACTACCACAAAATGAAAATTGAGACTAAGGGTTCATAGTCTTCTATAAATCCTAAATCTCTAGATCTTCCTTCATAAGTTGATGAAGATATTTCTGTAAGGGAACCTAGTTTTCCTATACAAACTAAGAAAGATGTATAATACTAATTTTGACATAGGATGATGAAGAAACAAAAGCAAATACTATTATTTTTATCTTCAAACATTTACTAATGTTTTCTTCTCCAACATTAGTAGAGATAATTATAATAGTGCCTAATAAAGAAGTCATCATAGTAGATATTCCTGAGGTAGAAATAACAGTTCCTATTGAATATAATATAATAGCAAAAATCCTTAAGTCATTATCAGATCCTAAATAATAAGTCATTATACCAAAGATTCTTGAGTTATTAGTAGCAATCCTTGAAGAAAAATATATCTCATTAGATGTTCCTACTGAAGCAATTGATTAGAAAGAAAACATACTCATAGAAGATATTGAAATATAGGAAACAAAATCTTTTCCATTCTCTTATAATAATAAAATAAGACTAGTATTATATAAAGGAAAAGGTATAATGGTTTTTGAAGAAGAAGAATCATCTAGCTCAATTGAAGACCCAAAGTTGCAACTTATCCTTGTATTGTCAAAAGTTGAGGTCATCATCAAACAATAAACAATTGATATTACTAATATTTTATCTCAATTATAATGTAAGGATTCACTCAACTTTTATTTTATTCAAGGATTAGATGATTTTAAAGACAAAGCTTTAAATCACATAACTAAGAATAAAGAGCTTGAGAAACAAATAACTTATTTTTATGAAGAAATGTTCAATTCCTAGATTTACATCAGTGAATTAGAGGAAGAAAATTTATTGTTAAAATAGAAACTTCAAAATTCTCAAATGCAAACTCCATCTTCTTCTAACCCTTCAATAGTTAAAACTTGTTAAACCATTGTTTCTCATGTGGATTATCAAGATAAATAGAATCAAGTGTGTTGTGAATTTAGGGAACTCAAAGAACAAAACAAAGTTTTAGAAAAGGAGAAAATACCTTGTAATAAAATTTAGAACAATAAAAATAGAATATTAAAAAGATTAAAGAGAACCTACAAAATGCATTTTAGATAGGTGAAAATACTCTAGCTTGCAGAGCTCCTTCTCTTTTTTATAGCCTGTATTTAAATGAATAGTTTTATAGATGGAATTTATTGAGAATTGCATGTAATTTACCCCACAAAATTGAATATAATCCCATGTTTTTAAACATCTTTTAGGACTTCACTCTAGAAAAATAATATTTTTTATGTGAATTTTATTTATGTAATATGACTTTAGGATATTATAATAAATTCATGGTTAATTTATATGTAGAGGAAGTTCAGTTAATATATCTTCTTTCTACTTTTAAAAACTAGATAGTCTGGAAAGCTAGACATGAAGGTCATATGGAAAAATACACAACTACAGGGCTATGTATAAGACCTAATTTTTCTAGTTCTAAGAATTTATTGATAAATTTCAGAATTACCTATCTAATGAATTCAAACATTAAGTATTATTACTTACAATCTTTGTATAATAGTAGTGCGTCATTTGATTTGTATACCAGATAACATTTTGATAATATCTTTATAGTGATTATCATACATTGGGATACCTTGATAGTTTCATTAAAAATAAGAGAGGTAATTTCTCCAACTAATCTAAAATTGAGCTTAAGAAGTGCACACTTTATCAATGATATGATTGTAGATGTTCTAAATTTAAGAAGGGAACTAATTTGGGTTGGTATGATATTTTGGCCACCACTTCTTTTGACTCCCATTTTAGCATGGCACAGATGAGGTCCTCAAATAGAGGAATAATTTAAAAATTGGCAACATATGGTGTAAATATACCAAGGCTTCACTAGTCCTCAAGATAATCACTGGATTGATGAATTTAGCATATATGATCTTAGCTAGCATTTACAGGCTAGAATTCAAAATTATGAGGGAACAAGTAGCAAATAATTATTTTAAATGGACTTATAAAAGGTAAAGTGTGGGGAAATGATGAGTTCAAAATATAAATCATTATTACAATTAATTATCCTTGTTCTTCTTCTATTATCTCTCCTCTAAACTAAGCAATGTAAGGATCTTAGGCTTATATCTAATCTTAGTGTAGTAAAAGGCTGTTTTATCTTACATAATGTAACTAAAGCCTAAATTACTAACTCTGCTATTCAATTCTAACTTTTTACATGTTTATTCACTCCATTTTGTGTATAAACAAATATATATTTGTCTATAATCAATAAAAACCTTTTTATTGATATTCTAGAGACCTATAGTCTTTTTTGGACAAAGATTCAAACTTATTTAGAAGCTATTGACTCTCACATTTTGTTGCTTCAAAATTATCTAGTAGCTTCAGACTCACCCAGTCCATAGCCATGGACTCATTTGAATAACCAATTTCATTCATCAAAGCATTCTACCCAGCTTAGTAGCTTCATTATAAAATTATTTAATCATTTAGGTTTCTTGAAATAACTTTCTATGAAGTTGCTTCATACTCTATAAGAAGTTTCCATGGAATCACTTCAAACTCTACTAGATTACTTTAGACTCCACTAGAGTACTTTAGACTTTGCTAGAATCACTCTGGAATCTTCCAGTCTAGCTTTTGAGCATGCAAAACTAAATATCTACTCTTGGAGATTATTTTGGTCTCTTACTATTTATATAACTACTATAAATAATAAAGCTATACATAGACTTTCTATATATATATATATATATATATATATATATATATATATATATATGTCCATAGTCTTAAATAAGTAAATTGATCTAGTAGATCTATGTAGTCATTCTTAGTAGATATGTAGTGGATTTTGTAACTAATGGATCTTCCTATTCTAGAATTTCAAATGTCTATTTTGAAGAACCACTAAAGTTAGGAGATTTATCTTGATAAGAGGAGATTGACTACTAAGATATAGTGATCTTCTATTAAAGTATTATATAAGTAGATCTTCATATTTTGATGAAGAGACAAATAGAGAAAATTTGAGAAATAGATAATATATTTATTTATTTAATATCCCAATACAGTTACTGTTGCATTTTTTTAAATATATTTTGATTTATGAAGAAAGATTCAATTTCCAAGTATTGAGTCTTTTTTCATTCACCGAAGAGAGATAAGGCCCACTCTCCTCAAGAATCAGGAACATATTGTATATGGTATTTTATGTATTTACAATTTCTAAAGTTAGGAGATTTATCTTGATAAGAGGAGATTGACTAATAAGATATAGTAATCTTCTATTAAAGTATTATATAAGTAGATCTTCATATTTTGATGAAGAGACAAATAGAGAAAATTTGAGAAATAGATAATATATTTATTTAGTTAATATCCCAATATAGTTATTGTTGCATTTTTTTAAATATATTTTGATTAATGAAGAAAGCTTCAATTTCCAAGTATTGAGTCTTTTTTCATTCATGTTCTTGAGGAGAGATAAGGCCCACTGTCCTCAAGAATCAGTAACATATTGTATATGGTATTTTATGTATTTACAATTTCTAGTAATTGATTTCATGTTTACAATAGTAATCATAAATAGACTTTAAAACCTGTAGGAAGTTATCTTCTAAAAGTTGATTTTAGATTTTAGTAATTGTGTTTATTTCCATCAAGTGTGCTTATTTACAGTAAGTGTGTTAACTTCCAGCAAGTGTGTTTACTTTCATAAATCATGTTTATTTACATCAAGTGTGTTCATTTTAGTCAATGTGTTTATTTTAGTAGATTAGATTACAGTGTTCTAATTATACAAGTAATTTTATTTACTATATAAGAAAATTCTTTCTAGGATAAATTAGATTAGACATTTATAAAGATAATAAACCCCCTAATTATATCTATAAGACCTACAACCATAATCCTTTCTTCAAATACACTTAGAAATTGCCCCTAGTTTGAATGACATCAATAGATCAAGTTGATTAAATGAAGGGATTATTGACACCCATCATGTAACACAAATAAGATCCCTAACTCTTCAACATGCCTTGTGAGGATATGATGTATAATGACTCATCAAGATCCATACATTTGGGAAATTATATGAAGCAATAATGACACTTCTAAGCTATTATAATGAATGTGTGATCTAAATTTCTTAATATATAACAATATTCATCAATCTAGTGACCATGGCATAGGCAACAAGACTTTTAGCTCATGGTAAATCTTTGATACAATATAAAACTAAGGCTCTTCTCATTCATTTTGACATAAGTAAAAAATATAGTTAGGGCATCCATGGAGATCCCTATCAACTCGATGGAGTATATTTTAGAGCATATTCTCTTTGAATTTATAACCAAGCACTTTTGATGAACTAACAAAAGTGTAATACAAAATACCAAATGAATCATCAATATTTCATATCAAATTATCTGAATATAATATTATTTCAACTGGCCAGAGTTTTTGGTCTCTAAGCTCACCACCAACATCGATACACTTATTATTGGAACATTGTAGGTGTTCCAATTTTAGTTTTTGGTACTCCTCTTTTGTTTTATGTAATGTAAGTCTCTAGATGACCCACTCAAACTAGATGTGGATTTTAGGCCTACAACTACATTTTCTAACATTACTTAGACTAGAACAAGTCAATACTATGAGAAACTCAACAAATTCAATACATGGTTGGTGGAAATATAATAACACATTCTTTTCTACCCTCACATACTCATTGACATTATGTAATATTTAGGGTAAAGTGATATAGTCACTACACTTCTACAATGGGATCTAAGTCAAGGTTTGTGATATCCCTAAGGAAATAATAACATCCCTACCATTCTTCATCAATCTATTAGATGCACAAGCAAAAGTTATGAAATAAAAATATATATTTTCTCACTATGTTCCAATATTAAAATATATATATTTAAGAGCAAAACATCCATGGACTTGACCATTACCATCATAACTAGAAATGAATATGCAAGAACTGATGGAGATAAAAGTAATTCCATCATAATTTTTTTTAGGGAATAGGAAGGCACTATCATGCATAAATTCACCAACTCCTCCAAAGAAGAAGATACATGGTACTAAATCTTGGAATTTTGATAGGAATGCTAAAAAGTGTCATAATATAATATGATCTGACTCAGCTAGCGGTCATGGAGGAGGATGTGTATAAATCTATGATTGAATGCATATGCACTAAGGTCTATGAAGAATAAGAAAAAATAGTTTTTATTTTGGAATGCAGTGTGCACTTATCAATTGCAAAACAATGTTCCAAATATCTTATTGGTGGATATTCCTACACCTCTTTAGTCCATAATTATTGATATAGTGGTGGAGGAACAATAACACACTCCCAATATGGCTTCAATATTTTAGGAAGAACCAAACATAAGGTCTTGAATGGTTTAATCAATCCCACAATAGTAAGAAATACCAAAACTTATATTGATATATTAGCCTAAAACCTATATTTTTCCCTAGCTATCACCTAAAATTATAGTGCATATGGGTTCCTTTTCTAAAACTCATGTAGTGGAGGACATTGAGCCATAGGAGGCTCACCTACATAAAAAATAACCCTAAGAAATAATTTAGGCATATATGTGGCTTAATAAGACTTTTGTCCCCCCAACTAGGCCAAAAACATTAACACATAGGAAAACCATGATGGAATCATAATATTCCTCCTCCACTTTAGAGTCATTCTTATATCTTGACTCATCAAATTTTATTTAGAACCCACAGGGATTGAAAAAACATAATAAAAGTATCCAGACACACAAGAAAACTTTGTATCAAAAAGATAAGATGTCAAGGATAAACCTGAGTAATAAAATGCTCAAAAGGTGGCTACAAATAAGGCTAGAAAGGATAAAAATAAATAGGAAAATAAGAAGAGGAAGAAAGAATCAGCACACAAGTTTACCAAAGAGGAGGAGAGGAATAAGTAAGAGGAAAAGAAGAATAAATAGGATGAGGAAGTTGTAACAAAGGAGAAAGAACAAGAAACTCAAGAAGTACAAGTGGCATAGAAACAAAACACCAAAGCTAACATAGTTACAAAGGTCAAAGAAGAAGAGAAATAAAGATAATTATTATGTAAAAAAGATGATTAAATGTAGAGGTAATCCAAAAATCAAGTGGTGAAGGATCAAGTAGAGGCAACTACCAAATAAAAGGTAGAATAAAAATGCATAACATAAGAATAAATCATAGTGAAATAAACTAGAATCTCCTTTAAGAAGTTTGGGATACCTAAATTCCAGTAACCACCATTTACATCACAAGGCTTTGAGTACACCTAAGGGGCTATGCAAGAGGAGTCATCTCATCACAAGAAAAATTCCCTAGCTAATGTTTATGGTATGTACTTGTAACCTTAACTTGGAGAATAACATTTTCTCTACCAATGGCCCAAATCAAGAAGGCACATACCACATCTACATATTTGAGTTTCACTCTAGCCACAATCATGTAAGAAGCATCACTTGATGCAAAAAAGTGGAGGAGAGGCTACCTTGCATGTGTATATCACTCAAAATATATATTCACTAAGAGGTATAATAACTAAGGGAATAAAACACAAATATACAACTCTACCTCATCAAATATCTCTAAGTAATTGAAAACACCTACCCTGCATTGATCACTCAAGTATTGGGTAAATAAGTGATGTTTGAAGATAATAAATCTATATCCATCATGTCCTAACTCATAAAATATTTGTTTGATGTGAAAAATATACAATAGCTTCACACATAGAGTCATAATATTAAGGTATAAATAGAGGCAATTTTTTAACTACTAGAAGAATATAAACAAGTCTTGGATATAGTTTCACTCCAAGATGAACACATCCTGAGGCATGCTTGACTAGAATTAGTAGTTGGAAAATTCATGGTCTGAGGCCAAACTAGATTTTACCAAGGTGGATAAATCCAAAGCATAAATGGAGGATTAATCAACTACCTCTAACGCACCAAATATCACACTAAATAAATAACTTAAATCAAGAGATAGTGTCATGAATAGGCTACAAACTTGGCAAAATGAGACACTACACAATACATTTGATGGCATTCAAATGCATATGCATTCAAATCACCTAGAAGATATATCACTATAAATACATAAAAAAAGTGTTAACCACTATGTTAGTCCTCACCATCACAAAATAATATGATATTTATAATCTAATGGTATTTCAAGTCCCACTTCACTTAGTGATTAGTATGTTGTAGGAAGTTATCACTAACTAGATAATTTTAAAAAAGGGCTTGTCACATTTGGATAGTTCTATTATATACATAATTAAAGAGACACAACTCATCCCTCTAAACCAAATCCAATAAAAGGAGCTTAAATAGAAAAGGGCCACCATAGCCACTAAAAAAAAACCTAGCACCACAAATTGATTCTATAGATA